>CM042544.1:2500-207500 GCA_023630585.1 Cranoglanis bouderius
AAATAAATAAATAAATAAAAATATAAATACATAAAATAAATACATAAATATAATAAATAATGACCAAGAGCAATAACTTAACCTTGGATAAAAACTATGGATAAAATCTGGCCCAATCCCCCTTATGCCCATGACCGCATAAACTTCAGGTTTGCCCTTCACATAAAACCTAACCTTTATCTTCACTCCAATATTTTCAGTTTGCCCCTACCCCTTAAAATACTAGTACTAAATCCAACGTCTAGTCTTATACTTATAGACAAAAGATCCTAACCTGAATGGTCATCTGACGACCCAATCAAAACTCCAGCCTTGAGACACCCTTTCTCTCGCACCTGCCCGGCCTTATACTCATCAAGGGATGGTGGGAAGGACGGGTAGGTGAGTGGAAAAATGCCCAAACAGGCATAGGGGGTTGACCTGCTCAGTCCAGTGGCTCGCCCTCATTCTGCTCTCCCTCACGTCCGCACCTGCACAAACTTGATGTTCGCCCCACCCCTAAAACTTCATTCCAATATTTAAAGCTTAATCCTTTCCCTAAAAATCTTGGCCCTGGCCCTAACATTAATCTTTAACGGTTTACCCCATCTCTAAAAACACTAGTTTTAGCCCTAATATCTAATCCTGCTCTTCACCACATGATATAGCTTTATCTGTTCCCTAAAATCCTGGCCCTAAGTCTAAATCCTAACCCTTACTCTGCTCCACTTCCTGTGTCACCTCAAACTGACCAATGCTGAAAAGGGTGCCAAAAAAGTACTTCAACCAAAACCCAATACGGGCAACTCACAAAAAGACAATAACGAACTGAGCTATAGCAGTGCTTAACAGGCGCCGGCCAGTGCACTTCCCTTGGCTCCCTATTCAACCTAGCAGTTTCCGGACTGTGACGGGGGGAGTCATTGTAAACACAAAAACCTAACCCTAGCCAGAGCCTTCGGACCAAGCACGCTATCAGACTCACAGTAGCAAAGAATGTCTTCCCGGTGCTCATGTTCAACGGCAAACACAGCCAATAACATAGACAAAAGATTTTAATCCAAAAGGTCATCCGACGACCGAATCGAAACTCCAGCCTTGAGACACCCTTTCTCTCGCACCTGCCCGGCCTTATACTCATCAAGGGATGGTAGGAAGGACGGGTAGGTGAGTGGAAAAATGCCCAAACAGGCATAGGGGGTTGACCTGCTCAGTCTAGTGGCTCGCCCTCATTCTGCTCTCCCTCACGTCCACACCTGCACGAACTTGATGTTCGCCCCACCCCAATCTTTGCCCTACACTTAACCTTGTCCCTAATCCTAACCTGAACCCTAAACTTAACCCTAACTCCAACCCCAACCCTAACCATAACCTATCCTTAACCCAAACCCTAATCCTAACCCTAATCTTGACCTAACCCTAACCCTAACCGGAACTCTAACCCTACACCTAAACATAACCCTAAAAGTCTAAAACTTAACCTCAACTCTAAGATCAACCCTAGTCCTAACCCTAATCCTAACCCTAGCCATGACCTATGCTTAACCCAAACACTAATTCTAACCCTAACCTTAACCTAAGCTCTAACCCTAACCCTAACCTTAAACTTAAACCTAAACCTTAACCTCAACCCTAACCTAGTCCCTAATCCTAACCTGAACCCTAAACTTAACCCTAACTCCAACCCTAACCCTAACCATAACCTATCTTCAACCCAAACCCTAATCCCAACCCTAATCTTAACCAAACACTAACCGGAACTCTAACCCTACACCTAAACATAACCCTATAAGTCTAAAACTTAACCCTAACCTCAACCCTAAGATCAACCTTAGTCCTAACCCTAATCTCAACCCTAGCCATGACCTATGCTTAACCCAAACCCTAATTCTAACCCTAACCTTAACCTAAGCTCTAACCCTAACCCTAACCTTAAACTTAAACCTAAACCTTAACCTCAACTCTAACCCTAACCTAGTCCCTAATCCTAACCTGCACCCTAAACTTAACCTCATCCTCAACCCCCACTCCAATCCGAACCCTAATTCTAACTGGAACCCTAATCCTAGCTATAACCCAAACTCTGATTCTAACCCTAATCTTAACTTAAACTCTAATCCTAAACCTAAACATAACCCTAAACTTAAAATATAACCCTAATCTTGTCGCTAATGCTAACCTAAACCCTAAACGTAACCCTAAACACAACACTAACACTAACCTGAACCTCAAAACTAATCCTAACCGAAAAAATAAATAAATAAATAAATAAATAAAAAATTTATAAATAAAAAATAAATAAATTAATTAATTAATTAATAATAAAATAATAATAATAATAATAATAATAATAATAATAATAATAATAATATTAATAATAATAATATTATTAATAATAATAATAATAATAATAATAATAAAAGTAAATTAACCCTAACATAATCTCGACACACAAACCTACAACCCAATATAAAATAAATAAAGGAATAAAAGTTAAATATATAATACAAATAAATGAATACATAAAAAAGTAAAAACATTTTTGACCCTATTCCTAGCCATAATCCAAATCACAAAAAAAAAAAAAAAAAAAAAAAAAAAAAAAAAAAAAAAAAAAAAAAAAAGTGGGAGGAGTCTTAACATAAATAAATAAATAAATAAATAATAAATAAAAAATAAATAAATTAATTAATTAATTAATTAATAATAAAATAATAATAATAATAATAATGTTAATAATAATAATAATAATAATAATAATAATAATAATAATAGTAAATTAACCCTAACATAATCTCAACACACAAACCTACAACCCAATATAAAATAAATAAAGGAATAAAAGTTAAATATATAATACAAATAAATGAATACATAAAAAAGTAAAAACATTTTTGACCCTATTCCTAGCCATAATCCAAATCACAAAAAAAAAAAAAAAAAAAAAAAAAAAAAAAAAAAAAAAAAAAAAAAAAAAAAAAAAAAAAAAAAAAAAAGTGGGAGGAGTCTTAACACTTAGCCCCGCCCCCAAATGTCACACCCGGACTAGGGGCCGGACCTTCACAGGCCTCCTTCATGGGACACACCCTTATCCAGTGTTTGTGGATAACACAGTGTAATGGAGGAAGGAGGCCCATTAAAATCAGCAAATCTGCACGTCACAGCCTTTCTTTCTCAACACACATCCCGCTGAGGGTAGATGCGCAGCCGATTATGATTCGCTGGACATGATAATTATGCGCAGCATTAAACTACTTTATATTCGAGAAAAAGAGAATCATGGGCCTATTCATTTTATGGCTTTAAATGCTAATATCTCAGCAACCGTTGGGGCTATTCGCACGCGGTTTTCTTCTAATTACACAATAGAACCCCCTCTTCCCGATGTTTACACACGTATAGGGCTTATACGCGTTTCAAATTTTTAGAATCCACCATAAACAGGAACACTTGTTATTACCAATGAGTTGGCCGGACGTGACCACTCACGATCCGAGCCGGGGGGCGGCTACGTCAGTAGAAGCCTGATTACTTCCCGAATCTACTCTTCTGGAGTAATGTATGGAAGGAATCCGCTGACACACGCTTAACCCCAGGGGACACAACCCAGTAGAAGCTTGATGGCTTCCCGAAGGGTTCCAGCTCCTTGTGAGGTGGAACAGGTAGGGAAGTCATCCGCTGGGTTGCTACCCAACCAGGGACATCTGGAGGTGACGTATTGCACGGGACCTACCTCCGGACCCCTGGTTTAGCTAGAGAAGGCCTACCCAGGCAAGGCTGATAGATAGACAATTTTTAGTTGGGTAGACCTAGTAGCAGGCTCTGTTCGGGTGACTCGGGAAACCTTGCGGTGTTAACAAGAGTCATTCTGGTCAGAGCTAGGTAAGTAGCCAGCCCTCCTGGGTCCACTAGGACAGCACGCAGTTGGGTGGTCTGGGGCCAACAGACCTTAAATGGGGCCAAATCTTCTACTTGGTGACTTAGCACCACCCATGCACCAGTCCATTGTGCACCACACTTTTTAGCAACTTTATTTGTTTTTAGTTTTAAATCTGTAAAAGCTTTTAAATTAATTAACGTCTAAATCCTGCCATAAAAAAAAAAAAAAAAAAAAAAAAAAAAAAAAAAAAAAAATAAAAAAAATAGTACATTAGCCAGAAGAAATAGCTTCTTAATAAAACCTGCAGTTAAAAACACTTTGCAAATATGATTTTTTAGCTAGAAAAGTAATAACTAATTGTCATTTAAATCTGACTATTATAGTCAAAATAAATGTTAAAAATTAATTAACCAAACTAACGTTTTTAAATAAAATCGCATCTTAGCAATACTTATATTTCAAAACACTTTACAAATATAACTGATTGGCTATGGGACACAGGCCGGGGAGTGATCGACCCACGGCTGGCCGCCTCAGATGAGGGTGTATAGTGATTAAAGGCCGAAACACCCAATGACTCTGAGGAGCACTACTGATGATGTGTCCTGAAATTTAGCATAACAATTTTAGTAGGTCAAAAATAAATGAATAAATAATCAATGTTATTATTGTTATTATTATTATTATATATATTTTTTTTAATGGAATAAAAAAATGCGAATGCATGTGTATATATGTATATATATGTGGAATAATTGACCTAAATAAATAGAATAAATAAATAAATAAATAATACTAACAATAAAAATAATAAAAAAATACAATATGTGCAGTCAGACCAAAAATGATTCGGACACCTTAAACATTTCTCACATTATCACAGTTTATTCGCTATAGTAATAACATATGACATGAATTCAGAGTTAAATTATGGCAGAACAAGTTCATCTTAATATCGTATGATAACTTTGATAGAAAGGTACAGTCGGACCAAAACATTATTCAGACACCTGTTAGACTGACGGTATTTACACAACTAAAACTACTCTGTTGGGAACCTTTAGCCTCTAGTGATCAAAGGCCAAAACACCTAATGCTCAGCATAACAATTAAAGTAGGTCAAAAGGACAATCTAACCCTAAAATAATGAAACATTAGAAACATCAAACAAATTATTTGAACTCTAGCAGGGTATTCTAATTAAAACAGGGCAGACTGAGTTTTTAAAAAAATAAATAAATATTTTTTAAAAATTATAAATAAATAAATAAATAAATAGAAATAAATAATAACAATAAATAAAAAAAAAAATAAATAAATAAATAAATAAATAGAAATAAATAATAAATAAATAAATAAATAAATAAATAAATAGAAATAAATAATAATAATAAATAAATAAATAAATAAACAGAAAAAAATAAATAAAAAATAAATAAATAAATTTTAAAAAATAAATAAATAAATATAAAAAAAATAAAATTAAAAATAAAATTTTATAAAAAAAATAATAAATAAATAAATAAATAAATAAATAAATAGATAAATAAAAACAAAATAAAATAAATAAATACATAAATAAATATAATGAATTATAAATAAATAATAAATAAATAATAAATAAATAAATAAATAAAAATATAAATACATAAAATAAATACATAAATATAATAAATAATGACCAAGAGCAATAACTTAACCTTGGATAAAAACTATGGATAAAATCTGGCCCAATCCCCCTTATGCCCATGACCGCATAAACTTCAGGTTTGCCCTTCACATAAAACCTAACCTTTATCTTCACTCCAATATTTTCAGTTTGCCCCTACCCCTTAAAATACTAGTACTAAATCCAACGTCTAGTCTTATACTTATAGACAAAAGATCCTAACCTGAATGGTCATCTGACGACCCAATCAAAACTCCAGCCTTGAGACACCCTTTCTCTCGCACCTGCCCGGCCTTATACTCATCAAGGGATGGTGGGAAGGACGGGTAGGTGAGTGGAAAAATGCCCAAACAGGCATAGGGGGTTGACCTGCTCAGTCCAGTGGCTCGCCCTCATTCTGCTCTCCCTCACGTCCGCACCTGCACAAACTTGATGTTCGCCCCACCCCTAAAACTTCATTCCAATATTTAAAGCTTAATCCTTTCCCTAAAAATCTTGGCCCTGGCCCTAACATTAATCTTTAACGGTTTACCCCATCTCTAAAAACACTAGTTTTAGCCCTAATATCTAATCCTGCTCTTCACCACATGATATAGCTTTATCTGTTCCCTAAAATCCTGGCCCTAAGTCTAAATCCTAACCCTTACTCTGCTCCACTTCCTGTGTCACCTCAAACTGACCAATGCTGAAAAGGGTGCCAAAAAAGTACTTCAACCAAAACCCAATACGGGCAACTCACAAAAAGACAATAACGAACTGAGCTATAGCAGTGCTTAACAGGCGCCGGCCAGTGCACTTCCCTTGGCTCCCTATTCAACCTAGCAGTTTCCGGACTGTGACGGGGGGAGTCATTGTAAACACAAAAACCTAACCCTAGCCAGAGCCTTCGGACCAAGCACGCTATCAGACTCACAGTAGCAAAGAATGTCTTCCCGGTGCTCATGTTCAACGGCAAACACAGCCAATAACATAGACAAAAGATTTTAATCCAAAAGGTCATCCGACGACCGAATCGAAACTCCAGCCTTGAGACACCCTTTCTCTCGCACCTGCCCGGCCTTATACTCATCAAGGGATGGTAGGAAGGACGGGTAGGTGAGTGGAAAAATGCCCAAACAGGCATAGGGGGTTGACCTGCTCAGTCTAGTGGCTCGCCCTCATTCTGCTCTCCCTCACGTCCACACCTGCACGAACTTGATGTTCGCCCCACCCCAATCTTTGCCCTACACTTAACCTTGTCCCTAATCCTAACCTGAACCCTAAACTTAACCCTAACTCCAACCCCAACCCTAACCATAACCTATCCTTAACCCAAACCCTAATCCTAACCCTAATCTTGACCTAACCCTAACCCTAACCGGAACTCTAACCCTACACCTAAACATAACCCTAAAAGTCTAAAACTTAACCTCAACTCTAAGATCAACCCTAGTCCTAACCCTAATCCTAACCCTAGCCATGACCTATGCTTAACCCAAACACTAATTCTAACCCTAACCTTAACCTAAGCTCTAACCCTAACCCTAACCTTAAACTTAAACCTAAACCTTAACCTCAACCCTAACCTAGTCCCTAATCCTAACCTGAACCCTAAACTTAACCCTAACTCCAACCCTAACCCTAACCATAACCTATCTTCAACCCAAACCCTAATCCCAACCCTAATCTTAACCAAACACTAACCGGAACTCTAACCCTACACCTAAACATAACCCTATAAGTCTAAAACTTAACCCTAACCTCAACCCTAAGATCAACCTTAGTCCTAACCCTAATCTCAACCCTAGCCATGACCTATGCTTAACCCAAACCCTAATTCTAACCCTAACCTTAACCTAAGCTCTAACCCTAACCCTAACCTTAAACTTAAACCTAAACCTTAACCTCAACTCTAACCCTAACCTAGTCCCTAATCCTAACCTGAACCCTAAACTTAACCTTATCCTCAACCCCAACTCCAATCCGAACCCTAATTCTAACTGGAACCCTAATCCTAGCTATAACCCAAACTCTGATTCTAACCCTAATCTTAACTTAAACTCTAATCCTAAACCTAAACATAACCCTAAACTTAAAATATAACCCTAATCTTGTCCCTAATCCTAGACTAAACCCTAAACGTAACCCTAAACCCAACACTAACACTAACCTGAACCTAAAAACTAATCCTAACCGAAAAAATAAATAAATAAATAAATAAATAAAAAATTTATAAATAAAAAATAAATAAATTAATTAATTAATTAATAATAAAATAATAATAATAATAATAATAATAATAATAATAATAATAATAATATTAATAATAATAATATTATTAATAATAATAATAATAATAATAATAATAAAAGTAAATTAACCCTAACATAATCTCGACACACAAACCTACAACCCAATATAAAATAAATAAAAGAATAAAAGTTAAATATATAATACAAATAAATGAATACATAAAAAAATAAAAACATTTTTGACCCTATTCCTAGCCATAATCCAAATCACAAAAAAAAAAAAAAAAAAAAAAAAAAAAAAAAAAAAAAAAAAAAAAAAGTGGGAGGAGTCTTAACATAAATAAATAAATAAATAAATAATAAATAAAAAATAAATAAATTAATTAATTAATTAATTAATAATAAAATAATAATAATAATAATAATGTTAATAATAATAATAATAATAATAATAATAATAATAATAATAGTAAATTAACCCTAACATAATCTCAACACACAAACCTACAACCCAATATAAAATAAATAAAGGAATAAAAGTTAAATATATAATACAAATAAATGAATACATAAAAAAGTAAAAACATTTTTGACCCTATTCCTAGCCATAATCCAAATCACAAAAAAAAAAAAAAAAAAAAAAAAAAAAAAAAAAAAAAAAAAAAAAAAAAAAAAAAAAAAAAAAAAAAGTGGGAGGAGTCTTAACACTTAGCCCCGCCCCCAAATGTCACACCCGGACTAGGGGCCGGACCTTCACAGGCCTCCTTCATGGGACACACCCTTATCCAGTGTTTGTGGATAACACAGTGTAATGGAGGAAGGAGGCCCATTAAAATCAGCAAATCTGCACGTCACAGCCTTTCTTTCTCAACACACATCCCGCTGAGGGTAGATGCGCAGCCGATTATGATTCGCTGGACATGATAATTATGCGCAGCATTAAACTACTTTATATTCGAGAAAAAGAGAATCATGGGCCTATTCATTTTATGGCTTTAAATGCTAATATCTCAGCAACCGTTGGGGCTATTCGCACGCGGTTTTCTTCTAATTACACAATAGAACCCCCTCTTCCCGATGTTTACACACGTATAGGGCTTATACGCGTTTCAAATTTTTAGAATCCACCATAAACAGGAACACTTGTTATTACCAATGAGTTGGCCGGACGTGACCACTCACGATCCGAGCCGGGGGGCGGCTACGTCAGTAGAAGCCTGATTACTTCCCGAATCTACTCTTCTGGAGTAATGTATGGAAGGAATCCGCTGACACACGCTTAACCCCAGGGGACACAACCCAGTAGAAGCTTGATGGCTTCCCGAAGGGTTCCAGCTCCTTGTGAGGTGGAACAGGTAGGGAAGTCATCCGCTGGGTTGCTACCCAACCAGGGACATCTGGAGGTGACGTATTGCACGGGACCTACCTCCGGACCCCTGGTTTAGCTAGAGAAGGCCTACCCAGGCAAGGCTGATAGATAGACAATTTTTAGTTGGGTAGACCTAGTAGCAGGCTCTGTTCGGGTGACTCGGGAAACCTTGCGGTGTTAACAAGAGTCATTCTGGTCAGAGCTAGGTAAGTAGCCAGCCCTCCTGGGTCCACTAGGACAGCACGCAGTTGGGTGGTCTGGGGCCAACAGACCTTAAATGGGGCCAAATCTTCTACTTGGTGACTTAGCACCACCCATGCACCAGTCCATTGTGCACCACACTTTTTAGCAACTTTATTTGTTTTTAGTTTTAAATCTGTAAAAGCTTTTAAATTAATTAACGTCTAAATCCTGCCATAAAAAAAAAAAAAAAAAAAAAAAAAAAAAAAAAAAAAAAAAAGTACATTAGCCAGAAGAAATAGCTTCTTAATAAAACCTGCAGTTAAAAACACTTTGCAAATATGATTTTTTAGCTAGAAAAGTAATAACTAATTGTCATTTAAATCTGACTATTATAGTCAAAATAAATGTTAAAAATTAATTAACCAAACTAACGTTTTTAAATAAAATCGCATCTTAGCAATACTTATATTTCAAAACACTTTACAAATATAACTGATTGGCTATGGGACACAGGCCGGGGAGTGATCGACCCACGGCTGGCCGCCTCAGATGAGGGTGTATAGTGATTAAAGGCCGAAACACCCAATGACTCTGAGGAGCACTACTGATGATGTGTCCTGAAATTTAGCATAACAATTTTAGTAGGTCAAAAATAAATGAATAAATAATCAATGTTATTATTGTTATTATTATTATTATATATATTTTTTTTAATGGAATAAAAAAATGCGAATGCATGTGTATATATGTATATATATGTGGAATAATTGACCTAAATAAATAGAATAAATAAATAAATAAATAATACTAACAATAAAAATAATAAAAAAATACAATATGTGCAGTCAGACCAAAAATGATTCGGACACCTTAAACATTTCTCACATTATCACAGTTTATTCGCTATAGTAATAACATATGACATGAATTCAGAGTTAAATTATGGCAGAACAAGTTCATCTTAATATCGTATGATAACTTTGATAGAAAGGTACAGTCGGACCAAAACATTATTCAGACACCTGTTAGACTGACGGTATTTACACAACTAAAACTACTCTGTTGGGAACCTTTAGCCTCTAGTGATCAAAGGCCAAAACACCTAATGCTCAGCATAACAATTAAAGTAGGTCAAAAGGACAATCTAACCCTAAAATAATGAAACATTAGAAACATCAAACAAATTATTTGAACTCTAGCAGGGTATTCTAATTAAAACAGGGCAGACTGAGTTTTTAAAAAAATAAATAAATATTTTTTAAAAATTATAAATAAATAAATAAATAAATAGAAATAAATAATAACAATAAATAAATAAATAAATAAATAAATAAATAAATAAATAGAAATAAATAATAATAAATAAATAAATAAATAAATAGAAATAAATAATAATAATAAATAAATAAATAAATAAACAGAAAAAAATAAATAAAAAATAAATAAATAAATTTTAAAAAATAAATAAATAAATATAAAAAAAATAAAATTAAAAATAAAATTTTATAAAAAAAATAATAAATAAATAAATAAATAAATAAATAAATAGATAAATAAAAACAAAATAAAATAAATAAATACATAAATAAATATAATGAATTATAAATAAATAATAAATAAATAATAAATAAATAAATAAATAAAAATATAAATACATAAAATAAATACATAAATATAATAAATAATGACCAAGAGCAATAACTTAACCTTGGATAAAAACTATGGATAAAATCTGGCCCAATCCCCCTTATGCCCATGACCGCATAAACTTCAGGTTTGCCCTTCACATAAAACCTAACCTTTATCTTCACTCCAATATTTTCAGTTTGCCCCTACCCCTTAAAATACTAGTACTAAATCCAACGTCTAGTCTTATACTTATAGACAAAAGATCCTAACCTGAATGGTCATCTGACGACCCAATCAAAACTCCAGCCTTGAGACACCCTTTCTCTCGCACCTGCCCGGCCTTATACTCATCAAGGGATGGTGGGAAGGACGGGTAGGTGAGTGGAAAAATGCCCAAACAGGCATAGGGGGTTGACCTGCTCAGTCCAGTGGCTCGCCCTCATTCTGCTCTCCCTCACGTCCGCACCTGCACAAACTTGATGTTCGCCCCACCCCTAAAACTTCATTCCAATATTTAAAGCTTAATCCTTTCCCTAAAAATCTTGGCCCTGGCCCTAACATTAATCTTTAACGGTTTACCCCATCTCTAAAAACACTAGTTTTAGCCCTAATATCTAATCCTGCTCTTCACCACATGATATAGCTTTATCTGTTCCCTAAAATCCTGGCCCTAAGTCTAAATCCTAACCCTTACTCTGCTCCACTTCCTGTGTCACCTCAAACTGACCAATGCTGAAAAGGGTGCCAAAAAAGTACTTCAACCAAAACCCAATACGGGCAACTCACAAAAAGACAATAACGAACTGAGCTATAGCAGTGCTTAACAGGCGCCGGCCAGTGCACTTCCCTTGGCTCCCTATTCAACCTAGCAGTTTCCGGACTGTGACGGGGGGAGTCATTGTAAACACAAAAACCTAACCCTAGCCAGAGCCTTCGGACCAAGCACGCTATCAGACTCACAGTAGCAAAGAATGTCTTCCCGGTGCTCATGTTCAACGGCAAACACAGCCAATAACATAGACAAAAGATTTTAATCCAAAAGGTCATCCGACGACCGAATCGAAACTCCAGCCTTGAGACACCCTTTCTCTCGCACCTGCCCGGCCTTATACTCATCAAGGGATGGTAGGAAGGACGGGTAGGTGAGTGGAAAAATGCCCAAACAGGCATAGGGGGTTGACCTGCTCAGTCTAGTGGCTCGCCCTCATTCTGCTCTCCCTCACGTCCACACCTGCACGAACTTGATGTTCGCCCCACCCCAATCTTTGCCCTACACTTAACCTTGTCCCTAATCCTAACCTGAACCCTAAACTTAACCCTAACTCCAACCCCAACCCTAACCATAACCTATCCTTAACCCAAACCCTAATCCTAACCCTAATCTTGACCTAACCCTAACCCTAACCGGAACTCTAACCCTACACCTAAACATAACCCTAAAAGTCTAAAACTTAACCTCAACTCTAAGATCAACCCTAGTCCTAACCCTAATCCTAACCCTAGCCATGACCTATGCTTAACCCAAACACTAATTCTAACCCTAACCTTAACCTAAGCTCTAACCCTAACCCTAACCTTAAACTTAAACCTAAACCTTAACCTCAACCCTAACCTAGTCCCTAATCCTAACCTGAACCCTAAACTTAACCCTAACTCCAACCCTAACCCTAACCATAACCTATCTCCACCCCAAACCCTAATCCCAACCCTAATCTTAACCAAACACTAACTGGAACTCTAACCCTACACCTAAACATAACCCTATAAGTCTAAAACTTAACCCTAACCTCAACCCTAAGATCAACCTTAGTCCTAACCCTAATCTCAACCCTAGCCATGACCTATGCTTAACCCAAACCCTAATTCTAACCCTAACCTTAACCTAAGCTCTAACCCTAACCCTAACCTTAAACTTAAACCTAAACCTTAACCTCAACTCTAACCCTAACCTAGTCCCTAATCCTAACCTGAACCCTAAACTTAACCTTATCCTCAACCCCAACTCCAATCCGAACCCTAATTCTAACTGGAACCCTAATCCTAGCTATAACCCAAACTCTGATTCTAACCCTAATCTTAACTTAAACTCTAATCCTAAACCTAAACATAACCCTAAACTTAAAATATAACCCTAATCTTGTCCCTAATCCTAGCCTAAACCCTAAACGTAACCCTAAACCCAACACTAACACTAACCTGAACCTCAAAACTAATCCTAATCGAAAAAATAAATAAATAAATAAATAAATAAAAAATTTATAAATAAAAAATAAATAAATTAATTAATTAATTAATAATAAAATAATAATAATAATAATAATAATAATAATAATAATAATAATAATATTAATAATAATAATATTATTAATAATAATAATAATAATAATAATAATAAAAGTAAATTAACCCTAACATAATCTCGACACACAAACCTACAACCCAATATAAAATAAATAAAGGAATAAAAGTTAAATATATAATACAAATAAATGAATACATAAAAAAGTAAAAACATTTTTGACCCTATTCCTAGCCATAATCCAAATCACAAAAAAAAAAAAAAAAAAAAAAAAAAAAAAAAAAAAAAAAAAAAAAAGTGGGAGGAGTCTTAACATAAATAAATAAATAAATAAATAATAAATAAAAAATAAATAAAATAATTAATTAATTAATTAATAATAAAATAATAATAATAATAATAATGTTAATAATAATAATAATAATAATAATAATAATAATAATAATAGTAAATTAACCCTAACATAATCTCAACACACAAACCTACAACCCAATATAAAATAAATAAAGGAATAAAAGTTAAATATATAATACAAATAAATGAATACATAAAAAAGTAAAAACATTTTTGACCCTATTCCTAGCCATAATCCAAATCACAAAAAAAACAAAAAAAAAAAAAAAAAAAAAAAAAAAAAAAAAAAAAAAAAAAAAAAAAAAAACAAAAAAGTGGGAGGAGTCTTAACACTTAGCCCCGCCCCCAAATGTCACACCCGGACTAGGGGCCGGACCTTCACAGGCCTCCTTCATGGGACACACCCTTATCCAGTGTTTGTGGATAACACAGTGTAATGGAGGAAGGAGGCCCATTAAAATCAGCAAATCTGCACGTCACAGCCTTTCTTTCTCAACACACATCCCGCTGAGGGTAGATGCGCAGCCGATTATGATTCGCTGGACATGATAATTATGCGCAGCATTAAACTACTTTATATTCGAGAAAAAGAGAATCATGGGCCTATTCATTTTATGGCTTTAAATGCTAATATCTCAGCAACCGTTGGGGCTATTCGCACGCGGTTTTCTTCTAATTACACAATAGAACCCCCTCTTCCCGATGTTTACACACGTATAGGGCTTATACGCGTTTCAAATTTTTAGAATCCACCATAAACAGGAACACTTGTTATTACCAATGAGTTGGCCGGACGTGACCACTCACGATCCGAGCCGGGGGGCGGCTACGTCAGTAGAAGCCTGATTACTTCCCGAATCTACTCTTCTGGAGTAATGTATGGAAGGAATCCGCTGACACACGCTTAACCCCAGGGGACACAACCCAGTAGAAGCTTGATGGCTTCCCGAAGGGTTCCAGCTCCTTGTGAGGTGGAACAGGTAGGGAAGTCATCCGCTGGGTTGCTACCCAACCAGGGACATCTGGAGGTGACGTATTGCACGGGACCTACCTCCGGACCCCTGGTTTAGCTAGAGAAGGCCTACCCAGGCAAGGCTGATAGATAGACAATTTTTAGTTGGGTAGACCTAGTAGCAGGCTCTGTTCGGGTGACTCGGGAAACCTTGCGGTGTTAACAAGAGTCATTCTGGTCAGAGCTAGGTAAGTAGCCAGCCCTCCTGGGTCCACTAGGACAGCACGCAGTTGGGTGGTCTGGGGCCAACAGACCTTAAATGGGGCCAAATCTTCTACTTGGTGACTTAGCACCACCCATGCACCAGTCCATTGTGCACCACACTTTTTAGCAACTTTATTTGTTTTTAGTTTTAAATCTGTAAAAGCTTTTAAATTAATTAACGTCTAAATCCTGCCATAAAAAAAAAAAAAAAAAAAAAAAAAAAAAAAAAAAAAAAAAAAAATAGTACATTAGCCAGAAGAAATAGCTTCTTAATAAAACCTGCAGTTAAAAACACTTTGCAAATATGATTTTTTAGCTAGAAAAGTAATAACTAATTGTCATTTAAATCTGACTATTATAGTCAAAATAAATGTTAAAAATTAATTAACCAAACTAACGTTTTTAAATAAAATCGCATCTTAGCAATACTTATATTTCAAAACACTTTACAAATATAACTGATTGGCTATGGGACACAGGCCGGGGAGTGATCGACCCACGGCTGGCCGCCTCAGATGAGGGTGTATAGTGATTAAAGGCCGAAACACCCAATGACTCTGAGGAGCACTACTGATGATGTGTCCTGAAATTTAGCATAACAATTTTAGTAGGTCAAAAATAAATGAATAAATAATCAATGTTATTATTGTTATTATTATTATTATATATATTTTTTTTAATGGAATAAAAAAATGCGAATGCATGTGTATATATGTATATATATGTGGAATAATTGACCTAAATAAATAGAATAAATAAATAAATAAATAATACTAACAATAAAAATAATAAAAAAATACAATATGTGCAGTCAGACCAAAAATGATTCGGACACCTTAAACATTTCTCACATTATCACAGTTTATTCGCTATAGTAATAACATATGACATGAATTCAGAGTTAAATTATGGCAGAACAAGTTCATCTTAATATCGTATGATAACTTTGATAGAAAGGTACAGTCGGACCAAAACATTATTCAGACACCTGTTAGACTGACGGTATTTACACAACTAAAACTACTCTGTTGGGAACCTTTAGCCTCTAGTGATCAAAGGCCAAAACACCTAATGCTCAGCATAACAATTAAAGTAGGTCAAAAGGACAATCTAACCCTAAAATAATGAAACATTAGAAACATCAAACAAATTATTTGAACTCTAGCAGGGTATTCTAATTAAAACAGGGCAGACTGAGTTTTTAAAAAAATAAATAAATATTTTTTAAAAATTATAAATAAATAAATAAATAAATAGAAATAAATAATAACAATAAATAAATAAATAAATAAATAAATAAATAAATAAATAGAAATAAATAATAAATAAATAAATAAATAAATAAATAAATAGAAATAAATAATAATAATAAATAAATAAATAAATAAACAAAAAAAAAAAAAAAAAAAAAAAAAAAAAAAATTTTAAAAAATAAATAAATAAAAAAAAAAAAAAAAAAAATAAAAAAAAAATATAATAAAAAAAATAATAAATAAATAAATAAATAAATAAATAAATAGATAAATAAAAACAAAATAAAATAAATAAATACATAAATAAATATAATGAATTATAAATAAATAATAAATAAATAATAAATAAATAAATAAATAAAAATATAAATACATAAAATAAATACATAAATATAATAAATAATGACCAAGAGCAATAACTTAACCTTGGATAAAAACTATGGATAAAATCTGGCCCAATCCCCCTTATGCCCATGACCGCATAAACTTCAGGTTTGCCCTTCACATAAAACCTAACCTTTATCTTCACTCCAATATTTTCAGTTTGCCCCTACCCCTTAAAATACTAGTACTAAATCCAACGTCTAGTCTTATACTTATAGACAAAAGATCCTAACCTGAATGGTCATCTGACGACCCAATCAAAACTCCAGCCTTGAGACACCCTTTCTCTCGCACCTGCCCGGCCTTATACTCATCAAGGGATGGTGGGAAGGACGGGTAGGTGAGTGGAAAAATGCCCAAACAGGCATAGGGGGTTGACCTGCTCAGTCCAGTGGCTCGCCCTCATTCTGCTCTCCCTCACGTCCGCACCTGCACAAACTTGATGTTCGCCCCACCCCTAAAACTTCATTCCAATATTTAAAGCTTAATCCTTTCCCTAAAAATCTTGGCCCTGGCCCTAACATTAATCTTTAACGGTTTACCCCATCTCTAAAAACACTAGTTTTAGCCCTAATATCTAATCCTGCTCTTCACCACATGATATAGCTTTATCTGTTCCCTAAAATCCTGGCCCTAAGTCTAAATCCTAACCCTTACTCTGCTCCACTTCCTGTGTCACCTCAAACTGACCAATGCTGAAAAGGGTGCCAAAAAAGTACTTCAACCAAAACCCAATACGGGCAACTCACAAAAAGACAATAACGAACTGAGCTATAGCAGTGCTTAACAGGCGCCGGCCAGTGCACTTCCCTTGGCTCCCTATTCAACCTAGCAGTTTCCGGACTGTGACGGGGGGAGTCATTGTAAACACAAAAACCTAACCCTAACCCTAACCCTAACCCTAACCCTAACCCTAACCCTAACCCTAACCGCTAACCCTTACCCTAACCCTAACCCTAACCCCTAACCCTAACCGCTAACCCTTACCCTAACCCTAACCCTAACCCTAACCCTAACCCTAACCCTAACCCTAACCCCCAAGGCCTGAATGACAAGTGAATGCAGTTGAGTGAGCGACATTGATGGCCTGTGCACATGGGTTAGCGCGCACCCTCCTAAAACACCCCCTAACCCTAATCTCAACCCCTAACCCTAACCTCAATCCCCTAACCCTAATCCTAACCTCAACTCCCTAACCCTAATCCTAGCCTTAATCCCCTAATCCTAACCCTAAGCCCTAACCCTAACCGCTAACCCTTACCCTAAACCTAATCCTAACCTTAATCCCCTAACCCTAACCTCAAGCCCTAACCCTAACCTCAAGCCCTAATCCTAACCCTAATCCCCTAATCCTAACCCTAATCCCCTAATCCTAACCCTAATCCCCTAATCCTAACCCTAAGCCCTAACCCTAACCGCTAACTCTTACCCTAAACTTAATCCCCTAACCCTAACCTCAGGCCCTAACCCTAATCCTAATCCCTAACCCTAACCGCTAACCCTTACCCTAAACCTAATCCCAACCTTAATCCCCTAACCCTAAGCCCTAACCCTAACCGCTAACCCTTACCCTAAACCTAACCAGCCCGTGCCTCATGTTGGCAGTAAGCTCAACTGTACAAAACTTATCTTACAATTAGTCTGCTTATTAATTTTAATTATAATAAAACACACAGGAACATGGAAAAATGGGTGAATTTAAATTAGGGGCAAGTGCTGATGGCAACCCAAGTCCATTTAAAATATTTATTTAAATATAATAACATTTTTTAATATATATTCCTTTATTTTTTTAATATACATGTACATTATATGTGTATGTGTATATATGTATATATATATATATATATATATATATATATATATATGTGTGTATATGTATATATATATAGATATAGATATAGATAGATAGATATAAAACATTAGGATTTTGTATTCAAAGATTCAAAAAATGCCCTTGCACAATTTTTGAAAAGACAGCTATATCTCTGATTGGCTGGGAGCTGTTTCTTTTCAAACCAAAACAAGGGACAGGCTCCCATTGGCTCATTTTAACTGAGTCCCGCCCCCACACTTTAAATTATGACAACTGAGGCTGCAGAATTTTATTCACTGCTTCCAGCTCTGAGAGAGAAAGCCTCCAACACTTTGCATTTCAAAGCGTATTATTTTGATCCTTAATCCACATTATTTTCATTTCATTTCTTTCCTTTTTGATTATTATTTTGATTCATTCAAGAACCCTTTTATATATATATTTTCTTTCGAAATCAGAACAAGCCTGCCTGAAGAAGGTTCCAAGTGAACCGAAACGTTGCAACGGCTTGTTCATTCCTCTATTTTTCAAATTTAAAAAAAATACATCAGAAAAACATTTTGATTTCATTTGTCTAGTTTTATGTTTATCTAACAAAAAACACAAGACCAATTTGGATACATTTATCTGAGTTTATTGATTTGTTTTCCTTTATTTTACAAAAGGTCACAAGACAAATTGAGTTATACTTACCTGCTATATATTTTCAAATCCTTGTTTTAAATTCACATTTAGAAAACATGGTTCTGCCAGAGAGAGACGGTTGGACCGTTGTCACCCGTGGACGCAGGCGTGCCATTCAGGGCACAGCCGGGCCTATGCCCCGTTCGTTCCGCAGCACTGAGCGTCATGCACAGAGGGAGAGAGTGTTCTCCTATGCAGACGCAGTTAAATATGGAGGCCACATGAGGGCGCCTCCGACTTACCGTACTGAGCCCTATCAGCGGTCTGGTAGACCACAATTTTTTGAACCCCGGGCCCGTTTTGGGCCCGATACATTTATTTCCAGACAAAAATCCTTCATGAAGGGACCAAGGGAGAGGGTGCAGAACAGCACGTGGCCCCTTCATTCACACCTGAAAAAGAAAAACACGTATCAGAGACAAAACACAAAGCCCAAGACCTATTCGGATGACCCAGATTTTGTACTAAAAACCCGCACCTGTTTTAAAATCATTAAACTAGTGCACCACAAAAACAACGTTAGCCAGGAACAGCCTCCTGCTATTAATAAAATTGAAAGACACCTGTCAGAGGTCATCAAACCGGCTTTGCCAAACCCCACAACACAAGCCCTGATTGAAGGCAATGCCAAAAACTGGGCCTATACCACCATGCTGATTCTTAAACAGCATTATGAAGACGCACTGGTGGAAGAAATGGCCAAGCTTCAGCATGTTCCTTCCCAGGGCTGGGAGGCGTGCTTCAATACTGCCATCCTGTGGGCGAAACGTGGTATTGGCAAAAGACTAAAAGACAAATCAATACACGAAGCTCACATGTTGGTAGGGGAGAAGTGGAAGACCCCTGTTCCTGCTGCCGATTCTGAAGAAAGGAGGGAGGAAGCGGAGACCCAAACTTGCCCTCCGGCTCCTCCTCTCCCAGAAAATGTGACGGCTACAACCGTTACGGTGCAGGCGTTGGTGCACACTGGGTCAGATGCACACTCCCATTCAGAAATGCCCACCCCTATAGCAGTAAAAAATCCATCCAAAACAGCATCCACCATGACAGACCCACTGAACGATTGGTCCCCTATTAGAGAGGAGGACTCGGACGGCCAATCAGATGTGCCGTTTAATCTCCCGGCCTCCCCAAAAGAACGACGCACTCCTCACTTGCGTTCCAATCCCTGTGTCAGACTGGAACAAGACCCCATCCTCATTGAGGACCAAGGGGAGTGTGAACAGGGCAATTCGGGCTCACAAAGGGTGACCCTAAGCCCAGATAAGGTCACCAGCCTCAGGACAGCCACACAGGCCCGCTTCAGTGTCGAATTCGGCCTACCCTCGGGAGTACAACGTGACTCCCAGGAGGACGGGCCGAATAGACACATAAACACGCCCAGAAAAATGGTCGAATGGAAGCTATCTGTCCGGAAAAAATGGCTCATTATCGGGGACTCCAATTTGTCCAAAATCCCGCCATTTAAGAACTCGGACCTCCAAATAGAAAGCTATCCGGGTGCCACGTTCAGACATATGGAGGCCGTGATACAAAAAAACGCTGTCTCCACTGACGTGGAACATGTCGTGCTGTCATTGGGCATCAATAGCCGGGCACAGAACGCCAAGGACACCGCCATTAAACAGATGCAGGCGGCTTTACGAGCGGCCAAAGAAAAGTTCCCTCTGGCACAAATTTGGGTCCCAGAGGTGAACTTTTCAGGCATGCTCCCAACGAAGGAGCAGACACAATTGACCACCTTAAACACCTATATCTGTGCTAACATCAAACATATTCCAGCCCTGTCCAGGTCGGAATTCCACACCGAAAGTGACAACATTCACTGGACGGTGGACACAGCCAGAAGCATGCTCCAGCACTGGCTGCAGCATTTAAATTAAATCTCCCCACAAGCCTGCGTGCACAGGAGGGGAATCGAAACGTTATAATTTTATCAAAAAAATTCCGTATTACTCCCCCACAACTTAGCCTACTTGATAGGGGTTTGACGTTTATCCCATCCAATAACATCAGCACAAAACGCCAACAAATTCAGACACGATTTGACCTGCAACAATACCATAGACGACTCAAATTGTCAGCATATTTCAAAAATGACACAGACTTGAATCCCCCTCCGTTCACACCCAAATCGGACTGGGTCCCACCCGCAGACAAACTACCCACAGAACTTCACACATTATTTGAAAGGGATCTGGAATTTTTCAAAAAACATTTTAGACCGTCCCAGGAAGAGCTTAACCTCACTCAGGAGGAGATTAACGCTCTAAAACAATTAAAGGACAATAAACAGATTGTCATTAAGCCTGCAGACAAAGGCAGCGCTATAGTGATATGGGACCGAGTACAATATTTATGGGAGGGGTATAGGCAATTGAATGACCCAAATTATTATAGGAAATTAAATAGACCCATTTATTTAGACACAATTCCCAAAATTCAAAAAATAGTCCAATCCCTATATTTAAAAAAATTTATTAATGCCAAACAAAAATCCTACCTATTGGGGAACGGGGAGCCTAGAAGTAGGCGATTTTACATGCTCCCCAAAATTCATAAAGACCCAGCCAAATGGAGCAAGCCTCATGAAATTCCCCCAGGAAGGCCTATAGTATCGGATTGCGGCAGCGAAACGTACTATACGGCCGAATTTTTAGACTACTATTTAAATCCCCTTTCGATTGGCCACCCCAGCTACATTAAAGACACGTACGACTTTGTACAGAAAGTCAAAGGACTTAAAATTCCCCAAAAGGCTATCTTGTTCACTATGGACATAGATAGCCTTTACACTAATATTGATATCCGAGAAGGAATACAGGCCATCAAAAATGTTTTCCAAAAAAACCCTGACCCCTTAAGGCCCGATAAGGAGCTCATCCAACTATTAGATATAAATTTAAACAGAAACGATTTTGAATTTAACGGGGAATTTTTCTTACAGATTAAAGGCACGGCGATGGGCAAAAAGTTTGCCCCGGCCTATGCCAACATATTCATGGCAGAATGGGAAGATTCGGCCTTATCCCGATGCCACAAACGGCCCCTCCATTATTTTAGATATCTGGACGACATCTGGGGAGTATGGACTCACTCGGAAGAGGAGTTCGATGAATTTTTGGACACACTAAACAACCATAACCCTTCCATAAAATTAAAATCCACCACCAGTCAGCTATCAGTAGACTTTTTGGACACCACAACTTACAAAGGCCCAGATTTCAATTCATCACACATACTGGATACAAAGGTCTTCTTTAAAGAAACCGACACACATGCCCTGCTACATAAAAAGAGTTTCCACCCCAAACATACTTACTCCGGCCTGGTCAAGTCACAACTCCTCAGGTTCCGTCGAATTTGCACCCAGGAACGGGACTTTAGAGAGGCGACACACGTCCTCTTCAAAGCACTCAGGCCCAGAGGATACAACAGGTCCTTCTTAAGGAAGGTTTTTAAATCTTACCTGGTAAGAAGGGCCCAGGCGGAGGGTAACAGCGTGCCCTTCGTCCTCACATACTCCTCGGCCGCTACGAGACTGACCAGAGAGGTAAGGTCTAACTTCCAGCACATATTGGGACAAACACAATTATTTAAGGACCACAAAGTTATTGCAGCATACAGGAAAAACAAAAGTCTACAGGACCACCTCATTAGAGCCAAACTTCATCCCCTTCACGACACAAAACCCAAGCATCACGGTCAATATTTGGAACAGTACGAGTATGTACAAAACAAACTCACAAAAGAGGTTTTCAATACTCACCGATCGGGCACGGTACACAGCAAAAACTGCGTGTACCTCATCAGCTGCAAACAATGTGGAGCCCAATATGTGGGAGAGACTAGCAACACCATTCTGGTCAGAATGACACAACACAAACACAATATCCTGAAAGGAAAAGAAAAAAATACTTACCTGGTCCAACATTTCCTTCAGCACGGATGGGAATCCTTCCGGGTCACGGTCCTGCAGGCCGACCCGCAGTGGTCCGTACCCCAGAGAAAAAGAGCAGAGAGAATTTGGATTAGTAAATTGGGCACTATATACCCCCAAGGCCTGAATGACAAGTGAATGCAGTTGAGTGAGCGACATTGATGGCCTGTGCACATGGGTTAGCGCGCACCCTCCTAAAACACCCCCTAACCCTAATCTCAACCCCTAACCCTAACCTCAATCCCCTAACCCTAATCCTAACCTCAACTCCCTAACCCTAATCCTAGCCTTAATCCCCTAATCCTAACCCTAAGCCCTAACCCTAACCGCTAACCCTTACCCTAAACCTAATCCTAACCTTAATCCCCTAACCCTAACCTCAAGCCCTAACCCTAACCTCAAGCCCTAATCCTAACCCTAATCCTAACCCTAATCCCCTAATCCTAACCCTAATCCCCTAATCCTAACCCTAAGCCCTAACCCTAACCGCTAACTCTTACCCTAAACTTAATCCCCTAACCCTAACCTCAGGCCCTAACCCTAATCCTAATCCCTAACCCTAACCGCTAACCCTTACCCTAAACCTAATCCCAACCTTAATCCCCTAACCCTAAGCCCTAACCCTAACCGCTAACCCTTACCCTAAACCTAACCAGCCCGTGCCTCATGTTGGCAGTAAGCTCAACTGTACAAAACTTATCTTACAATTAGTCTGCTTATTAATTTTAATTATAATAAAACACACAGGAACATGGAAAAATGGGTGAATTTAAATTTGGGGCAAGTGCTGATGGCAACCCAAGTCCATTTAAAATATTTATTTAAATATAATAACATTTTTTAATATATATTCCTTTATTTTTTTAATATACATGTACATTATATGTGTATGTGTATATATGTATATATATATATATATATATATATATATATATATATATATATATATATATATATATATATATATATAGATATAGATAGATAGATATAAAACATTAGGATTTTGTATTCAAAGATTCAAAAAATGCCCTTGCACAATTTTTGAAAAGACAGCTATATCTCTGATTGGCTGGGAGCTGTTTCTTTTCAAACCAAAACAAGGGACAGGCTCCCATTGGCTCATTTTAACTGAGTCCCGCCCCCACACTTTAAATTATGACAACTGAGGCTGCAGAATTTTATTCACTGCTTCCAGCTCTGAGAGAGAAAGCCTCCAACACTTTGCATTTCAAAGCGTATTATTTTGATCCTTAATCCACATTATTTTCATTTCATTTCTTTCCTTTTTGATTATTATTTTGATTCATTCAAGAACCCTTTTATATATATATTTTCTTTCGAAATCAGAACAAGCCTGCCTGAAGAAGGTTCCAAGTGAACCGAAACGTTGCAACGGCTTGTTCATTCCTCTATTTTTCAAATTTAAAAAAAATACATCAGAAAAACATTTTGATTTCATTTGTCTAGTTTTATGTTTATCTAACAAAAAACACAAGACCAATTTGGATACATTTATCTGAGTTTATTGATTTGTTTTCCTTTATTTTACAAAAGGTCACAAGACAAATTGAGTTATACTTACCTGCTATATATTTTCAAATCCTTGTTTTAAATTCACATTTAGAAAACATGGTTCTGCCAGAGAGAGACGGTTGGACCGTTGTCACCCGTGGACGCAGGCGTGCCATTCAGGGCGCAGCCGGGCCTATGCCCCGTTCGTTCCGCAGCACTGAGCGTCATGCACAGAGGGAGAGAGTGTTCTCCTATGCAGACGCAGTTAAATATGGAGGCCACATGAGGGCGCCTCCGACTTACCGTACTGAGCCCTATCAGCGGTCTGGTAGACCACAATTTTTTGAACCCCGGGCCCGTTTTGGGCCCGATACATTTATTTCCAGACAAAAATCCTTCATGAAGGGACCAAGGGAGAGGGTGCAGAACAGCACGTGGCCCCTTCATTCACACCTGAAAAAGAAAAACACGTATCAGAGACAAAACACAAAGCCCAAGACCTATTCGGATGACCCAGATTTTGTACTAAAAACCCGCACCTGTTTTAAAATCATTAAACTAGTGCACCACAAAAACAACGTTAGCCAGGAACAGCCTCCTGCTATTAATAAAATTGAAAGACACCTGTCAGAGGTCATCAAACCGGCTTTGCCAAACCCCACAACACAAGCCCTGATTGAAGGCAATGCCAAAAACTGGGCCTATACCACCATGCTGATTCTTAAACAGCATTATGAAGACGCACTGGTGGAAGAAATGGCCAAGCTTCAGCATGTTCCTTCCCAGGGCTGGGAGGCGTGCTTCAATACTGCCATCCTGTGGGCGAAACGTGGTATTGGCAAAAGACTAAAAGACAAATCAATACACGAAGCTCACATGTTGGTAGGGGAGAAGTGGAAGACCCCTGTTCCTGCTGCCGATTCTGAAGAAAGGAGGGAGGAAGCGGAGACCCAAACTTGCCCTCCGGCTCCTCCTCTCCCAGAAAATGTGACGGCTACAACCGTTACGGTGCAGGCGTTGGTGCACACTGGGTCAGATGCACACTCCCATTCAGAAATGCCCACCCCTATAGCAGTAAAAAATCCATCCAAAACAGCATCCACCATGACAGACCCACTGAACGATTGGTCCCCTATTAGAGAGGAGGACTCGGACGGCCAATCAGATGTGCCGTTTAATCTCCCGGCCTCCCCAAAAGAACGACGCACTCCTCACTTGCGTTCCAATCCCTGTGTCAGACTGGAACAAGACCCCATCCTCATTGAGGACCAAGGGGAGTGTGAACAGGGCAATTCGGGCTCACAAAGGGTGACCCTAAGCCCAGATAAGGTCACCAGCCTCAGGACAGCCACACAGGCCCGCTTCAGTGTCGAATTCGGCCTACCCTCGGGAGTACAACGTGACTCCCAGGAGGACGGGCCGAATAGACACATAAACACGCCCAGAAAAATGGTCGAATGGAAGCTATCTGTCCGGAAAAAATGGCTCATTATCGGGGACTCCAATTTGTCCAAAATCCCGCCATTTAAGAACTCGGACCTCCAAATAGAAAGCTATCCGGGTGCCACGTTCAGACATATGGAGGCCGTGATACAAAAAAACGCTGTCTCCACTGACGTGGAACATGTCGTGCTGTCATTGGGCATCAATAGCCGGGCACAGAACGCCAAGGACACCGCCATTAAACAGATGCAGGCGGCTTTACGAGCGGCCAAAGAAAAGTTCCCTCTGGCACAAATTTGGGTCCCAGAGGTGAACTTTTCAGGCATGCTCCCAACGAAGGAGCAGACACAATTGACCACCTTAAACACCTATATCTGTGCTAACATCAAACATATTCCAGCCCTGTCCAGGTCGGAATTCCACACCGAAAGTGACAACATTCACTGGACGGTGGACACAGCCAGAAGCATGCTCCAGCACTGGCTGCAGCATTTAAATTAAATCTCCCCACAAGCCTGCGTGCACAGGAGGGGAATCGAAACGTTATAATTTTATCAAAAAAATTCCGTATTACTCCCCCACAACTTAGCCTACTTGATAGGGGTTTGACGTTTATCCCATCCAATAACATCAGCACAAAACGCCAACAAATTCAGACACGATTTGACCTGCAACAATACCATAGACGACTCAAATTGTCAGCATATTTCAAAAATGACACAGACTTGAATCCCCCTCCGTTCACACCCAAATCGGACTGGGTCCCACCCGCAGACAAATTACCCACAGAACTTCACACATTATTTGAAAGGGATCTGGAATTTTTCAAAAAACATTTTAGACCGTCCCAGGAAGAGCTTAACCTCACTCAGGAGGAGATTAACGCTCTAAAACAATTAAAGGACAATAAACAGATTGTCATTAAGCCTGCAGACAAAGGCAGCGCTATAGTGATATGGGACCGAGTACAATATTTATGGGAGGGGTATAGGCAATTGAATGACCCAAATTATTATAGGAAATTAAATAGACCCATTTATTTAGACACAATTCCCAAAATTCAAAAAATAGTCCAATCCCTATATTTAAAAAAATTTATTAATGCCAAACAAAAATCCTACCTATTGGGGAACGGGGAGCCTAGAAGTAGGCGATTTTACATGCTCCCCAAAATTCATAAAGACCCAGCCAAATGGAGCAAGCCTCATGAAATTCCCCCAGGAAGGCCTATAGTATCGGATTGCGGCAGCGAAACGTACTATACGGCCGAATTTTTAGACTACTATTTAAATCCCCTTTCGATTGGCCACCCCAGCTACATTAAAGACACGTACGACTTTGTACAGAAAGTCAAAGGACTTAAAATTCCCCAAAAGGCTATCTTGTTCACTATGGACATAGATAGCCTTTACACTAATATTGATATCCGAGAAGGAATACAGGCCATCAAAAATGTTTTCCAAAAAAACCCTGACCCCTTAAGGCCCGATAAGGAGCTCATCCAACTATTAGATATAAATTTAAACAGAAACGATTTTGAATTTAACGGGGAATTTTTCTTACAGATTAAAGGCACGGCGATGGGCAAAAAGTTTGCCCCGGCCTATGCCAACATATTCATGGCAGAATGGGAAGATTCGGCCTTATCCCGATGCCACAAACGGCCCCTCCATTATTTTAGATATCTGGACGACATCTGGGGAGTATGGACTCACTCGGAAGAGGAGTTCGATGAATTTTTGGACACACTAAACAACCATAACCCTTCCATAAAATTAAAATCCACCACCAGTCAGCTATCAGTAGACTTTTTGGACACCACAACTTACAAAGGCCCAGATTTCAATTCATCACACATACTGGATACAAAGGTCTTCTTTAAAGAAACCGACACACATGCCCTGCTACATAAAAAGAGTTTCCACCCCAAACATACTTACTCCGGCCTGGTCAAGTCACAACTCCTCAGGTTCCGTCGAATTTGCACCCAGGAACGGGACTTTAGAGAGGCGACACACGTCCTCTTCAAAGCACTCAGGCCCAGAGGATACAACAGGTCCTTCTTAAGGAAGGTTTTTAAATCTTACCTGGTAAGAAGGGCCCAGGCGGAGGGTAACAGCGTGCCCTTCGTCCTCACATACTCCTCGGCCGCTACGAGACTGACCAGAGAGGTAAGGTCTAACTTCCAGCACATATTGGGACAAACACAATTATTTAAGGACCACAAAGTTATTGCAGCATACAGGAAAAACAAAAGTCTACAGGACCACCTCATTAGAGCCAAACTTCATCCCCTTCACGACACAAAACCCAAGCATCACGGTCAATATTTGGAACAGTACGAGTATGTACAAAACAAACTCACAAAAGAGGTTTTCAATACTCACCGATCGGGCACGGTACACAGCAAAAACTGCGTGTACCTCATCAGCTGCAAACAATGTGGAGCCCAATATGTGGGAGAGACTAGCAACACCATTCTGGTCAGAATGACACAACACAAACACAATATCCTGAAAGGAAAAGAAAAAAATACTTACCTGGTCCAACATTTCCTTCAGCACGGATGGGAATCCTTCCGGGTCACGGTCCTGCAGGCCGACCCGCAGTGGTCCGTACCCCAGAGAAAAAGAGCAGAGAGAATTTGGATTAGTAAATTGGGCACTATATACCCCCAAGGCCTGAATGACAAGTGAATGCAGTTGAGTGAGCGACATTGATGGCCTGTGCACATGGGTTAGCGCGCACCCTCCTAAAACACCCCCTAACCCTAATCTCAACCCCTAACCCTAACCTCAATCCCCTAACCCTAATCCTAACCTCAACTCCCTAACCCTAATCCTAGCCTTAATCCCCTAATCCTAACCCTAAGCCCTAACCCTAACCGCTAACCCTTACACTAAACCTAATCCTAACCTTAATCCCCTAACCCTAACCTCAAGCCCTAACCCTAACCTCAAGCCCTAATCCTAACCCTAATCCCCTAATCCTAACCCTAATCCCCTAATCCTAACCCTAATCCCCTAATCCTAACCCTAAGCCCTAACCCTAACCGCTAACTCTTACCCTAAACTTAATCCCCTAACCCTAACCTCAGGCCCTAACCCTAATCCTAATCCCTAACCCTAACCGCTAACCCTTACCCTAAACCTAATCCCAACCTTAATCCCCTAACCCTAAGCCCTAACCCTAACCGCTAACCCTTACCCTAAACCTAACCAGCCCGTGCCTCATGTTGGCAGTAAGCTCAACTGTACAAAACTTATCTTACAATTAGTCTGCTTATTAATTTTAATTATAATAAAACACACAGGAACATGGAAAAATGGGTGAATTTAAATTTGGGGCAAGTGCTGATGGCAACCCAAGTCCATTTAAAATATTTATTTAAATATAATAACATTTTTTAATATATATTCCTTTATTTTTTTAATATACATGTACATTATATGTGTATGTGTATATGTGTATATGTGTATATGTATATATATATATATATATATATATATATATATATGTATATATGTATATATATATATATATAGATATAGATAGATAGATATAAAACATTAGGATTTTGTATTCAAAGATTCAAAAAATGCCCTTGCACAATTTTTGAAAAGACAGCTATATCTCTGATTGGCTGGGAGCTGTTTCTTTTCAAACCAAAACAAGGGACAGGCTCCCATTGGCTCATTTTAACTGAGTCCCGCCCCCACACTTTAAATTATGACAACTGAGGCTGCAGAATTTTATTCACTGCTTCCAGCTCTGAGAGAGAAAGCCTCCAACACTTTGCATTTCAAAGCGTATTATTTTGATCCTTAATCCACATTATTTTCATTTCATTTCTTTCCTTTTTGATTATTATTTTGATTCATTCAAGAACCCTTTTATATATATATTTTCTTTCGAAATCAGAACAAGCCTGCCTGAAGAAGGTTCCAAGTGAACCGAAACGTTGCAACGGCTTGTTCATTCCTCTATTTTTCAAATTTAAAAAAAATACATCAGAAAAACATTTTGATTTCATTTGTCTAGTTTTATGTTTATCTAACAAAAAACACAAGACCAATTTGGATACATTTATCTGAGTTTATTGATTTGTTTTCCTTTATTTTACAAAAGGTCACAAGACAAATTGAGTTATACTTACCTGCTATATATTTTCAAATCCTTGTTTTAAATTCACATTTAGAAAACATGGTTCTGCCAGAGAGAGACGGTTGGACCGTTGTCACCCGTGGACGCAGGCGTGCCATTCAGGGCGCAGCCGGGCCTATGCCCCGTTCGTTCCGCAGCACTGAGCGTCATGCACAGAGGGAGAGAGTGTTCTCCTATGCAGACGCAGTTAAATATGGAGGCCACATGAGGGCGCCTCCGACTTACCGTACTGAGCCCTATCAGCGGTCTGGTAGACCACAATTTTTTGAACCCCGGGCCCGTTTTGGGCCCGATACATTTATTTCCAGACAAAAATCCTTCATGAAGGGACCAAGGGAGAGGGTGCAGAACAGCACGTGGCCCCTTCATTCACACCTGAAAAAGAAAAACACGTATCAGAGACAAAACACAAAGCCCAAGACCTATTCGGATGACCCAGATTTTGTACTAAAAACCCGCACCTGTTTTAAAATCATTAAACTAGTGCACCACAAAAACAACGTTAGCCAGGAACAGCCTCCTGCTATTAATAAAATTGAAAGACACCTGTCAGAGGTCATCAAACCGGCTTTGCCAAACCCCACAACACAAGCCCTGATTGAAGGCAATGCCAAAAACTGGGCCTATACCACCATGCTGATTCTTAAACAGCATTATGAAGACGCACTGGTGGAAGAAATGGCCAAGCTTCAGCATGTTCCTTCCCAGGGCTGGGAGGCGTGCTTCAATACTGCCATCCTGTGGGCGAAACGTGGTATTGGCAAAAGACTAAAAGACAAATCAATACACGAAGCTCACATGTTGGTAGGGGAGAAGTGGAAGACCCCTGTTCCTGCTGCCGATTCTGAAGAAAGGAGGGAGGAAGCGGAGACCCAAACTTGCCCTCCGGCTCCTCCTCTCCCAGAAAATGTGACGGCTACAACCGTTACGGTGCAGGCGTTGGTGCACACTGGGTCAGATGCACACTCCCATTCAGAAATGCCCACCCCTATAGCAGTAAAAAATCCATCCAAAACAGCATCCACCATGACAGACCCACTGAACGATTGGTCCCCTATTAGAGAGGAGGACTCGGACGGCCAATCAGATGTGCCGTTTAATCTCCCGGCCTCCCCAAAAGAACGACGCACTCCTCACTTGCGTTCCAATCCCTGTGTCAGACTGGAACAAGACCCCATCCTCATTGAGGACCAAGGGGAGTGTGAACAGGGCAATTCGGGCTCACAAAGGGTGACCCTAAGCCCAGATAAGGTCACCAGCCTCAGGACAGCCACACAGGCCCGCTTCAGTGTCGAATTCGGCCTACCCTCGGGAGTACAACGTGACTCCCAGGAGGACGGGCCGAATAGACACATAAACACGCCCAGAAAAATGGTCGAATGGAAGCTATCTGTCCGGAAAAAATGGCTCATTATCGGGGACTCCAATTTGTCCAAAATCCCGCCATTTAAGAACTCGGACCTCCAAATAGAAAGCTATCCGGGTGCCACGTTCAGACATATGGAGGCCGTGATACAAAAAAACGCTGTCTCCACTGACGTGGAACATGTCGTGCTGTCATTGGGCATCAATAGCCGGGCACAGAACGCCAAGGACACCGCCATTAAACAGATGCAGGCGGCTTTACGAGCGGCCAAAGAAAAGTTCCCTCTGGCACAAATTTGGGTCCCAGAGGTGAACTTTTCAGGCATGCTCCCAACGAAGGAGCAGACACAATTGACCACCTTAAACACCTATATCTGTGCTAACATCAAACATATTCCAGCCCTGTCCAGGTCGGAATTCCACACCGAAAGTGACAACATTCACTGGACGGTGGACACAGCCAGAAGCATGCTCCAGCACTGGCTGCAGCATTTAAATTAAATCTCCCCACAAGCCTGCGTGCACAGGAGGGGAATCGAAACGTTATAATTTTATCAAAAAAATTCCGTATTACTCCCCCACAACTTAGCCTACTTGATAGGGGTTTGACGTTTATCCCATCCAATAACATCAGCACAAAACGCCAACAAATTCAGACACGATTTGACCTGCAACAATACCATAGACGACTCAAATTGTCAGCATATTTCAAAAATGACACAGACTTGAATCCCCCTCCGTTCACACCCAAATCGGACTGGGTCCCACCCGCAGACAAATTACCCACAGAACTTCACACATTATTTGAAAGGGATCTGGAATTTTTCAAAAAACATTTTAGACCGTCCCAGGAAGAGCTTAACCTCACTCAGGAGGAGATTAACGCTCTAAAACAATTAAAGGACAATAAACAGATTGTCATTAAGCCTGCAGACAAAGGCAGCGCTATAGTGATATGGGACCGAGTACAATATTTATGGGAGGGGTATAGGCAATTGAATGACCCAAATTATTATAGGAAATTAAATAGACCCATTTATTTAGACACAATTCCCAAAATTCAAAAAATAGTCCAATCCCTATATTTAAAAAAATTTATTAATGCCAAACAAAAATCCTACCTATTGGGGAACGGGGAGCCTAGAAGTAGGCGATTTTACATGCTCCCCAAAATTCATAAAGACCCAGCCAAATGGAGCAAGCCTCATGAAATTCCCCCAGGAAGGCCTATAGTATCGGATTGCGGCAGCGAAACGTACTATACGGCCGAATTTTTAGACTACTATTTAAATCCCCTTTCGATTGGCCACCCCAGCTACATTAAAGACACGTACGACTTTGTACAGAAAGTCAAAGGACTTAAAATTCCCCAAAAGGCTATCTTGTTCACTATGGACATAGATAGCCTTTACACTAATATTGATATCCGAGAAGGAATACAGGCCATCAAAAATGTTTTCCAAAAAAACCCTGACCCCTTAAGGCCCGATAAGGAGCTCATCCAACTATTAGATATAAATTTAAACAGAAACGATTTTGAATTTAACGGGGAATTTTTCTTACAGATTAAAGGCACGGCGATGGGCAAAAAGTTTGCCCCGGCCTATGCCAACATATTCATGGCAGAATGGGAAGATTCGGCCTTATCCCGATGCCACAAACGGCCCCTCCATTATTTTAGATATCTGGACGACATCTGGGGAGTATGGACTCACTCGGAAGAGGAGTTCGATGAATTTTTGGACACACTAAACAACCATAACCCTTCCATAAAATTAAAATCCACCACCAGTCAGCTATCAGTAGACTTTTTGGACACCACAACTTACAAAGGCCCAGATTTCAATTCATCACACATACTGGATACAAAGGTCTTCTTTAAAGAAACCGACACACATGCCCTGCTACATAAAAAGAGTTTCCACCCCAAACATACTTACTCCGGCCTGGTCAAGTCACAACTCCTCAGGTTCCGTCGAATTTGCACCCAGGAACGGGACTTTAGAGAGGCGACACACGTCCTCTTCAAAGCACTCAGGCCCAGAGGATACAACAGGTCCTTCTTAAGGAAGGTTTTTAAATCTTACCTGGTAAGAAGGGCCCAGGCGGAGGGTAACAGCGTGCCCTTCGTCCTCACATACTCCTCGGCCGCTACGAGACTGACCAGAGAGGTAAGGTCTAACTTCCAGCACATATTGGGACAAACACAATTATTTAAGGACCACAAAGTTATTGCAGCATACAGGAAAAACAAAAGTCTACAGGACCACCTCATTAGAGCCAAACTTCATCCCCTTCACGACACAAAACCCAAGCATCACGGTCAATATTTGGAACAGTACGAGTATGTACAAAACAAACTCACAAAAGAGGTTTTCAATACTCACCGATCGGGCACGGTACACAGCAAAAACTGCGTGTACCTCATCAGCTGCAAACAATGTGGAGCCCAATATGTGGGAGAGACTAGCAACACCATTCTGGTCAGAATGACACAACACAAACACAATATCCTGAAAGGAAAAGAAAAAAATACTTACCTGGTCCAACATTTCCTTCAGCACGGATGGGAATCCTTCCGGGTCACGGTCCTGCAGGCCGACCCGCAGTGGTCCGTACCCCAGAGAAAAAGAGCAGAGAGAATTTGGATTAGTAAATTGGGCACTATATACCCCCAAGGCCTGAATGACAAGTGAATGCAGTTGAGTGAGCGACATTGATGGCCTGTGCACATGGGTTAGCGCGCACCCTCCTAAAACACCCCCTAACCCTAATCTCAACCCCTAACCCTAACCTCAATCCCCTAACCCTAATCCTAACCTCAACTCCCTAACCCTAATCCTAGCCTTAATCCCCTAATCCTAACCCTAAGCCCTAACCCTAACCGCTAACCCTTACCCTAAACCTAATCCTAACCTTAATCCCCTAACCCTAACCTCAAGCCCTAACCCTAACCTCAAGCCCTAATCCTAACCCTAATCCCCTAATCCTAACCCTAATCCCCTAATCCTAACCCTAATCCCCTAATCCTAACCCTAAGCCCTAACCCTAACCGCTAACTCTTACCCTAAACTTAAACCCCTAACCCTAAACTCAGGCCCTAACCCTAATCCTAATCCCTAACCCTAACCGCTAACCCTTACCCTAAACCTAATCCCAACCTTAATCCCCTAACCCTAAGCCCTAACCCTAACCGCTAACCCTTACCCTAAACCTAACCAGCCCGTGCCTCATGTTGGCAGTAAGCTCAACTGTACAAAACTTATCTTACAATTAGTCTGCTTATTAATTTTAATTATAATAAAACACACAGGAACATGGAAAAATGGGTGAATTTAAATTAGGGGCAAGTGCTGATGGCAACCCAAGTCCATTTAAAATATTTATTTAAATATAATAACATTTTTTAATATATATTCCTTTATTTTTTTAATATACATGTACATTATATGTGTATGTGTATATATGTATATATATATATAGATAGATATAAAACATTAGGATTTTGTATTCAAAGATTCAAAAAATGCCCTTGCACAATTTTTGAAAAGACAGCTATATCTCTGATTGGCTGGGAGCTGTTTCTTTTCAAACCAAAACAAGGGACAGGCTCCCATTGGCTCATTTTAACTGAGTCCCGCCCCCACACTTTAAATTATGACAACTGAGGCTGCAGAATTTTATTCACTGCTTCCAGCTCTGAGAGAGAAAGCCTCCAACACTTTGCATTTCAAAGCGTATTATTTTGATCCTTAATCCACATTATTTTCATTTCATTTCTTTCCTTTTTGATTATTATTTTGATTCATTCAAGAACCCTTTTATATATATATTTTCTTTCGAAATCAGAACAAGCCTGCCTGAAGAAGGTTCCAAGTGAACCGAAACGTTGCAACGGCTTGTTCATTCCTCTATTTTTCAAATTTAAAAAAAATACATCAGAAAAACATTTTGATTTCATTTGTCTAGTTTTATGTTTATCTAACAAAAAACACAAGACCAATTTGGATACATTTATCTGAGTTTATTGATTTGTTTTCCTTTATTTTACAAAAGGTCACAAGACAAATTGAGTTATACTTACCTGCTATATATTTTCAAATCCTTGTTTTAAATTCACATTTAGAAAACATGGTTCTGCCAGAGAGAGACGGTTGGACCGTTGTCACCCGTGGACGCAGGCGTGCCATTCAGGGCGCAGCCGGGCCTATGCCCCGTTCGTTCCGCAGCACTGAGCGTCATGCACAGAGGGAGAGAGTGTTCTCCTATGCAGACGCAGTTAAATATGGAGGCCACATGAGGGCGCCTCCGACTTACCGTACTGAGCCCTATCAGCGGTCTGGTAGACCACAATTTTTTGAACCCCGGGCCCGTTTTGGGCCCGATACATTTATTTCCAGACAAAAATCCTTCATGAAGGGACCAAGGGAGAGGGTGCAGAACAGCACGTGGCCCCTTCATTCACACCTGAAAAAGAAAAACACGTATCAGAGACAAAACACAAAGCCCAAGACCTATTCGGATGACCCAGATTTTGTACTAAAAACCCGCACCTGTTTTAAAATCATTAAACTAGTGCACCACAAAAACAACGTTAGCCAGGAACAGCCTCCTGCTATTAATAAAATTGAAAGACACCTGTCAGAGGTCATCAAACCGGCTTTGCCAAACCCCACAACACAAGCCCTGATTGAAGGCAATGCCAAAAACTGGGCCTATACCACCATGCTGATTCTTAAACAGCATTATGAAGACGCACTGGTGGAAGAAATGGCCAAGCTTCAGCATGTTCCTTCCCAGGGCTGGGAGGCGTGCTTCAATACTGCCATCCTGTGGGCGAAACGTGGTATTGGCAAAAGACTAAAAGACAAATCAATACACGAAGCTCACATGTTGGTAGGGGAGAAGTGGAAGACCCCTGTTCCTGCTGCCGATTCTGAAGAAAGGAGGGAGGAAGCGGAGACCCAAACTTGCCCTCCGGCTCCTCCTCTCCCAGAAAATGTGACGGCTACAACCGTTACGGTGCAGGCGTTGGTGCACACTGGGTCAGATGCACACTCCCATTCAGAAATGCCCACCCCTATAGCAGTAAAAAATCCATCCAAAACAGCATCCACCATGACAGACCCACTGAACGATTGGTCCCCTATTAGAGAGGAGGACTCGGACGGCCAATCAGATGTGCCGTTTAATCTCCCGGCCTCCCCAAAAGAACGACGCACTCCTCACTTGCGTTCCAATCCCTGTGTCAGACTGGAACAAGACCCCATCCTCATTGAGGACCAAGGGGAGTGTGAACAGGGCAATTCGGGCTCACAAAGGGTGACCCTAAGCCCAGATAAGGTCACCAGCCTCAGGACAGCCACACAGGCCCGCTTCAGTGTCGAATTCGGCCTACCCTCGGGAGTACAACGTGACTCCCAGGAGGACGGGCCGAATAGACACATAAACACGCCCAGAAAAATGGTCGAATGGAAGCTATCTGTCCGGAAAAAATGGCTCATTATCGGGGACTCCAATTTGTCCAAAATCCCGCCATTTAAGAACTCGGACCTCCAAATAGAAAGCTATCCGGGTGCCACGTTCAGACATATGGAGGCCGTGATACAAAAAAACGCTGTCTCCACTGACGTGGAACATGTCGTGCTGTCATTGGGCATCAATAGCCGGGCACAGAACGCCAAGGACACCGCCATTAAACAGATGCAGGCGGCTTTACGAGCGGCCAAAGAAAAGTTCCCTCTGGCACAAATTTGGGTCCCAGAGGTGAACTTTTCAGGCATGCTCCCAACGAAGGAGCAGACACAATTGACCACCTTAAACACCTATATCTGTGCTAACATCAAACATATTCCAGCCCTGTCCAGGTCGGAATTCCACACCGAAAGTGACAACATTCACTGGACGGTGGACACAGCCAGAAGCATGCTCCAGCACTGGCTGCAGCATTTAAATTAAATCTCCCCACAAGCCTGCGTGCACAGGAGGGGAATCGAAACGTTATAATTTTATCAAAAAAATTCCGTATTACTCCCCCACAACTTAGCCTACTTGATAGGGGTTTGACGTTTATCCCATCCAATAACATCAGCACAAAACGCCAACAAATTCAGACACGATTTGACCTGCAACAATACCATAGACGACTCAAATTGGCAGCATATTTCAAAAATGACACAGACTTGAATCCCCCTCCGTTCACACCCAAATCGGACTGGGTCCCACCCGCAGACAAATTACCCACAGAACTTCACACATTATTTGAAAGGGATCTGGAATTTTTCAAAAAACATTTTAGACCGTCCCAGGAAGAGCTTAACCTCACTCAGGAGGAGATTAACGCTCTAAAACAATTAAAGGACAATAAACAGATTGTCATTAAGCCTGCAGACAAAGGCAGCGCTATAGTGATATGGGACCGAGTACAATATTTATGGGAGGGGTATAGGCAATTGAATGACCCAAATTATTATAGGAAATTAAATAGACCCATTTATTTAGACACAATTCCCAAAATTCAAAAAATAGTCCAATCCCTATATTTAAAAAAATTTATTAATGCCAAACAAAAATCCTACCTATTGGGGAACGGGGAGCCTAGAAGTAGGCGATTTTACATGCTCCCCAAAATTCATAAAGACCCAGCCAAATGGAGCAAGCCTCATGAAATTCCCCCAGGAAGGCCTATAGTATCGGATTGCGGCAGCGAAACGTACTATACGGCCGAATTTTTAGACTACTATTTAAATCCCCTTTCGATTGGCCACCCCAGCTACATTAAAGACACGTACGACTTTGTACAGAAAGTCAAAGGACTTAAAATTCCCCAAAAGGCTATCTTGTTCACTATGGACATAGATAGCCTTTACACTAATATTGATATCCGAGAAGGAATACAGGCCATCAAAAATGTTTTCCAAAAAAACCCTGACCCCTTAAGGCCCGATAAGGAGCTCATCCAACTATTAGATATAAATTTAAACAGAAACGATTTTGAATTTAACGGGGAATTTTTCTTACAGATTAAAGGCACGGCGATGGGCAAAAAGTTTGCCCCGGCCTATGCCAACATATTCATGGCAGAATGGGAAGATTCGGCCTTATCCCGATGCCACAAACGGCCCCTCCATTATTTTAGATATCTGGACGACATCTGGGGAGTATGGACTCACTCGGAAGAGGAGTTCGATGAATTTTTGGACACACTAAACAACCATAACCCTTCCATAAAATTAAAATCCACCACCAGTCAGCTATCAGTAGACTTTTTGGACACCACAACTTACAAAGGCCCAGATTTCAATTCATCACACATACTGGATACAAAGGTCTTCTTTAAAGAAACCGACACACATGCCCTGCTACATAAAAAGAGTTTCCACCCCAAACATACTTACTCCGGCCTGGTCAAGTCACAACTCCTCAGGTTCCGTCGAATTTGCACCCAGGAACGGGACTTTAGAGAGGCGACACACGTCCTCTTCAAAGCACTCAGGCCCAGAGGATACAACAGGTCCTTCTTAAGGAAGGTTTTTAAATCTTACCTGGTAAGAAGGGCCCAGGCGGAGGGTAACAGCGTGCCCTTCGTCCTCACATACTCCTCGGCCGCTACGAGACTGACCAGAGAGGTAAGGTCTAACTTCCAGCACATATTGGGACAAACACAATTATTTAAGGACCACAAAGTTATTGCAGCATACAGGAAAAACAAAAGTCTACAGGACCACCTCATTAGAGCCAAACTTCATCCCCTTCACGACACAAAACCCAAGCATCACGGTCAATATTTGGAACAGTACGAGTATGTACAAAACAAACTCACAAAAGAGGTTTTCAATACTCACCGATCGGGCACGGTACACAGCAAAAACTGCGTGTACCTCATCAGCTGCAAACAATGTGGAGCCCAATATGTGGGAGAGACGAGCAACACCATTCTGGTCAGAATGACACAACACAAACACAATATCCTGAAAGGAAAAGAAAAAAATACTTACCTGGTCCAACATTTCCTTCAGCACGGATGGGAATCCTTCCGGGTCACGGTCCTGCAGGCCGACCCGCAGTGGTCCGTACCCCAGAGAAAAAGAGCAGAGAGAATTTGGATTAGTAAATTGGGCACTATATACCCCCAAGGCCTGAATGACAAGTGAATGCAGTTGAGTGAGCGACATTGATGGCCTGTGCACATGGGTTAGCGCGCACCCTCCTAAAACACCCCCTAACCCTAATCTCAACCCCTAACCCTAACCTCAATCCCCTAACCCTAATCCTAACCTCAACTCCCTAACCCTAATCCTAGCCTTAATCCCCTAATCCTAACCCTAAGCCCTAACCCTAACCGCTAACCCTTACCCTAAACCTAATCCTAACCTTAATCCCCTAACCCTAACCTCAAGCCCTAACCCTAACCTCAAGCCCTAATCCTAACCCTAATCCCCTAATCCTAACCCTAATCCCCTAATCCTAACCCTAAGCCCTAACCCTAACCGCTAACTCTTACCCTAAACTTAATCCCCTAACCCTAACCTCAGGCCCTAACCCTAATCCTAATCCCTAACCCTAACCGCTAACCCTTACCCTAAACCTAATCCCAACCTTAATCCCCTAACCCTAAGCCCTAACCCTAACCGCTAACCCTTACCCTAAACCTAACCCTAACCCTAACCCTAACCCCTAACCCTAACCCTAACCCTAACCCCTAACCCTAACCCTAACCCTAACCCTAACCCTAACCCCAACCCTAACCCTAACCCTAACCTTAAACCTAACCCTAACCCTAACCCTAACCCTAGTCCCTATCCCCAACCCTAATCCTAACCCTATTCCCAACCCTAATCCCTATCCCCAACCCTAACCCCATCCCTAAACCTAACCTAACCCTAACCCCTATTCCTAACCCTAGTCCCTATCCCTAACCCTAGTCCCTATCCCTAACCCTTACCCTAACCCCTAACCCTAACCCTAACCCTAGTTAAATCAGCTTGCTCAGTTTCCAAAACCTGAACCAGGAATAATAGCCCCAAACAACTGCCACACCCGACTGCAGATAAAGTCTTACCCAATTTCCATCACCAAAACCTGGGCCAGGAGTAACAGCTTAACCCGAAGTCAACTTCCCATCAATACAATACCCAACTACGGATAAAATTATTACTAAAGACAATCACTTAAAAAATCAGCTCCTGACCCACCAACTGAAAAATGTAATCGAGTTAGACTTGATTACATTTGTTAAATTAGCAGATGCCAAGCTGAGGTCTGCTACAGGAACAAAAGCTGTGCTAAACAAGCGCCGGCCCGTGCACTTTCCTTGGTTCCCTATTGAACTACACAATATTGTGATGGGGGGAATCATTGTACTCTCACAAAAACCTAACCCTAAACCCAAACCCTAACCCTAACCCAAAAAAGAACTTCAACCCTAACCCAATACGGGCAACTCACAAAGAGACAATAACTATCTGAGCTATAGCAGTGCTTAACAGGCGCCAGCCAGCGCACTTGCCTTGGCTCCCTATTCAACCTAGCAGATTCTGGACTGTGACGGGGGGGGGGGGGGGGGGCATTGTAAATTCAAAAACCTAACCCTAACCCATCCTAACCTTAACCCCTAAACCTGAATCATTGTACTCTCACCAAAACCTAACCCAAATCCTAACCTTAAGCCCTAATCACTAACCGCTAACCCTTACCTTAACCCTAGCCCTAACCCTAAAGGGAGGAATCATTGTACTCTCACCAAAACCTGACCCTAACCCTAACCTAAACCCTAGAGTCAGTGCCCGAGTCGGTGCCCGGGTGCGTGCCCGAGTCGATGCCTGGGTGTTTACCCGAGTCGGTGCCGGATGCGTGCCCGAATCGGTGCCTGGATGTGTGCCCGAGTTGGTGCCCGGGTGCGTGCCCGAGTCGGTGCCTGGGTGTTTACCCGAGTTGGTGCTGGATGCGTGCCCGAATCGGTGCCCGGATGTGTGCCCGAGTCAGTGCCCGAGTCTGTGCCCGGGTCTCTGCCCGGGAGTCTGTGTCCGGGTGCGTGCCTGAGACTGTGCCCTAGTTGGTGCCCAAGTCAGTGCCCAGGTGCGTGCCAGAGTCTGTGCCCGGTTGTGTGCCCAGGTCTGTGCCTGAGTCTTGTGCCCGGGTCTGTGCCCGAGTCTGTGCTTGGGTGCGTGCCCGAGTCTGTCTCACTGTCTTGTCTCTCTCCCTGTCTCACAGTTCACAGTGTGCTTTATTGGCGTGACTGTTTTAACAGTGTTACCAAAGCAAGTTAATATAGAAGTTATAAAGATGAAAAATAACAAATTAAGGAATAGAAAAATAATAATGAATAAATTAAACATTAAACATGAATAAACACAAATTGAATTAACAAATGTATTACAGGAAGATATGCAGTATTTGATTTATATAAATTACACACACACATACATGCTCTATTATAATATACAGTGTTAGGATTAGATTAGATTAGAGGTGGTTAGATTAGAGGTGATTTGTGTTTCTTATATGATGAAGAGTGGATATGAGCATAGCTGCAGCCGTGCACTTCCTTCATGTTCCCCTAAAACACAGCTCAGTTTGTGCTCAGGTCTCAGAGAGGAGAAGTTTGGGATGATGGCTGTGAATTTACGGTAATATTCCTGTCTGATGTGGTTATATATTGGACAGATCAGAGTGAAATCTGTTTTTCTGTTTCTACTTTCTGTAGCACAAAGTCTTTCTTCTCTGAGTTTATAGGTTTTAGTGTGTCTTCCTTTTTCAATTTCTAAATTCTGATCCCCCCCAATCTATATTTAGTCAGAATCTATCTTTCTCTCAGGTTCTTGTTCTTCAGATATTCAGCTAATTGGATTTGTGTGTTTAGTGTTCTGTACATTTAATTTTGTTTGGGATTTAATTTGGTTTCTCCACTGTTCAGTGTACATGTTCTTTACATTTGTTTCAAATGTATTCAGTTTGGATTTGGGGGTGTTTGGAGGTGTGCCCAGGTGTGCGCCCGAGTCAGTGCCCAGGTGCATGCCCGAGTCTGTGTCCAGGTCTGTGCCCAGGTGCGTGCCCGAGTCTGTGCCCGGGTGTGTGCCCGGGAGTCTGTGCCCAGTTGCATGCCCGAGTCAGTGCCCGGGTGTGTGGCCAAGTCTGTGCCCGGGAGTCTGTGCCCGGGTGCATGCCCAAGTCGGTGCCCGAGTCTGTGCCCGGGAGTCTGTGCCCAAGTCTGTGCCTGGGAGTCTGTGCCCGGGTGCATGCCTGAGTCTGGTGCATTACCAGAGGGTCGATTCCAGGTCAGTCAGGACCAGATTCATTGGACGCCGAGTTGTGCTAAGTCAATGTTGGAACACTGGTGCAACCACCTAAACTTCAAAGCCTTGTAAACCCTAGTGGGGAGCTACAGAGGGGTCTTGAGGTGGTAAACCTCGCTAAACACTTCAGACACACCAAAGACCAACATTTATTCCAAGACCAAAAATCAATAGGGACATGAAAAAATAACTCGGGTTTGATATGCAGCATTGTCATAGAAGACTGCTGCTAACATATTATTTTAAATACAGGAGCGGTACAGAACCTCTTCCCTTCACCCCAAAGGCCAGTTGGACTCCCAGGCTGTCCCAAGTCCCCAGTCAGGTTAGAAAAATAATCAGGGCCAATAAATACAGTGGGGGGAAAAAGTATTTGATCCCCTGCTGATTTTGTACGTTTGCCCACTGACAAAGAAATGATCAGTCTATAATTTTAATGGTAGGTGTATTTTAACAGTGACAAACAGAATAACAACAAAAAAATCCAGAAAAATGCATTTCAAAAAAGTTATAAATTGATTTGCATTTTAATGAGGGAAATAAGTATTTGATCCCCTATCAATCAGCAAGATTTCTGGCTCCCAGGTGTCTTTTACACAGGTAATGAGCTGAGATTAGGAGCACTCTCTTAAAGGGAGTGATCCTAATCTCAGTTTGTTACCTGTAAAAAGTCACCTGTCCACTGAAGCAATCAATCAATCAGATTCCAAACTCTCCACTATGGCCAAGACCAAAGAGCTGTCCAAGGATGTCAGAGACAAGATTGTAGACCTACACAAGGCTGGAATGGGCTACAAGACCATTGCCAAGCAGCTTGGTGAGAAGGTGACAACAGTTGGTGCGATTATTCGCAAATGGAAGAAACTGTCAGTCTCCCTCAGTCTGGGGCTCCATGCAAGATCTCACCTCGTGGAGTTTCAATGATCATGAGAACGGTGAGGAATCAGCCCAGAACTACACAGGAGGATCTTGTTAATGATCTCAAGGCAGCTGGGACCATAGTCACCAAGAAAACAATTGGTAACACACTACGCCGTGAATGACTGAAATCCTGCAGCGCCCGCGAGGTCCCCCTGCTCAAGAAAGCACATGTACAGGCCCGTCTGAAGTTTGCCTGAATGATTCAGAGGAGAACTGGATGAAAGTGTTGTGGTCAGGTGTGGTCAGATCTCTTTGGCATCAACTCAACTCGCCGTGTTTGGAGGAGGAGGAATTCTGCCTATGACCCCAAGTCATAACACCATCCCCACTGTCAAACATGGAGGTGGAAACATTATGCTTTGGGGGTGTTTTTCTGCTAAGGGGACAGGACAACTGCACCGCATCACAGGGACGATGGACGGGGCCATGTACCGTCAAATCTTGGGTGAGAACCTCCTTCCCTCAGCCAGGGCATTGAAAATGACCTTAATGACTTGGAGAGGATCTGCAAAGAGGAGTGGGACAAAATCCCTCCTGAGATGTGCGCAAACCTGGTGGCCAACTACAAGAAACATCTGACCTCTGTGATTGCCAACAAGGGTTTTGCCACCAAGTACTAAGTCAAAGGGGTCAAATACTTATTTCCCTCATTAAAATGCAAATCAATTTATAACTTTTTTGAAATGCGTTTTTCTGGATTTTTTTGTTGTTATTCTGTTTGTCACTGTTAAAATACACCTACCATTAAAATTATAGACTGATCATTTCTTTGTCAGTGGGCAAACGTACAAAATCAGCAGGGGATCGATCAAATACTTTTCCCCCCACTGTATAGGCAAAGACCAGGCCTTCTGGAATAATGTGCTCTGGACAGATGAATCAAAGAGTTGTTTGGCCACAGTAACAGCAGACATGTTTGGCGCAGACCAGGAGAAGCACCTCATACCAACTGTGAAGCATAGTGGTAGAAATGTTATGGTTTGGGATTGCTTCGCTGCCTCACGGACTAGACAGCTTGCATTCATTGACTCACCTATGAATTCTGCATCATATAAAAGACTGCTTGAGGATAATGTGAGGCCATCTGTCCAAAAGTTGTAACTGAACCGAAAGTGGACCTTTCAACAGGATGATAAGCACACTTGCAAATCCACCAGGGAATGGCTCAAAAAGAAGAAATGGAGGGTTATGGAATGGCCTAGTCAAAGCCTGGATTTGAATCCCATTGTAATGTTGTGGGGGGGATCTGAAACAGGCAGAACATGTAAGAAATCCCTCAAAAGTCTTGCAACTGAAAGAACATTGCATGGAAGAGTGGTCAGAAATCCCAGCAAGACTGGTGGACAACTATGCTAAACGTCTACAAGAAGTTATTTCTGCTAAAGGGGGCAATACTAGCTTCTGAGGCCAAGGGTGTACTTACTTTTGCAACACTGAGAACATTGAGTGTAAAACTGGTAATGATATTTATATCGAATGTCATAGTTTAAAAATACTCCCTCTGGTGTGCGTGTGGGTGGTATTGGTATGCTATGATGGCTTTAGGACTATAATTACCACAAACAGTTTTACACTCAAGTCTCCATCAGTGAACAGTGGAGAAGTTCAACAAAACAGACTTCATATAAAAACTGTAATGAATTTTCCTGGTTACACAACTGCACTATTTGACCATGTAGCATTAGCACATTTATAGAAGGGATTTATTTATTTATAATCGCACTATCTGGTGTCACCCAGATGAAGATGGGTTCCCTTTTGAGTCTGGTTCCTCTCAAGGTTTCTTCCTCATATCGTCTCAGGGAGTTTTTTTTATAGTCCTGGGGAAAGACTGATGGACCTGCAACTGTCCTTCTTGTGTGTGTGTGTGTGTGTGTGTGTGTGTGTGAGAGAGAGAGAGAGAGAGAGAGAGAGAGAGAACAGATAAATGATATTCACACTGGAGCTTTACCCCCTGCTCTCCACTGCACCACATTCTGCATTTCTGCCACTTCACTCAATTAGTGTCAAAACTGGGTCTGTGTGTGTCTGTGGTTTTGTTTTGCAATGTATTATCAGACTGACACCTTTATTTCCTCTCTCTCATGTTGCTATGTGTGATTATATCAGAGATGAGATCTTTCTACTGCTTTAGTTTTGAAGCACTGTGGTTTTGTTTTTTTGTTTTTTACATGAATATGGATGTAATAAAGAGCTACAAAATTCAACTGGTAAACTTTTGGATTTGCTGAAACAAGCCAGTGAAGCAAGCTTCAGTAACCACACACGCACACACACACATACACACACACACACACACACACACACACATACACACACAAAACACACACGGCACAGCGTGACCAGATTATCATTTTAATTTTGTACCAAGTTCATACAAAGACTGACTTATTTCATAAAGTGAACATTAAAAAGTTGTTCATAAAAATAAAATAAAAAAAACATCACCTTAGTAACATTGTCATAAGTACATGCTTTAACTACTAAAGTTGAGTTTTTCAATATATGCGCATCACTTCTAATTAGTGGATCTTCATAACATCACATGACCTCTTCAGGATTAGACATGTGTGGCTGACCTTTTACTCATGTATGAAGCTTCGTACACTGCGATGTGAAAGGGACAGAGTTGATGTTCAGATGCTAAACACTGTCCAATCAGACTTACTATACTGGGGCAGGGTGGAAAAATATCACGAATATTATAGAACTGATTCATCAACACATGCCTAATCTGGATGACATCACTGAGTTTATTCTTTGTAATTAATTCATCAGAATACATGGTAATCACATTTGCTACAAATGAACTTTTAAAAAAAAGGTTGTTTCTCTGCACCGAAATGTAACTGTTCAAACACACACACACACACACACACACACACACACACACACACACACACACAAAACTGACAGAACAGACATTTTGTTGTTGTTTTTTTTTTTGCTTGCATTCGATTTTATGATATTATAGAAACGTGTATAGGGACATCTCATGCAGAATAAACAGATTATAGTGACTATGCTACATTAGTGAATGCTAAATGTCATTATTATTGTTATTATTATTATTAAAGCTCCAACAATGTGAGCTGAGAATACTTCTCTGTTTATACCAAGTGATGGGAAAGAAGAGTGCCAATACTTTGTTCAGCTCAGCAGTCAGCTCAGCAGTAATATTCACCCACTGAGTGACCTGATAAACTGTCCAGTATGTGAAGCATGAACTTCAATCTGCATCATGCTGGGGAAACCACACACACACACACACACACACACACACACACACACACACAATTGGGCTAAATAATTGCACATGCTCATAAATATTCATACAGAAATTTGCATACATGATTATTTACATATTTATTCTTGCTGTGTTTCTATAAACCTGTGTTTATACATTATGCATTGTATTATTCATTATGTACTGGATTTTATGTGAATCAATTTAGATAAAAAATAATAATAATTTCATGTCAGTGCTTCAGCATGCTGTCTGTCCTGTACACATTAACATGGCTTTCTGCATTTGTTGTTTTTTTCTTTTCTTTTTTTCAATGCTGGTTACAGTTGTTATGAAATTAGATTATTCCACATTAATAAGCCCTTATTACATAAAAAAATTATACAATTATCTACATGTAAAGGGTGAAGTGTTCAACATTTTACAGTAGTTACTAAATGTATACAAGAACCCTTACAGGGAATTATTAAGTGATTAAATGTAAAGTATAATTTGCTACATGCAGCACAAGCTTCAAATGTGGCAAGACATCTTCAAAATGTGAGAGACATCAGGTCAAAAATTCATTTCAAATTCTGGAAGCACTTTTCTTTCAGGATCTGTATTGCTAAAGACATTTTCAAGAAGATTTAAAACCATCATTGAGATTGAGACAAAAAAGTCAATATTTACATATTGTGGTCAGGAGACATCAGAGTCAAATAACTTGCATTCTTAGTTTACATCATTTTAGGCAGATTTCATGCCTGAAAGCTTCATAATGTCATACCAGGCTTTCAGTGTCTAATCTAGTCAACCTGGTGCACAATGCTGTGTAGAAAAACTTGCAAATTTTAGTCAAAAGTCTGTAATCTTCAAAAACGTGACCTTACTGCCATGGCTGTGTGAGAAAAAAGTGGCCTGATTGGTCACTCTAAGAGATAAAATGGCATCTACATCCATGTTTGTCCTATAGACTTAACCAGGGCAATAAGAGCCACAGGGATGTATCTCCATGGAGACAGCAGATCACACTGGGCAGAGGTAATTAAGTCACATGGTCAAACTTGGAACAGACCCACAAGACTGCGTTATTGCAATCTCATGTCAATCAGAGCGCTGAACAATCGGCTTCTCGCCGAGGGAAAACTCATGATGGCATTTCAGCAAATCTGTCCTGGCAGATGATTCCGCAGTGGAAATGAACTGTTTCTTAAAATAGAACTGGAGAGTAAGAGGCAGAGCGAGAGGCAGAGTGAGTTTTATTATACATTATCACTTGAAAATATTTGGAGTGTGTTCTTTCACTGCTGCATTTTTCCATATTTTCTCTAATTTCTGTCTCATTCTGCTTCTTTCTCTGATTTGGCACTTTCATTAAGAACAGGAAATCCCTTAGAAAGGTCTGGGGTTAGCCATTACTCCAGATCTGCTTGGATGATTCCAGTGTTAGTGGAGGTTAATGAGAGTTGACAGCATAATTGCAGGCATGTGTGAAGAAATGTGGGACATTGTGCTGCTTTGCCACTGTGCTCATAATTCTCACCACATTTCATTTACTGGATTAGACAACTGAGTGACAGAGTGGAAACATTAATAAAAAAGAAGGCCCAGATTTTACTGAGAATCACCACTGACTGAATAAGAACTATCCTCTTTGTTATCTAATGCTCATAATAACAAACAGGAAATGCCAAAACTGTTTACCAAAATACTTCCTCTGCCTATTTTGCACTCATTTGGCAGTGAGGAAAAATGGTTATTGCATTGCATCTTGTTAAACTCAAGCCACTATGTTTCTAATGTCTATGTTCACTTTTCTCTCCTCCTCTCCCTCTGTTCCTTGCTCCCTCTTGTTCACACAGTCACTTCTGTCTTGCTGTTTGTGTGAAGCCCCTTGTGTTTGGGAAGAGCCTGAGGGGAACGTCCGTGCCCCAGTGGCTGATATATCAGCTCAGACAGGGTCTCTGTTCTAAACTGGAGCTTGTTTAAGTATATGTGGCCTCGGCTGCTGGGCTGGGACATTGATGGCTGTGGTTGGCCTGTGAGAGGGACATGATGCTGAGCAGGACTCTTACTGGATTCCCAGGCTTGGAAGGTCGAGATGGAGGTCAGTGGATGGGTGTTGGTTCTGGAGATCTTGGACTTGGGGATCTGGGAAGGTGTTATGGTGGTAGCGACAGGAACATGGATCTCTGGTGGAAGGAGGAATGGCTTTTCTTTGGAGTAGAAAGCAATGGGTTGGAAAGTCGTAGGTGATGACTGACAATTTGTGTGGTCCATCAATGGGAAACTCCTATAGTAGTTTCTGGCTGTTGTATCTTCTGTAAGCAAAGGAAATATTAAAAGGGATGAGTCTGCACAGATATTTGGTCTCTAGAATCAATCAACATAAATTCTGTTTGAACAAAATCACCCCCAAAAGGAATCAATTTTGCAAAATTACATCCATCATTTTGAAAAATAATATTTACATAAAAAGATGAGGTTCTGAGCTGAGAGACAAAAAAGCATTAAAATGACTTGATGGCATTGTTTCCATCCGGATTGTTTACACTGAAAGATACAGTAGATTAGGGATTAGGAATATTTGTATTTGTTCATGCATTCATCTCCAGCAAGTGTTTTATGATGGCCAAGGTGGTGGTTCTAGAAAATATTTACCTTTAATTATTTGCTTGTAATTATTTTCCCAAAGTTTTATGAAAACCTCTGAACTTCTGTGTTAAATATGCTGAATATAACATATTTCTCATTTCTTATGTTTTGGTATGGTCTCAGAACAGCGCCAGGCCTGCAGTCACCGGGCGTATGTGAGGGCGAACAACAGAACAAGAATTGTGGAGAGCACGGTGAGTTGTCTGTAATTTTATTTTATTTTTTTACATCTGAACAATTGATTTATATATTAAGTGTTTATATGCTAAATATTGAATCTGTGCATGCCTTTATGCTAACTTTACACTAATCGCTGTGTGTAAATAATAAAATTAGTCGCGTTTGATAGTAAGTGAGCTAACATCACGCATGTGCAGATTCAGATTGACTGTGGAGTCATGCTGATGGTGAGGCAAATTGTGTTTTGATATAAATAAACCAATGATTTATATGCTTTTAAAAATAATTATTAAAATAAAGAACAAGGACACAAGCTTTTATATTTATTCAATTGGCAGATACTTTTATTTAAAGCAATTTACAGTGCATTCAGTGTGTTGACTATCAATTTATGTGTTTCCTGGGAACCTAAAACATTGCCATTACCATCATTCTTGCTCTATCTCTACCAGTTAAAATATATGAGCTCTGTAGCTCAACTGGAAGAGAATGGAACATGCTTAACCTGACATATACAGTGCTGTGCAAAAGTTTTAGACACATGCAAAGAAATGCAGTTGAGCAAAGTTGCCTTCAAAATAATTAAATTAAATGTTTCTACATTAAAATACCGTAAAGAGCAATAAACAGTAGTAAATGAAACAAAGTCAATATTTGGTGTGTCAAAAAAGTAAAAATAATAATAATAGTGTCCGGTACAATTAGTGCAGTTTTATAAGGAAATGAGCTAGTAAGTTTTATTGAGCATCTTGCAGAACCAGCCACAGCTCTTCTGGATACTTTTTTGCAGCAAAACCCAGCAGCCTTCATTGTATTTTTTGTTTGAAAAATGGTGTCTTATGTAATATGCTGCTTTCTTTAATGACATACAAACATTTTTCTGTAACATTTCATTTTGTGCTAGGAAAAATAAATGTTTGGGAATCTAAAATGTTTTTTTCTACTGACTTGACAATTTAGAAGTCATAAAATAAAAAATCTATAAGTTTGTACTAAAAAAATAGGGTGCCTGAAACTTTTGCACAGTACTGTACGGTACTGTAAACACATATTTGCATAGTACATTTTTTGGGGGGCAGCTGTGGCTCAGGTGGTACGGTGGGTTGTCCACCAATCATAGGGTTGGCAGTTCCATCCCCGGCCCACATCAATCCACATGCCGAAGTGTCCCTGGGACACTGAACTGAACCCCTGAACACTGAACCCCAAGATGCTCCCAATGACAGGCAAAGCACCTTGCATGGTAGCTCTGCTGCATTTGGTGTGTGTGAATGGGTGAATGAGAAACACTCCTTAAAAAGTGCAGACCATTGAAGATAAGTTTATCATTTCCTATTTTTCTTGAATTTTGTTGCTGTTTTTCAGTATGCTCTATCATGGACCCAGCAGAACCAGCTTCCTCACATTCAGCCCTGTCTCACCACAACACCCTCCTTGGACAGCATGAGCAACAGCTTTGTGCACTCTCTCCAAGAGCCACCAAGCCATGATGAACCAGATCAGGCTCCTCACTCAGCAACTCAACCGTGTCCTCCCCAGTTGGCCCAGATGCCCACTGGTCCCAAACCCAGTCAGCCCCCCCCCCCCTCGCTTCCTCTCCCAGTCCACCCCAGCAGGAAGCACATGTCTCGGACCCAGAAGCCTATGCAGGTGACCTGGGGAGGTGCAAGTCCTTCCTCCTGCGGTGTTCCCTTGTGTTTGTTCAGCATTCTATTACCTATGTCACCGACGAAGCCAAAGTAGCCTACATCAAGGGGCTTCTAAGAGGAGATGTTCTAGCCTGGGGGACTACCATTTGGAATAGTCAGCCAGCTCTGTGGTCCTCCCTGTCCTCCTTCACTGCTAAACTACAGAGGATTTTCGACCATCCCATCCAAGGGAAGGAGGCTGCCGAATGCCTACTCTCCCTCTGCCAGGGACCACGCAGTGTGGCAGAGTATTCAGTGGAGTTCCACATCCTGGCTGCCGCTGGGTGGAATCATGAGGCGGCATGAGGCGGACAAGCTAGCCCTGATGGATGAGTTGTACTCATCGACGTACTGATCTCTCTTGCCATCAGGCTGGATAACCACATGCGGGAGCGCTGCTGAGAGAACCCATGCAAGTAGGATGGGCCCGGCTCACCCCCACCGAGTGCGACCATAGGTTTCAGGCAGGTGTGTGCGTCTACTGCAGCCAACCAGGCCACTTCCTGTCTACCTGTCCTCTTCGGTTAAAAGGGGGGCTCGCTGAACATCCACTTCTCCTGTCTCCCTGTCCCGCTTCCAGATTCCAGCTACCTTGTGCCAAAACCAGCTCTCCATTCCCCTGCTCGCACTGATTGACTCAGGAGATAAGGACAGCTTCCAGGATCTGGAGCTAGCTTCTCAGTCTGGCCTCTGATTTTGTTACCTCTAGGTTGGATTATTGTAATGCCTTACTGTCTGGATGTTCCAGTAGGTGCATAAACAAGCTCCAGTTAGTCCAGAACGCAGCTGCAAGAGTCCTTACTAGAACCAGAAGATATGACCACATCACCCCTATCTTATTCACACTGCATTGGCTCCCAGTAAAATTTTGCACTGATTATAAAATACTACTATTGACATATAAAGCACTAAAAGGCCTAGTGTCACAGTACCTAAGCGAACTTCTAGTCTTTTATTATCCTCCACGCCTACTTCGATCAAAAGGTGCAGGCTATCTTTTGGTACCTTGAATAGTGAAGGCTACAGCAGGGGGAAGAGCTTTCTCTTACAAAGCCCCACAGTTATGGAACAGCCTTCCAATTAGTGTTCGGGACTCAGTCTCAGTGTTTAAGTCCAGGCTGAAAACATATTTGTTTACCTTCTGGCTCTCCGTTTTAGTTATACTGTCATAGCGAAGTCCCTGCTTGCACAATGGACATTGTTCCAAACCATTACAGGACAATAAGCATACCTAATAATCTCTCTCTCTCTCTCTCTCTCTCTCTCTCTCTCTATTGAGCTACACATGTCACTCCTGAGATACCGGTGATCCCGACCCCTTCTGCTCTCCGGACCTGCCTGATCCATCCTGATGCTCTACTTCTGGTTGGAGTTCTCATCAATTGGAAGTCACATGCTGCTGCTGAGGATGGCCCCACATGGTGCAGCCTAAAGATCGTTCAGATTACTGAGGATTAAAAACCATAAAAAAAAAAAACACTTTAAACCATTTAAAAACCATAAAGATGGCTTTGGACCTCAATTTATATGAATAGTTATGCTATGATGGCTAGGACTACAATTACCACAATCAGTTTTGCACTCAAGTTTACATCAGTGAACAGTGGAGAAGTTCAACAAAACAGTCTTCATATAGAGACTGTGTCTGTTCCCCGAGCTAAACAAAAATGTAGAAATTTTCAGAAAGTTTGCTTCTAGTTTGTTTTAGTAACCTAATTAACATAAAATTAGACCATACTGAATGCACTACCAGCACCTTTGATCTGAAGTTAGGACTGTTAAATATTAGACCTGTTGCATCTAAAGCACTTAATTAAAGCAATTGTTAATGAAACCATTACTGATCAGGAGTAAAATGTAATGTGTTTAACAGAAATATGGATTAAACCAAATGAGTACATAGCACTAAATGAAGCCAGTCCTCTTGGATACAGTTACATACATCAGCCCCATTTAACTGGCAGAGGAGGAGATGTCGCACTCATTTATAATGAAAATCTAGGCGTCACAAAAAAACCTAGTCTTAATTTCAACTCCTTTGAAGTTCTTCATACTAGTATAACATATGTAACCACAAAAAATGTCAACCGAGTCGATTCCACTCATTATTATTTACAGATCCCCAGGGCCATATTCTGAATTTCTTGGTGAATTTGCAGTTTTTATCTCAAACCTGGTTGTTTCTTTAGACAAAGCATTAATTGTTGGCGACTTTAATATTCATTTTAATAACCTGGAAGATCCTCTGAGAACAGCAGTTGTGTTTACTCGAGATTCAGTAGGGGTCAATCAGAATGTAATAGGACCCACTCATAATGGTGGTCACACTCTTGACATTATACTAACATACGGATTAAATATAGAAAATATAGTCACATTTCCGCAGTCTGAAGCTATCTCAGATCATTATCTCATATCGTGTAAATTGCGTATTGATCATAATATATGCACCTTGCCTCGCTACCGTGTCAAACGTACATTCACGTCAGCTACTGCATCAATATCAATATCAATAATCAACTATCAATAACCTCCCATCAACTATGATTTGATCACAGACTGATTCCAAAGAACTTGATCAGGCAACTGAATGCTTAGAGTCAACGTTCCGCTACACGCTAGATAAGGTAACTCCACTTAAAAGAAAAATAATTAGAGAAAAAGCTAACACCCAGTAATATACGATTAGCATTTTTATTGCAGTCTTTTTGTTGTTCTATTTTACTTTTGGTGAATTAAAAACTAAAACTATTTATAATATTGCTGCGTGAGATTTTAAACATCCAGCGGTAGAGGTGCCGGATCCAAATAAAAAGGTTCCAGAACGCAGGTGTGCTACATTTTGGAAGCACTGATTATAGGACAATAAGCATAACTAATAATCTCTCTCTCTCTCTCTCTCTCTCTCTCTCTCTTTCTGTCGGGCTACACATGATACTCCTGAGATGCCAGTGATCCCGACCCATACTGCTCTCTGGACCTGCCTGATCCATCCTGACGCCCTACTTCTGGTTGGAGTTCTCATCAATTGGAAGTCACATGCTGCTGCTGAGGATGGCCCCACACGGTGCAGCCTAAAGATCGTTCAGATTACTGAGGATGGTACCACTTAAAAACCATAAATATAGCTTTGGACCTTAATACATATGAACAGTTATGCTATGATGGCTAGGATTTCAATTGCCACAAACAGTTTTGCACTCAAGTTTCCATCAGTGAACAGTAGAGAAGTTCAACAAAACAGACTTCATGTAAAAACTGTAATGAAGTTTCGTGGTTACACAACTGCACTATTTGACCATGTAGTATTAGCACATTTATAGAAGGGATTTATTTATTTATAATTGCACTATCCGGTGTTACCCAGATGAAGATGGGTTCCCTTTTGAGTCAGGTTCCTCTCAAGGTTTCTTCCTCATATCATCTCAGGGAGTTTTTCTTTGCCACCATCGCCTCTGGCTGCTCATTGGGGATAAATTCATACATTTAAAATATATATTCTGAATTTATATATTTCTGTAAAGCTGCTTTGGGACAATGTCCATTGTTAAAAGCTCTATACAAATAAAACTGAATTGAATTGAATATACTTACAATTTATTACATTTACATTTATTCATTTAGCAGACACTTTTATCCAAAGTGACTTACAAATGAGGAAATACAGGCAAAGCGATATATCAAGCGGAGAACAATACAAGTAGTGCTACCATACAAGACTTTTAATTGAGTTCTAGAGAAGCAAAGTGCACAGAGTAGAGGTGTAAGAGCTAGTGTAAGTGCAGTTTTTGTTTTTTGTTTTTTTAAATAATGGGAGGATGGGGGAGTTAGGGGTTAGTTAAGTGTTCACGGAAGAGGTATTAACATTATTTACCATTTACAATGATAAATAATAAGCTATACTTATTGTATAAAACAGAATTTTACCTAAAAAATATGGATTCAGTTCACTGACTGCTGCAGTTCCAAGCACATTTTGTGTTGGGTGTGATAAGAGCTTTAAGGTAGGTCTGCACTGGTCCATTTTTGGCTTTGTAGGCAAGCATTAGTGTTTTAAATATATGATTGCAGGCAACATGAGGATGTATTTTTGATTCAACAAACTTTTGTAAGTCACTCTGGATAAGGGCATCTGACAAATGTGCTGTATGTGTGTGTGTGCGCGCATGTGCCTGCATCTGTGTGCGTGTGTACAGATGGATCTTTAAGCTCTCATTAGAACGTTGAATATGGGAGAACAACAAGGAAAGAAGAAAAATTATGTTTTGTGTGTGTGAGAGAGGGTGTGTGTGTGTGTGTGTGTGTGTGTGTGTGTGTGTGTGTGTGTGTTGTCCAGCCATCCATGCTGCGAGTTCTCAGTAGGTTTTGGCTTTGGATTTAGTTAATTATATTTTAATTAGTCCTTCAATAAACCACTTCCTCTATAACACCATGGTGACTGCAGGAATTCTCTCATATCCTGAATTAATTCGTTTAAAATTAGTTGCTGGCCAAAGGTCAAAAGGTGACGGAGACAACAACCTTTAAAACGTCATATGTCAGCCATTTAAAAAAAAAAAAAAATCATGAGCTTAATGAAAGCTTAGGTTCCAATGCTTGACTCTGTGTTCAGTCCCAAATGCAACAACTCTAATGCTCAAGAGGCATTAGGGCATGGGTCTCCAAACTGTGGGGTCACAAGAGAAACTCACATCCCTAACCCTAACCCTCATCTCCTTTTTTGTTTCATTCATTCATTTTACAAATTAATATCAGAAATATTGAAGAAGGATTTTGTGTGCTAATATTCGGAAATTTTACTGGGAGTCGCATTTAAACAGTCTACATTTCTACCTCAATTCAACCTCTACCTCTGCTACACAGGGTTGTCTCAAATCACATACTTATGTACTATTCTAACACTAACACTAACCAGTTAATGTTCGATTTTTTAAAACCTCTCATCACCTTCAAACCAACTGAATAATCTGTTGTGTGTACCAGCAAATGCTAGTAAATGTTTTTGATTTGATTTTTAAAGATTTGAGACATAAATCACAACAGCAGTTTAAAAAAGACATTTTAAGTGACATCAGTGTATTTAACATCACTGTGCATAAAAACACTAAACATGTCACAGTTTGACTTGAAATCTAGAAAGACAGGGATGTTTTGTCTCTGATGTGCCATCTAATGGATGGGAGACCTCCTGGGGAAAACTAAGGTGCTGCTGGAAGTGGTATTAGGGAGGCCAGCAGGTGCTGCTCTCCCTGTGGTCTGTGAGGGTCGTAATGCCCCACATAGTGACAGGGACGCTACACTGTAAAAAAAGAGCACCATCTTTTGGACAAGATGTTAAACCGAGGTCCTGACTCTCAGTGGTCATTAAAAATTCCTGGACACTTCTCCTAAAGAGTAGGGGTATAACCCCGGTGTCCTGGCAAAATTCCCCCATTGGCCCTTATCTATCATGGCCCCCTAATAAACTCCATCCCTGAATTGGCTACATCACCCTCCTCTCCTTTCCACCAATAGCTGGTGTGTGGCGGGCATTCTGGCGCACTATGGCTGCCGCCGCATCATCCAGACGGCGAGACAGCCTCCCAAGCCAAGTTCCTGTCTGAGGCCGATGAGGCGGCCTCCCAAGCCAAGTTCTTGTCTGAGGCCGACAAGGCGGCCTCCCAAGCCGTGGCTTGGAAGCCTTGTAACTTGGCTTGGGAGGCTGCCTAGACAGCCTCCAACTGGAACATGGCTTGGGAGGCCGCTTAATCGGCCTCAGACAGGAACTTGGCTTGAGAGGCCGCCTCGTTGACCTCAGGAACATGATATGGCTGGAGCTCTGCTGGGGAGACCACTTTGTTGGTCTCCAACTGGAGCTCAGAATGATGAGGTCACCTTGTTGACCTCTGGCTGTAACTCTGCAGGGGAGACCCTTTCGTGGGTTTCAGGCTGGAGCTCAGAAGATGAGGTTGCCTTGTTGACCTCTAGCTGTAGCTCTGCAAGGGAGACCCCTTCATGGGTCTCAGGCTGCAGCTCATGAGAGGAGGTCACTATGTTGAACTCCGGCTGGCGCTCTGCTCTCACTCTCTTATGGAGCTGTTTGTGGGTACGCCAGCTGCCCTTAAAATACTTCTGGGAGCAGAAATATGATCCTTGTATCCCAAGATTATCTGAGTCCTTCATATTAGAATAAGACGACGAAATGTTAATGTTGAATTCGGATTAGTACGGATTACATATGTCTGGATGAGGCAGCGTTGCACGTTTCTTTTACTATGTTGATGCTAAATACTAATAGAATAGAAAACATTTTCATTTTATAAACACAATGACTGAGTCATAACAGGCTGCTATAATAACTTAAATCATTATGCAGCAGTTAAAAATTAGCAGTAGGTTAGTAGTATAGGAAAAAAGTGTAACCCTGCCATTTTTATATTACTGTATATAATTCAATAGAAAAAGGAGAGAACTGAAACATAATCATCCATAATATACAAGTATATATTATGTACTGTGTGCTATGTATATGCAATACAATGTACACTAAACACAATTTGTAATATTTAAATAATACAGTGCAATATACAATATACAGTGGGTATAGAAAAGAATCACCCCCCTTTAAAATAATCACATTTTGTTTCTTTTCAGCCTGAAATGAAAACGGAAACAGTTTTTGCTTTATCCAGCTGTATTTACTCAGTGCAACTTATAACATCCAAGTGAAAGATATAACACCAACATGTCAGAAAAAAAAAACTGAGTTGGACAAAGGATCACCCCCCATTTTGTTGAACCATCTTTTGCTTTAATTACAGCCTTTAGTCAGTTGGGATATGTCTCTACTAACTTTGCACATCTAGACTTTGCAATATTTGCCAACTCTTCTTTGCAGAACTGCTCAAATTCAGTTAAATTTGATGGTGACCATTTGTGGACTGCAGTCTTCAAGTCATTCCACAGATTTTCAATGGGGTTTAAGTCTGGGCTCTGACTAGGCCATGCAAGGACTTTCACCTTTTTCTCCTTCAACCACTGTGTGGTCAGTTTTGCTGTGTGCTTTTGGTCATTGTCATGTTGGAAGGTAAACCTTCTTCCCATTGACAACTTTCTGGCAGAGGGCAGCAGATTTTCCTCAAGAATTTGACGGTATTTTGCCCCATCCATTTTTCCTTCTATCCTGACAAGTGCTCCAGTCCCTGCTGAAGAGAAACACCCCCATAACAGGATATTACCACCTCCATGCTTTACTGTAGGAATGGTGTTATTTGGATGGTGAGCTGTATTGAATTTCCGCCAGACATATCGTTTGGTGTTGAGGCCAAATAATTAAATTTTAATCTGATCAGACTATAACACCTTTTTCCATGTGGCCTCAGAATCTTCAATGTGCATTTTGGCAAAGCTCAGTCGTGGGTGGCTTTTCTCTTGCAATCCTCCCATACAAGCCACATTTGTGGAGAATTTGTGATATTGTTGTCACATGCACACAATGACCACTCTTTGTCATAAATTCTTGCAACTTCTTCAGAGTTGCTGTAGGCCTCTTGGCAGCCTCTCTGACTAGTTTCCTCCTAGCTCTTTCATCCAGTTTGGAGCAACTTTCTGATCCAGGAAGGGTCTGTGTTGTACCAAATACCTTCCACTTCTTAATAATAGACTTCACTGTGCTTCTAGGCATTGATAAAGCCTTTGAAATGTTTTTATATCCATCTCCTGACCTGTGCCTGTCCACAACTTTATCCTGGAGATCTTTTGTCAGTGCCTTGCCACCCATATTTGATTGTTTGCTTCAATTGCACTACCAAGGACTGAAATGCTCCAGGAAAGTTTTTTTCATGCGGAGCTGATCAAAATGACCACAGCTGATCAGGGTTGAAAGTCAAATGATTTTGTGTGCCATTGAGAAGGTGATTAGCTACATCTGATTGCGTTTAAAAGTCATTTTTTGAGGAGGGGGGTGATCCTTTTTCCAACTCAGTGATTCTGGTTTTTAATTTTTTTTTTTTTTTTTTTTCTGACATGTTGGTGTTATATCTTTCACTTGGATGTTATAAGTTGCACTGAGTAAATACAGCTGGATAAAACAAAAACTGTGTCTGTCTTCATTTCAGGCTGAAAAGCAACAAAATGTTATTATTTTAAAGGGAGGTGATTCTTTTCTATACCCACTGTAACATGCAAGTCCAGAATCATTGCATATTAAGCAAGTACAAATTGCATATTAAGTAAATTAAGAGCAAGAAGAGATAAAATCCATCAATTAGACACAGGTCAGAAAAAAGAATACCCTTAAAATTCTGGCTATGCCCCTGTCAGCTTCCACTAGTTTTGTCAATAACCTCCCAGAGATAATAACTATAATTGGAACTTAATCAGGCAACTGAATGCTTACAGTCAACATTCTACTACACATTAGATAAGGTAGCTCCACTTAAAAGTAAAATAATTACAGAGAAAAAAGCTAGCACCCTGGTATAACAATCACACACACACCTTAAAACAGACCACTCGACAATTAGAACGTAAATGGCATCAAACCAAATTTGTAGTATTTCAAACAGCATGGAAGGAGAGCCTCCTGAACTATAGGAAATCACTTAGTGCTGCTAGATCAGTCTATCACTCCACCTTAATTGAAGATAACATAAATAATCCTAGATTCTTATTTAATACTACAGCAAAATTAACTAGGAATAAAACCACCACAGAAACATGCACACAATCATTATATAGCAGCGATGATCTCATGAATTTTTTCATTGGCAAAATTGAAAATATTAGACAAAAGATTCAGACTATTAATTTAAAACCAGACAGTCTTATAACCAACTCTGTAGACAATAATATAACAATATCCGGTCAACGATTAGAATGTTTCACTCCCCTTAGAGAGACCAAACTAATTTCATTAATTTCTTCATCAAAATAATCCACTTGTGTTCTAGATCCCTTACCTACATGCTTCTTCAAACATCTTATTCCAGAAGTAATCAAACTCCTTCTAAAAATAATCAATTCTTCCCTTAGCACTGGCTATGCAACTAAATCATTTAAAAGAGCAGTTATCAAACCCTGATTAAAAAACCTGACCTCGACCCCTGTCAATTGTCCAGCTATAGGCCAATATCAAATCTCCCCTTTATCTCCAAGATCCTAGAAAAGGTTGTAGTACAGCAGCTATGCTCGTACCTACATAGGAATAACTTTCATGACATGTATCAGTCAAGATTTAGGTCTCATCATAGCATAGAGACAGCGCTGGTTAAAGTGGTAAATGACCTACTACTGGCCTCTGATCAGAGTTTTGTCTCTGATGCTAAATGAATAAATGTAAATGTAGAATAAATAATTTTAAAGGTTCCATTCTAAATGCTAGAACACAAATTTCATTGTAATCAGACTTGTTGCAGGTGGTTATTTTATGTTGGAGTGTTTGTCTGGTGTTATTTTAGGGTTTGAGTGACTTGCATGCTGTAGGAGATTTGGGTGTTAAGTTTTTGCTCACCATTATTAGTCCTTATCAGATGTCCAGAAATTCCATTAGATCTGACTGGATGATGCCCTGCCCCTCTGACCATGCACTCTGCCTCACCCGGCAGCTTCACTCGCTCTGTCAGGGTTCTGGAGAGACAAGATTTATGGTATTAATAATCATTTATGTACACCTGAATGGCACTTATTGCAACTTAAATTTAGACAGTGTAAATGTTCTTTACATTTTTAAGTGTCACTACTACAATAAAACTATTATTATTATTATTATTATTATTATTATTATATTTAAATACTAAATACTATAGGCACACTGTAATTGTGCTCTACAGTGTGAAGAACAATCCAAAATTATTAAATAGGTAAGCAAAGAAAGCATTAAAAATTGATTAAAATATACAGTATTAGCAAACTAAATAAACACAAGACTTCACACACAGAGGGTTTAACTTAATGAACAATCTAATGAGATTTATATTAGGATACAAATGCTCATTGTGTAACCAAACAATCATTGTAAGAACACTGGAAGAAAAATAAACTTAAACTGGTTCTCAAAAATAATTTCATGTTTGACCACGACCTTTCACTGTTTGTACACAGAGTTCAGAAAAGACCAGTAGCTGGTGGGAGAAATGTTTTAGTTAAAAAAATAATAATTTCTGGTCAGAATAAAATTGTCAGATTATTAAAAAAAATTACATTTATGTATATATTTATGTATCCAGCAAGAAAGAATCCCTATTCAAATTCATTTCTACGATTTAGCGTGATCAGTTGGGTGTGGTTTTGGAGAGCGCATGCACATCACTAAAACACAGCGGGATGGACCGACCGTTGACAAACTCACTTAGCGAGACAGTGCTTTTCAGGTAAGTTGGGTGACTTTTGTTGGTTGTATGAAAAAAAATACTTTTATTATCTCAATCCTTCTTAGCTTAGATTTGCAGCAGGTGCTACCATTTTCAGGAAGTTATAGCTAGATTGTCGGTTCACTAGAGCACTTCTGCCACAGCCTACAGAACAGTTACCATAGTAAACGAATGTGTAAAACAGTGGAATAAAGGAAAAAATTACATTGATAGAACTCTTTACTTAAATTGGCTGTTTATTAGTGTAACAATTTAACCTCGGGCAAGGAGGAGGCAGGAACCAGCTGAACACAAACATAAACTTTAATAATAAACAGAAAGTAAACCAAAATGGACACACACAACCGAAACACAAAATGCACATGCGTCTCTCTCCCTCCCCTGGCATTTCCAGCCGCCCCTTTATCTCTCTCTCCCACTGATTAGACAAATCAGTGCCAGGTGTGCGTCATCACAACCTGGCCACTCCCTCCTCCTCGCCACAATTAGTATCTTTAAGTTCACTCTTTCAGTGTACAGCCGTGGCCAAAAGTTTTGAGAATGACACAAATATTAATTTTCACAAAGTCTACTGCTTCAGTGTTTTTAGATCTTTTTGTCAGATGTTACTAACTGTTACTGAAGTATAATCACAAGCATTTTGTAAGTGTCAATGTCTTTTATTGACAATTACATGAAGTTTATGCAAAGAGTCAATATTTGCAGTGTTGACCCTTCTTTTTCAAGACCTCTGCAATTCGCCCTGGCATGCTATCAATCAACTTCTGGGCCACATCCTGACTGATGGCAGCCCATTCTTGCATAATCAATGCTTGGAGTTTATCAGAGTTTGTGGGTTTTTGTTTGTCCACCCGCCCCTTGAGGATTGACCACAAATTCTCAATGGGATTAAGGTCTGGGGAGTTTCCTGGCCATAGACCCAAAATGTTGATGTTTTGTTCCCCGAGCCACTTCGTTATCACTTTTGTCTTGTGGCAAGGTGCCCCATCACGCTGGAAAAGGCATTGTTCGTCACCAAACTGTTCTTGGATGGTTGGGAGAAATTGCTCTCTGAGGATGTTTTTGTACCATTCTTTATTTATGGCTGTGTTCTTAGGCAAAATTGTGAGTGAGCCCACTCCCTTGGCTGAGAAGCAACCCCACACATGAGTGGTCTCAGGATGCTTTACTGTTGGCATGACACAGGACTGATGGTAGCGCTCACCTTTTCTTCTCCGGACAAGTTTTTTTCCAGATGCCCCAAACAATCGGAAAGGGGATTCATCAGAGAAAATGACATTACCCCAGTCCTCAGCAGTCCAATCCCTGTACTTTTTGCAGAATAGCAGTCTGTCCCTGATGTTTTTCCTGGAGAGAAGTGGCTTCTTTGCTGCCCTTCTTGACACCAGGCCATCCTCCAAAAGTCTTCGCCTTACTGTGCGTGCAGACGCACTCACACCTGCCTGCTGCCATTCCTGAGCAAGCTCTGCACTGGTGCTGTCCCGATCCCGCAGCTTAATCAACTTTAGGAGACGGTCCTGGCGCTTGCCTGACTTTTTTGGGCGCCCTGAAGCCTTCTTCACAAGAGTTGAACCTCTCTCCTTGAAGATCTTGATGATCTGATAAATGGTTGATTTAGGTCAATCTTACTAGCAGCAATATCCTTGCCTGTGAATCCCTTTTTGTTCAAAGCAATGATGGCTGCACGTGTTTCCTTGCAGGTAACCATAGTTAACAGAGGAAGAACAATAATTTCAAGCACCACCCACCTTTTAAAGCTTCCAGTCTGTTATTCTAACTCAATCAGCATGACAGAGTGATCTCCAGCCTTGTCCCCGTTAACACTCTCACCTGTGTTAACGAGAGAATCACTGACATGATGTGGTCCTTTTGTGGAAGGGCTGAAATGCAGTGGACATTGTTTTTTTGGGATTAAGTTCATTTTCATGGCAAAGAGGGACTTTGAAATTAATTACAATTCATCTGATCACTCTTCATAACATTCTGGAGTATATGCAAATTGCCATCATAAAAACTGAGGCAGCAGTTAAAAATTAATATTTGTGTCATTCTCAAAACTTTTGGCCACGGCTGTAGCAAAACTGATTTTCATGAGAATGCCTTCTTAGAATTAAGATTCACCACAAGTAAATTGGCTAACTAGATTAGCTAGGAATGTCACACGCGCATGCAGTTTCCCCTCCAGTTTTCTGTTTCATTTGTTGGTCAGTTCTTCACAGTGAAATCCATATTTGTACTTTTGTCATGTCAGTTGACCACAGTGCAGGGGTGTAACCTGGCCTAGGCAAGATTTTTTCTTTAACCCCGAATAATTATATAATAATTATATAATCACTACGTAACTACAGTCACCACATAATTGAACATCATTAAAAGAAGACGGTGATGTTGTAATTTTATATCTTCAGTAAATGGAGGTGAGACCAATCAGACAGGGTTTACAGGAAAATACACAAATACTTGTGTCCTATTGGCTGACAGTCTCAATTCTACCAAACGTTATAGCTCAGTCAGTGTGAGGAAAATGGATATATGCCATATATGCCATCAACTGATCTTCGACTAAGGCGCGTTAAACACTCAATATGGCAAATCTTCAGCTTGTTCAGTGTGTTGAGTGCAGGATGTTTAGTCATTCTTCCTCCATCGTTAGTAATAGCTTTATTTGTGCTAAGTGTATGCTAGTTAGCTCTCTGACAGAGAAGATTGCAGCTTTAGAGGTGCGCATCCAGACTCTGGAGAGTGAGAGTGAGAGCAGTGTAGTTTCTGTAGGGGAAAGTCTGGATGCCTCAGGCGGAGATAGCAATCCCCCAACTCCGGCATTAGAGCCCTCACAGCGGGGCGAATGGGTGACGACTCGGCGGCATAATCGCAAAGCCAAAGCTAACGCTAAGGCTCGCCCACGGGAGCACCACTCCTCTCCGCTTCACGTGTCCAACAAGTTTGCTCTCCTCAGTGAAGCACCCGCTGAGAAACCTGAAAGAGCTCTGGTTATAGGAGACTCTATCTTAAGGCAGGTGAAATTAGCTAGGCCTTTAGGGGCTCCAGCAGCTTTAGTTAGGTGTATACTGGGAGCCAGGGTGCCGGACATAGCAGGTAATCTTAGAGTCTTAGGCAAGCACAGGTTTTCAAAGATAGTTATTCATGTAGGAGCTAATGATATATGCCTTTGTCTGTCAGAGGTTACTAAGAGTAACATTGTAGAAGTGTGTAAATTAGCGAAGGCGATGTCTGATGCAGTAGTATGCTCTGGCCCCATCCCAATGCGGCTAGGCGATGTAGCTTACAGCAGGTTATGGTCCCTGGACTGCTGGATGTCCAGGTGGTGCTCCGAAAACAATGTGGGATTTATAGATCATTGGAGCAGTTTTGAGGGCAAGGCTGGCCTGTTAGGGCGGGATGGTATCCATCCCACTCGGGAAGGTGCTGTGCTCATTTCTTGTAGCATAGCACATAGTCTCAGAACAGGCCTAGTTAATCATTGACAATCCAGAGCCAAGGCCAGGGAGCAGACAAGCAGGCTAAACTGACCATCTGCTAGCTGCACTGAGTCATCACCTAGGTTCCACAATATCGAGACTGTGTCTGTTCCCCGAGCTAAACAAAAATGTAGAAATATTCAGAAAGTTTGTTTTAGTTACCTAATTAACATAAAATTAGATCATACTGAATGCACAGCCACTACCTTTGATCTGAAGGTAGGACTGTTAAATATTAAATCTCTTGCATCTAAAGCACTTATTGTTAATGAAACTATTACTGATCAGGAGTTTAATATAATGTGTCTAACAGAAACATGGATTAAACCAAACTCATTTATAATGATAATCTAGGCGTCACACAAAAACTTGGTCATAAGTTCAACTCCTTTGAAGTTCTTCATACTAGTATAATATATGTTGCCACAAAAAATAAGTCTATTGAGTTGATTCTACTCATTATTTACAGACCCCCAGGGCCATATTCTGAATACCTTTGTGAATTTGCAGATTTTATCTCGAACCTGGTTGCTTCTGTAGACAAAACATTAATTGTTGGTGACTTTAATGTTCATTTTGATAATCCGGAAGATGCTCTGAGAACAGCGGTTGTGTCTATTTTAGATTCAGTAGGGGTCAATCAGAATGTAATAGGACCCATTCATAATGGGGGTCACACTCTTGACATTATACTAACATATGGATTAAATATAGAAAATATTCCACAGACTTCCGCAGTCTTCCACAGTCTGAAGCTATCTCGGACCATTATCTCATCTCGTGTAAATTGCGTATTGATCATAATATATACACCTTGCCTTGCTACCATGTTAAACGTACATTCACATCAGCTACTGCACAGAGTTTTATCAGTAGCCTCCCACATATATCAACTATGATTAGATCACTGTCTGATCCCAAAGAACTTGATCAGGCGACTGAATGCTTAGAGTCAACGTTCCACTACACGATAGATAATGTAGCTCAACTTAAAAGAAAAATAATTAGAGCGATAAAGCTAGCACCCTGGTATAACGATCACACACGCACCTTAAAACAGACCACTTGACAATTTGAATGTAAATGGCATCAAACCAAAATGGTAGTATTTCAAACAGCATGGAAGGAGAGCCTCCTGAACTACAGGAAATCTCTTAGTGGTGCTAGATCAGTCTATCTCTCCACATTAATTGAAGATAACAAAAACGATCATAGATTCTTATTTAATACTGTAGCAAAATTAACTAGGAATATAATCGCCACAGAAACATCACCAAACACACAATCATTATATAGCAGCAATGATTTCAAGATTTTTTTCATTGGTAAAATTGAAAATATTAGACAAAACATTCAGACTATTAATTTAAAACCAGACAGTCTAACTAACCCTGTAGATAATAATATAGCAATATCAGATCAATGATTAGAGTGCTTTACTCCCCTTAGAGAGACCGAACTAATTTCATTAGTTTCTTCATCAAAATCATCAACTTGTATACTAGATCCCTTACCTACATGTTTCTTGGAATAACAGATCATTCGAGAAGTAATCAAACCCCTTATAAAAATAATCAATTCTTCCCTGAGCACTGGCTATGTACCTAAATCATTTAAACTAGCAGTTATCAAACCCTGACCAAAAACCTGATCTTGACCCCTGTCAATTGTCCAACTATAGACCAATATCAAATCTCCCCTTTATCTCCAAGATCTTAGATAAGGTTGTAGCACAGCAGCTATGCTCATACCTAAATAGGAATAACTTTCATGACATGTATCAATCAAGATTTAGGTCTCATCATAGCATAGAGACAGCGCTGGTTAAAGTGGTAAATGACCTACTACTGGCCTCTGATCAGGGTTGTGTCTCCATGCTTGTGTTGCTTGCAGCTTTTGATACAATTGATCATACTATTCTCCGTGGTAAGCTAGAAAATGTTGTTGGCATTAAGGGAACGGCCCTGATCTGATCTGATGACATGCACTATTGTGTGAAATTGTGACTTTCATAATCAGTGATGGCTTTAATGTATTTAAAGTCCATGTCAGCAGTAAGGCAGATATACATGTATTTATGTAATATATATATATATATATATATATATATATATATATATATATATATATATATATATATATACATATATTTATATACATATTTGTGAGACATTATGTGCACATCTTTCTCAACTGGAAATATGCTCAAAATACAGACACACACACACACACACACAATCCTACCTGGTGTTGCTGGTATCCCCAGTTCCTCTGCGGCTCCTCTCCAGACCCAATTTGGCAAAGATTCCTCCTAGCATCATGATGGCCACCACGCCACAGATCACATACACAATCATGTGCATCTGGTCTGGCTTGGGCATATTGTTAGTGTTAGCATTGGCATTAGCACTGTTGCCATCATTGCCACTTGCAGGTTTTCCTGTATTGGCCCAGGCAGGTGTGTCATAATTGGAACAACTAGTCTGTTCCAGGCTGTGACCTTTGAACTGGCAGCAGAAGCGATAGTAGCATGAGCCACAGCAGAACAGGTACATGCCGACATTGCAGTTAAAGGGTGGGTCCCACTGGCCCATCACATCATAGTAACCCCAACAACGGCTGCCTGATGACTCCACCCCTTCCTCCTCCATTGTCACAGTCACCTCAGTCTGATTGGCTGTATCAGAAGATGACGTGACTGCTAGGAGCAAGATGAGATTTAAAATAATGCTGTGTGTCATCTTCATCTTCTCAGAAAAGAAATAACTTTACCCTCAATAAGTGGGCAGACCTTAAAAAGACAGCAAGGGATAGACAGCACAAAAGAGTAGGTTAAATGTCTCAATCACAGCAGAAGAAACCGAGAGTCTTCTTATTCATTACATTATCAAGCAGTAAAGTTCAAGAACAGGTTGGGGGGGGGCAAAAAAAAAAAAAAAAAAGAACAGCACCCCAGAGCTACTCCAGATGAGTGGAAACTCATATCCAAGGGTCAATACTGGAGAGAGACAGAGAGACTCAGTGAGAGACAGACACAGAGAGAGAGTAATAGAGAGGGTGAGACACTATTAGCACCAGGAATAATGAACACTGTCTGCTCCAGTTATGGAACTGCCTCCCAATTAGTGTTTGGGACTTTAAGTCTAGGCAGAAAACCTATTTGTTTAGTCAAGCTTTTTCTTAACAACTTTTCTCGTTTTTCTACACAGATATGGGGGTGAGGGAGGCTGTTCATGGGCATAGAGTGTTTTGATAAACTGAGATGTTTTGATGCTGTTTGATATGTGTTGCTTTATGTCCCAGGTTGGTGCCCTCATGCCTGTGTTACCCTCTGGCTCTCCTTTCAGTTATGCGGTCATAGTTAGCCCTTTCAACCACTATTGGACAAGAGCAAAATTAATAAAAATTCATATCAATGTTTGAGTCTGACCTGCAGATCGACCAATAATTGATCATATGGAGGCTAGTCATACCTGACTTAAATAATCACAGTTGATAATGATGGTGTGTGTGTGTGTGTTTGTGTGTGTGTGTGTGTGTGTGTGTGTGTGTGTGTGTGTGTGTGTTAGGGTGTTTTACCTGCAGATGTCCAGATATCCAGCTCTTCAATCAGTTGCTGAAATTCCAGATTATCTAAGCAATCCACATTATCCACACCAGTATGTCCACAGTCTGACCCTCACAACAGAGACCCAAAAACAAGTCATCTCCATGGGGTGATCAGAACCTGACCATTACCTCAATGACCCCCTAACTGACCCCTGAACCAATAGGTCTCTGTGGTGATGTTAAAACCTGTTTGGGAACTTGAGACATCTGAGTGACCAATCTGATATGTGGAAGTAAGGAAGAGATGTCCAATTGTCATTTCACTTCACATGCTTTAGCTGTGACACAAACAGAGAGAGAGAGAGAGAGAGAGAGAGAGAGAGAGAGAGAGAGAGAGAGAGAGAGATCTTATACAATTAGCAATAAAACAAATACAAATAACAAATAATCACACATTTTGTGAGTGTGTGTGTGTGTGTGTGTGTGTGTGTGTGTGTGTGTGGCATGACAATTACATCAATTCCAGTATTGCCAAAGTATAGAAAGGGGGGAAATAAAATTATACAAATAGCAGTAAAATAAATACACATTACAAATATTCACTCAAAAATGTGTGAGTGTAGGTGTTTGTTGATTACAGTTTCTCTGCAGAAGTGAGTGTGTGGAAGAGTGTGTGTGTCTGGGCTGTAAATGATAATTGGGCTAATTACGCTAATGGTTCGACTTTAAACACATACAATGTTCATGCAGAATAAGGAAGGAAAAGAGTTAGCAGGTGTGTTAGTGTGTGTAGGTTTATGTTACAGTTGTCCACAACCCCAAACCCCCACCACATACTCTCATATCACAAACACACACACACACCACATACTCTCATATCACAAACACACACACACACACACCACATACTCTCATATCACAAACACACACACACACACCACATACTCTCATATCACAAACACACACACACACCACATACTCTCATATCACACACATACACACCACATACTCTCATATCACATACATTAGGCTACACAATCAGTGCTCATATGACGAGTGTCTTTTTTCATATTTGTGTGTGTTGTGGCTTATTGTTGAGTTAAGTGAGGTAGCTACAGATCTGCTTCCCAAAATCTCTCTCTCTCTCTCTCTCTCTCTCTCTCTCTCTCTCTCACACACACACACACACGCACACACTCTTACCCGGTGCTTGTGGAAAACAGACATACTGTATAGTGATATATGTATACTGGGTTATAGATATATCGTTATAGGTATGTGTTTTCTCTGTTGACCTTGCTCTCTTGCTTTATTTCTCCTCTTCACTCATGAGTCGATTCTTCCATCCGCAGATGCTGTGTTCTTGTTCACTGCTCAGAAACGAATGACGGCACTCTCACATGCACTCCCCCTCTCCCTCCCTCTCTTTTTATCATGAGCAAATGAGCACACCTCACTCTCTCTGCCCCCCTCCTTTTGTCCCAGACACCTCCCCATTCTCTCGCCAGTGTTTTTCTCTTGCTAATCACCTCCTTCTCTCCCTTCTCTCTCCTCTTTTCTGTCCCTCCTTTCTCTCCCCGTTTCTTTTTCCCTTTCCTCTCCCTGCTCTCTGTTGTTCTTCTCCTTTTTGTCAATATTTAAATCTATGTTTATTTCAATCTTTTGTTTTTCCTCATCTCACATGTCTGTTGCATAGTATCCTCTGTGTGTGTGTGTGTGTGTGTGTGTGTGTGTGTGTGTGTGGCAACAGAGGGATAGAGAGGGGGTGGTAAAGGAAGTAAAATGTATAAAATGGCAGCAAGAATGGCAGCAGCGAGAAAGGGAAGAGAACAAACATAGAAACAGATACTAAAGGCTTTAACATTTTTATATCACATTTATTATTAAATGTGGTTTAGAGTGCACATTAGAAATAAACAATAAGCACTGCATATGGCACATTTCAAACAAAAGGACAGAATTATGAAGCTGCTTATCAAAGAGCCACACACAATTAAAATCCATAATGAAAAAACAGCCAAAGGTAAACATAAATGCAAGACTAAAATTTCCATTTTGTAATGTAGAGTTTTAGTTAGAAATTAACATTCCAAACTTTTAAATAAGTCAAAATGATTAAAACCTTTAACTAAAAAAATTAAAAAGATTTGGTTTCTGGAGGATTAGTACTGAATTATTTTGCTTATTTTAATATCAAAGTAATAACCAAGACAGGGCACTAAAATGTTCAATAAACACAGGGAAACACCAGATAACTCCTTAACTAACGGCTACTAATTTCTAAATAGGAACAGATTATCTTCTCTTATTTAGATCAAAAGGAATGTCCATGTGTGTGAAAGCACCCTCTGCTGTAGAGCTTGCATGTCTGTGTGCATGTTCACACTGAGCTTATAAAAAATGAATTACCACAAACCATGCGAGATATGTGGCCATGCCTCCGGGTATGTGAAACAAGGGTAACAATAGAGAATAGAAATATAGCGGGGACTTGCAGGTGGTGGATGGCAAGCAAAAGAAATAGAAATAGATAGAAGCTACAAAGCACAATAACATTAATGGGAATAGTGAGTGGCTGTGTTAGTAAGAAAAGAGTGAGATTGCATGCAATGACAAGAGAGATCAAAGAGAGTAGATAAGACATTCGCAGTCATGTATGTGAGTCCCTTTGTTTAAAAGAATGCTGATTTTAACAAAGTGTGCCGCTTCCAATTACTCAACACGGTAAAACTTTGAAAGAAATAATACTGAACACTGTCTTTTCCTGCCCAGATGTACATTCTTACTTGGATTTGGTTTTAGTTTGTTGCAAGCACTAAAGGAATGCAGCTTGAGCCTTTAAAATGTCTGTGTGAATGATGCCGCCTCTGAAGGAGTTGTCAAAAGTGGCAATGTAACATGTTTTAGTTCAACTTCATGTGCATGATGCTATATATATATATATATATATATATATATATATATATATATATATATATATATATGTTTATACACACACACACACACGTATATATATATACATATATATATATATATATATATATATATATATATATATATATATATATATATACACATATATATATATATATATATATATATATATATATATATATATATATATATATATATATATATGTGTGTGCATTAGACTATTTTTAGGAGATATCATCAATAGTGTACCTCAGAGTCATCAGGTGTTTTGGCCTTTGGACACTCGAGATATTCACATTTAAAGTGAATTCTTTAAATGTGAATGTGAATATGATTCTCTTTTTTTTGACTATTGAGTAGGTGCTGCGCATAATTATCAAGTTCATGAATAATAATCAGCTGTGCATTGTTGTGGAAAATCTCTCCAATCCAAGTAAAAAAATTTCCAGAGACAAGAGGTTATAGATGTAGAGTTGGGGTACTTGATCCCTGACTGGGACTTGAGTCCAATTATGAACAAACTCAAACTAGACACTGACTCAAAAATTTTGGACTTGGAAATTTTCCCCGAGTACAGTCAAGTCCGCGTCATGTGCAGGGGTATAGCCTGACCTGGGCATTTTTTCTTTAGCCCCGAATAATTCTCCACTTGGAGAATTATTACTCGGTTTGTCACTACATAACTGAACGTCAGTAAAAGAAGAGAGCCTGTAATTTTATATCTTCAGTGAATGGAGGCGAGACCAATCAGACACGGTTTACAGTCTCAATCCTGCCAAACGCTAACTCACACAGTCAGTGTGAGGAAAAATGGATGCACCAATTTTCTTTTCTTTTTTTAAAACCAGTAAAGGGGTTGAAACTGAAACAGTAACATCCTCTTGTGCTGAGCAAGAAAACAAGGTGTGTAAATATCTATATGAGTTTGTGAATGTGATATGAGCAGAGAATAAGGACAGATAACACACTCTGTATGGTTCTGTAGCAGATAAACTATGCTTACAGTGATGCCATAGTTGTGCCTCCCTTTGGCTAGTGACACCAAACTAGCCTAGTCTTGTGTTAGATAGCCAAAAAGTTTTATACCTGATCGATCTGGTAGTCCTGCAAACAGTGAGAACACCCAAGACAAGTTTTATGATAAATCCAACTTTTTGTCCAATTTTCAATTAGCCCTTACAAGCAAGAAAAATATGCATGCAAACAGTCTATTTAGAAGTACGTTTTAAAAAGTTTTTTTTATTTTTTTTATGGAGTGTTAGGTCACGCCAAAAACACGACTCCAATTCCCAGCTTCCCCAGCGGCCAACAAACATGGCCGCCGCACACTCTACTTCCCAGCAGGCAGAGCGGTCCTCTAACATGGCCGCTATGGACTACACCTCCCAGAACACCCACACATTCCCACGCTCACAATCGCCAGCATTCTAATTACACACACCTGCCATCAATTTATGTTCACGCTCCAACACACAGTATACTTCCGTTTCACAGCAACAACGTGAGGTATTGTTTGTTCTCTTTAACGTTAACACTTACTAAGCATTCTAACTATTGCACTGATACTTTGGCTTTTGAAAACTCTGCTTGGACTTTCTCTGACTTTGGGTTATTGCTTTGCCCTTACGGATTACTGCATTTGTGTCTGTGTACTGAATTGTGCCTGTTTCTGATTTTGTGCTTTGGATTCCCTGTGATAATACTGCTTGCCTGTGTTTTGAACTTTGCCTGCCTTAATCACTCTCTGGATTGTGAGATTCTTATTAAACTGATGAAACTGATCTCTGCTCTTGCATCCTACTTTATTCTGGTTACATAACATGGAGAATAATCTGGGCTCAGCCCCAGATGATTAACAGTTCAGCTAATGCCCCTGGTCATGTGTAACATGAAAAGAAAGATAAAAAATAAAGGACAAAATTAAGATAATAAGAAATTGATTGATTGCCTGACCACATACTTGAAGCATGTGCACAAAAAGCCACCTCATCATGCAAGTACCGAATTGAGTTCTCTGGTTAGGTTTTTGAATTTACAATGACTCCCCCGTCACAGTCCAAAAACTGCTAGGTTGTATATGGAGCCAAGGGAAGTGCACTGGCCGGCGCCTGTTAAGCACCGCTATAGTTCAGATAGTTATTGTTTGTGAGTTGTCTGTATTGGGTTTTGGTTGGAGTTTTTGCACTGTTTTCAACAACAGAGTAGAGTAGGCGTTAGATGTTGGGATTATGGTGGTAGGATTTTAGGAGAATGAAGAGTTGCAATGTGCAGTTCTGCTGTTTTTAATGGGTTTCCTTCATTCGTTGTCCTGTGTTTTCCACAAGCACTGGTTCAGGATGTGTCCCATGTAGGAAGCCCATCCAGGTCCAGCCCCTACTCAGGGTGAGTCACCCTTAGGGGTGGGGCTAAGTTTTTGGGTACTGCCCCCATTTTTTTTTTTTTTTTTTTAGAATTAATGTTAGATTAAAGTTAGGGTTTTATCAAGGTTGGGGTCAGGATTAGGGTCAAGGTTAAGGGTTGGGATTAAGGTTAAGGGTTAAGGTTGGGATTAAGATTAGGGTTGGGGTTTAGGATTAGGATTAATCTTGGGATTGGGATTAGGATTAGGGTTAGGGGTCAGGGTTAGGGTTTTGAATTTACAATGACTCTCCCCCATCACAGTCTGAAAACTGCTAGGTTGTATAAGGAACCAAGGGAAGTGCATTGGCCGGCACCTGTTAAGCACTGCTATAGCTCAGATAGTTATTGTTTTTTAGTGAGTTGCCCATATTGGGTTTTGGTTGGAGTTTTCAACATTGATCAGTTTAAGGTGATATGGGAAGGAGACCAGAGTGGCTTAGGGTTGGTGGTTAGGGTTAGTTTTTGGTAAAAGTACAATAGTTCCACCCATCACAATAATCCATTGCGTGGTTGAATAGGGAACGCTTGTTAAGCACAGCTATTGTTCCTGTAAGAAACCCCAGCTTGGCGTCTGCAAATTTAACAAATCTAGTCGAGTCCAACTTGATTAGTCTTTTTACTTGGTGGGTCAGGAGCTGAATAATTATTTTATTTATATATTTATTTATTTATTTTGTGTCCCCTGGGGTTAAGCGTGTGTCAGAGAATTCCTTCCTTACCTTACTCTGGATTGGGGTTAGCACTTCTCTTGGCTCCCTATAACCCAGTTCTATCCATGATTACCACCTCACTGCCTTTATCAGCGGTTTAATCACCACATTTTTGTTCTTTCTGAGCTGGACTAATGCCCGTCTTTCTGGGATACTCAAATTAGATTTTTGTGAGCAATTCCACAATAGGCTTTAAAATGCATACAGTGGGGGGGAAAAAAGTATTTGATCCCCTGCTGATTTTGTATGTTTGCCCACTGACAAAGAAATGATCAGTCTATAATTTTAATGGTAGGTGTATTTTAACAATGAGAGACAGAATAACAACAAAAAAATCCAGAAAAACGCATTTCAAAAAAGTTATAAATTGATTTGCATTTTAATGAGGGAAATAAGTATTTGACCCCTTCGACTTAGTACTTGGTGGCAAAACCCTTGTTGGTGATCACAGAGGTCAGACATTTCTTGTAATTGGCCACCAGGTTTGCACACATCTCAAGAGGGATTTTGTCCCACTCCTCTTTGCAGATCCTCTTCAAGTCATTAAGGTCATTTTCAATGCCCTGGCTGAGGGAAGGAGGTTCTCACCCAAGATTTGACGGTACATGGCCCCGTCCATCGTCCCTGTGATGCGGTGCAGTTGTCCTGTCCCCGTAGCAGAAAAACACCCCCAAAGCATAATGTTTCCACCTCCATGTTTGACGGTGGGGATGGTGTTATGACTTGGGGTCATAGGCAGAATTCCTCCTCCTCCAAACACGGCGAGTTGAGTTGATGCCAAAGAGATCTGACCACACCTGACCACAACACTTTCATCCAGTTCTCCTCTGAATCATTCAGGCAAACTTCAGACGGGCCTGTACATGTGCTTTCTTGAGCAGGGGGACCTTGCGGGCGCTGCAGGATTTCAGTCCTTCACGGCGTAGTGTGTTACCAATTGTTTTCTTGGTGACTATGGTCCCAGCTGCCTTGAGATCATTAACAAGATCCTCCTGTGTAGTTCTGGGCTGATTCCTCACCGTTCTCATAATCATTGAAACTCCACGAGGTGAGATCTTGCATGGAGCCCCAGACTGAGGGAGACTGACAGTTTCTTCCATTTGCGAATAATCGCACCAACTATTGTCACCTTCTCACCAAGCTGTTTGGCGATGGTCTTGTAGCCCATTCCAGCCTTGTGTAGGTCTACAATCTTGTCCTTGACATCCTTGGACAGCTCATTGGTCTTGGCCATAGTGGAGAGTTTGGAATCTGATTGATTGATTGCTTCTGTGGACAGGTGTCTTTTTACAGGTAACAAACTGAGATTAGGAGCACTCCCTTTAAGAGAGTGCTCCTAATCTCAGCTCGTTACCTGTGTAAAAGACACCTGGGAGCCAGAAATCTTGCTGATTGACAGGGGATCAAATACTCATTTCCTTCATTAAAATGCAAATCAATTTATAACTTTTTTGAAATGCGTTTTTCTGGATTTTTTTTTTGTTATTCTGTCTCTCACTGTTAAAATACACCTACCATTAAAATTATAGACTGATCATTTCTTTGTTAATGGGCAAACGTACAAAATCAGCAGGGGATCAAATATTTTTTTCCCCCACTGTATGCTCATTGGCAAACTGTAGTCTTGCAAAGGCTTTTTCTTGGCACACCTCCCATGCAGGTTCCACCTGTACTCCCTAAGCAGGTTCTAATCACTGGCACCCAATCTTCAACACCTGAATCTAATTTTATGGATTTGAAGGTGTGATAAATGAGGGGTGTACTTACTTCTCCCACAGAAGAACATCACATCTCTTGATATTTCTGTTGAATAAATGATTGAAAAAGTGAAGTTTCATTGTGGTTTTGTTCGAATATATCAGCTTTATTAATAGGCTCTGTTTTAAAGGTTTTCTTGTCCAAATATGTCAAAAAGCCAACAATTTCCATGGGATGTACTTATTTTTTTTTACATGATTGTATATACAAATGAGACTCCTGAAAACAAAAACAAGCTGCTTAAGGAAGGTGTTTCTTTCCTTCTGCCATCAGAGAACTCAACTCTGCTGAAACTTACTGCACATTTACACTTTTGCACTAACTAAATTTGACTCAGCGTTATTACACATCCATTACTCATCCTGTCTTGCCTTCCACTTTGTTTAGTGTATTGTTTAGTGTTGATAGTTGATCTGCACCAGACCAAATTACCACTGTGGCAATAAAATGCCAATGCCTGGGCACATGTCATCTCCTCTTGAAGGTAGGTGATGTGCTTGTCACTTAGTTTCAGCTGGGTTAGAAGGATGTGTTAGTATTTTGTGTCTGGGCTATTTTAATGTAGCTAAATGTGTTGTTTGTGTCTATGTGTCTATACATGTTTGTATTTTGTTATGTATTTTTTATTGTGGTCTTACCGTGTCATATACTTTACATCAACACACTACACATCCAACTTGATGGGCATGCATGCACACACACATATTTGCACACACACACACACACACACACACACACACACACCAGTATTAACCCTCCTGTTATCCTCAAATGTACTAACATCTTTTATCCTTGGGGTCAATGTGACCCCAGCAATTTAAACCTCCAGAATATGATTTTTACCCAAGTTTGTGTGTCAGGTACTTTGTTTCTTTGTTGACTACCTAAATAGCACTTTAAATAAAACATAACTCCCCACCAACCTGTATACAGTACATCCAGAATACCTTTTGCGCGCCTATGGAAAAATACGCAGATCACTATAAAATCTCACTGATTGACCTAAAATTGGAAAGAAACATCTTTTTGGTTTTTCAATGGCTTTTTATTATTTCTAAGTACAGATTTTTGTTATTTATAACATTTGGAAAGAAGAACAATTTCTTCTCAAGGATAGTAACATGTATAATGTTTGGGGTCAGTATACAATGTGAAAAAATTATCACATGTAATGTTATGACCATTCAGTCCATCAGCCATGTCTAGTGCCACCCTCATGCTCTGATTTTTTTCAGGTACTTCCCCGGGGGATTTACCGGAGTACACCTGCATTTTCCGGACATAGCTGGACTGTGCATCACATAATGCCCATATTTTGATACTGTATTTGGCCGGTTTGCTTGGTATGTATTTTCTGAAGGGACAGTGCCCATGAAATGCAACCAGACATTGATCCACAGTGACGTGGGGGCCTGGATTGTAAAGAAAGGCTAATCGCTGGACCTACTTGTCCCATATCCCATATTACTGCGAGTCATGCTCTCGTCGGCCCTGCCTTGTTTCTCTGTCATCAAAGCATATGACACTGGAGAAAACGTGGAATGTCTGTAGAGACATTGTGGCTGGAATTATTGCCCTTCCAGTGTCAGCATTCCAAAGGCTTGCTGTTGCTTCTCCTTTTGACTTGTGCACTCCTGCCAAAATGAGGGTGGGTCACATCCAAGTCTTTCCAATTGTCCCCATACACGTGCCTCCCCTCTAAGTTTGTCATCTTGAGTATCTCATCGATTGATGGTGATACGAAGAGCTCAAATGCTGATTTTATGTCTTGGTCATGGCTGACAGTGTATCTGGTGGGGCCTGGAACCATTCTGATGACATTAGCAGCACTAAGTCTACACTGTCATTCAAGTGGGGAGAGGGACCAGAAAACTTTCCATTTTTGGAAGGTAATGTGTCTGCTGGTGGTTGAGAGACAACAGAGGGTTAACACTAAGAGTCTCATTCTCATCAGAGGAGGATGCCTCATTATCAGGGTCCTTCTCAACATTATCCTCTGTCTCAGACACGTTCTCCTCTGTCATTTTCACTGTCAAAGAACTGTGACATAACTTAATTGACAGAAAAACCTTTGTTAGAGGTCATTGAGACAGAACATGAAGAGAGAGCCCACAGAGCACCAAGAGAAATGGTTTATCAAGGTTGCTGTGCAAGCTTTTATATGTTTGCTCTTCCCCTCTGTTGGGTGATCTATCAATGTCCTCGGGAGAATTATGTTTTCCCGTCCCCCACGTTGTGGTACATATCAAAATTCTCATAGGAATTATGGTTTCCCCTCCCTCCTGTCCTGTGAACTCAGTGGTTCTCATCAGATATCTGCTCACACTGTGAACAAAACAACCCAGATAGCTATGTTCACACCACCTGGCACTGCATACCATTAAAACATTTTGCAAAGAAATTACTGAATCACTATCCCTCTTCCTGGGCTGCCACATCCCATTATCCCCCACACTCTGGGGGGCGGCTGTGGCTCAGGTGGTAGAGTGGGTTGTCCACTAATCGTAGGGTTGGCAGTTCGATTCCTGGCCGCCATGACTCCATGTGCCTTTGACACTGAACCCCAAGTTGCTCCTGATGGCAGGCAGGTGTCTTGCATGGTAGCTTTGCTGCAATTGGAGTGTGTGTGTGTGTGTGTGAGTGGGTGAATGAGACACAGTCTAAAGCGTTTTATGAACCGCAAAGGTTAAAAGGCGCTATATAAGTGCAGACTATTTACCATTACTCTGCTTGATAGGAGATATATCAACCTGAACAAAACAAACAGTAGATTACTCCTCATGGCTCTAACTATTGCAAAGACAACTATCCTCATGAACTGGAAGTCAAGGAACACCACACATATTGTGCAATGGAAAAAATTACTTATAGATTACATTTCTATGGAAAAAGTATCCACCTTGATACAAAACACTGCAATAGAAACCCACCTTATTTGGTCATCTTTCATTGATTTTCTACAAACCTGATTTCACTTGCTTCTAATGTATGGTCCCCACAGACTGCACTTCCTGTGAACATAGTTCCTGTTTTCGAATCATTTGCCAGGAGTTTGTTGCTTGTGTCTGCGTTTAAATTATACTCTGCCTTTATTTTTCATTAATAATTTTGCACTATCATTTCCATTTGTTGATGTTTCACTTTCCCTTATGCCGTATTTAAATTTTTTCGAAGAACGCTTTTGTTTCTTTGACTAAAGACAGCAAGTATCGGATCAGTCTAAAAAAATATCAACTAATCTTCGACTAAACACTCCATATGGCAAATGTTCAGCTTGTTCAGTGTGTCGAGTGCAGGATGTTTAGTCATTCTTCCTCTGTCGTTAGTAGTAGCTTTATTTGTGCTATAAGTGTCTATTAGTTAGCTCTCTGATGGAGAATATTGCAGCATTAGAGATGCGCATCCAGACTTTAGAGAGGGTTAGTGAGAGTGAGAGCAGTGTAGTTTCTGTAGGGGAAAGTCTGGATGGTTTTGGTTCAGGTTTGTTCTCCTCAGTGAAGCACCTGCTGAGAAAACTGAAAGAGCTCTGGTTATAGGAGACTCTATCTTAAGGCAGGTGAAATTAACCAGGCCTTTAGGGGCTCCAGCAACTTTAGTTAGGTGTATACCGGAAGCCAGGGTGCCGGACATAGCAGGTAATCTTACGGTTTTAGGAAAGCACAGGTTTTCAAAGATAGTTATTCATGTAGGAGCTAATGATATATGCCTTCGTCAGTCAGAGGTTACCAAGAGTAACATTGTAGAGGTGTATAAATTAGCAAAGGCGATGTCCGATGCAATAATATGCTCTGGCCCCATCCCAGTGCGGCATGGCGATGTAGCTTACAGCAGGTTATGGTCACTGAACTATTGGATGTCCAACAGGTGGTGCTCTGAAAACAATGTGGGCTTTATCTCTCTGTGTGCGCCAAAACCACCTCTGGTGTTTATTGTCAAAAAGCTCTATTTTGGTTTCATCTGACCATAGAACCCAATCCCAATTGAAGTTCCAGTAGTGAAGTAGTAGTCAAACTGAAGACGCTTGAGTTTGTTTTTGGATGAGAGTAGAGGCTTTTATTAAAACCCTTTCAAATATCTTGTGGTGATGTAGGTGACATTGGATTGTAGTTTTGTAGACTTTCTGACCCCAAGATGCAACTAACTTCTCCGGCTGTGATCCTTCATACAGATTCTTCATAATGAAATTCCAGGACTTTTGCAGCAGGGAGTCAGATTTTGAGTGAAAGGATGTATTTGTCGTATTCATGTTCTATCAAAAGGAAACACTGAAAAATTTACTTTTTATAATTCAAGCATTTTTTAAGCACTATGAGATTAAAAATGACTATTTTCAAGGTTTTCCAGTACTTAAATTTCAAAAGGCCAAATTCAAACACCTTGTACAAACCCTGTGATTCATAACATTTCCACTTGGCTGGAACTTTTTAATTATTGCTCTGATGGTGGAAATGGGCATTTTCAATGCTTTTGCTATTTTCTTATAGCCACTTCCCATTTTGTGAAGCTCAACAACCTTTTGCTGCACATCACAGCTATATTCCTTGATCTTACCCATTGTTATGAATGACTAAGGGAATTTGGCCTATGTGTTACTTTATACTTATATAAGCCACCCTTATCCAAAGCAACTGACATTTATCTCATTTGTATACAACTGAGAAGTTAAGGGCCTTGCTCAAGGGCCCACCAGTGGCAGCTTGGTCGTGCTGAGATTTGAACTCATGACCTTCCAATCAGTATTCAAATGTCTTAACCACTAAGTGGAAGGCACCACACAGAGACAGAATATGCACCACTGATCTGGAACTGCCATGTATTACATTGTGACCATATTACTTACCAGGGGAATTTACAAACATTTTTGTTTGTGTTGTGTACATTCCACCAAATGGGAACGCAGGCAGAGCAGCCAGCCAAATTACAGACTGTGTTCATCGGCATCTACAAAATAATCCTGATGCACCTATGATGACTCTAGTGATTTTAATCACTGCATGTTGGAGAAATCTTTGCCAGGGTTTTTCCAACATGACAAGTGTGGCACGAGGAATAATAACATTATTGACAAGTGTCATGGTAATATTAAAGATGCCTACACAGCCAGATCAAGGCCCCCACTTGGTAATTCCGACCATAAGGTCATTCATTTGCTACCTACTTATCGGTCTGTATTTAAGTCCAGTAAACCATCACTTAAGACAGTCAATGTGTGGTCCAGTAATAACATAGAGGAGTTAAAAGGATGTTTCCTCTGTACGGACTGGGACATTTTCTTCCAGGAAGCAAATACCAATAGTGCTACAGAGTTGAATACTGCTTATATTTCTTTTTGTGTAAATTCAACTATACCTCAGAAAACTGTTGAGATATCCGAACGATAAACCATATATCACAAAGTACGTTAAAGAATGTATCAAGAAGAAAAAATGGCATATAGATCAGGAGATATGGCTGGATCATCTAAGATGGATCTTAGATGATCTTAATAAGCAATTGAGGGCAGCGCGGATACAGTTCAAGGAATGAGCAGAGCAAGATCTATCCAAATCTGGCACTAAGAAACTGTGGGACTCGATTTGAGACATGACATTTACCGCTAACTTTTAGCTGCAGTTATTGCTGCACAAGGGGGTCACACCAGATACTGAAAGCAGAGGTTCACATACTTTTGCCCTCACAGAGATGTAATATTAGATCATTTTCCTCAATAAATAAATGACCAAGTGTAATATTTTAGTCTCATTAGTTTAACTGGGTTCTCTTTATCTACTTTTAGGACTTGTGTGAAAATCTAATGATGTTTATAAATGTAGAAAATTCACAAACTTTCCTGCACCACTGTATCCACAATGAACTAAAAAAATGCCCCTCTCTCTCACACGCTCACAGACACGCACACACACACACACACACACACACACACACACAGTACCTAACCAATATACAGTAGAACAGAACTCCCTAGATGAATGCTTGAGTTCTAACTCACTGCACCAATGTCTCACTCCCAAGTCAATGTTTCTCAAAACAAACAAACAAATAAACCCCATCACCACTGTTTTAACTGTTATTCCTTTTTCATATAAACCACAATGTTCATATTAAAAAACAGCCCAATGAAACACCACCAACAAGAAACGTAGTGTTTACACAACAATACTCATATAGACCTATCAGTACATCATCACACACACACACATCACAACAATACTACTAACCCCATTTCCATAAAAGTTGGGATTTTTTTTTTTTTTTTGGAAAAATGCAATAAAAACAAAAATCTGTGATTTGTCAAGTCTCTTGAAACTTTATTTAACTGACAAAAGTACAAAGAAAAGATATTCAATGTTTTCACTGACCAACTTAATTGTATTTTCTAAATATAAACAAATTTAGAATTTGATGCCTTCAACACACTCAAAAAAAGTTGGGACAGAGGTATGTTTGACGCTGTGTTACATCACCCTTCCTTTTAATGACACTTTTTAATGCTTTGGGAACTGAGGACACTAATTGTTGTAGTTTTGCAAGTGGAATTTTTACCCATTCTTGCTTGATACAAGGCTTCAGCTGCTCAACAGTCCTTGGTCACCATTGTCTGATTCTCCTCTTCATGATGTGCCATAGGAGACAGATGTGGACTGCTGGCAGGCCAGTCAAGCACACGCACTCTGTGTCTACAAAGCGACGCTGTTGTAGCATGTGCAGAATGAGGCCTGGCATTGTCCTGCTGAAATAACCATGGACTTCCTGGGAAAAGACGTTGCCTTGATGGCCGCATATGTCTCTCTAAAATGCCAATATATGCCTCTGCGTCAATGGGACCTTCACACATGTGCGAGTCCCCCATGCCGTGGGCACTGATGCTCCTCCATACCATCACAGATGCTGGCTTTTGCAGCTTTCGCTTATAACAGTCTGGTTGGTCTTTTTCATCTTTGGCACGGAGAACTTGACGTCCATTTTTCTAGAAAAGAAGCTGAAACGTGGACTCATCTGACCACAGCATACGTTTCCACTGCCTTTCAGTCCATCTGAGATGAGCTCGGGCCCAGAGAACTCGCTGGCATTTCTGCATAGAGTTGATGTGTGGCTGAGTTTTGGGTTGCATTTCTGGATGCAGTGGCGGACTGTGTTAAGTGACAACGGTTTTCCGAAGTACTCCCGAGCCCATGTGGTTATATTTATCACAGTAGCATGACAATTTCTCAGGCAATGCCGCCTGAGGGCTCGAAGGTCATGCACATTCAACAGTGGTTTCCGGCCTCGCCCTTTACGCAATGAGATTTCTCCTGATTCTGAGTCTTTTCACAATTGTATGCACTGTAGATGGTGAAAGACCTAAATTCTTTGCAATCTTGCATTGAGCAATGTTCTTTTTGAACTGACTGACAATTCTCCCACGAAGTTTGGCACAAAGTGCTGAGCCACGACCCATCCTTGATTGCAAAGACTGAGGTTTTGGTGGATGCTCCTTTTATGCCCAATCCTGATCCCCTCCCCTGTTACCAATTAACCTGATCCTCCAAAATGGTGTTACTTGAATATTCTATAAACTTTTCAGTCTTATTTTGCCTCTATCCCAACTTTTTTGAGTGTGTTGAAGGCATCAAATTCTACATTTGTTTACATTTACAAAATACAACTAAGTTGGTCAGTGAAAACATTGAATATCTTTTCTTTGTATTTTTGTCAGTTAATTAAAGTTTCAAGAGACTTGACAAATCACAGATTTTTGTTTTTACTGCATTTTAGAAAAAATCCCAACTTTTATGGAAATGGGGTTAGTACAACACTAATATACTTTTGATAAAGTCAACAAGAAATCTTCCAAAAACATCACTCAGATTTCTCTGACTTGGAACATCTGTGGTATTAAAAAAAAGTATTAAGTACTACAGCATGTTACTACACTAAACGCAGACTTATGCTTTCTACATGCTTATTATATTTTCTCTGCCCACTATAACTCCAAACAAGTCATTATTTTATAATCCCCTCTGTACTTGTTCTGATATGGCTGGTCTATAGAGTGGAACTACACTGAGATAATGTGAGAAATAATAAATAATACCATGTAAACTGAACAGAACATTTCAGTTAGAGAGAACTTTATTGAAATTGTAAAGCAGCACAGACATGGAAAACATTCAGGATTACTGTGGACTCATTCTATAGGGTAAAGAAACATATCTGAACTCCCAAAATTAATTTTTACTCTCCCCGTCAGTGTAATAATGAAATAATGTGTAGATAAATAGTGTATTGTCACTCAGATTACTTACTTTCTGATGAATGATCCCTGAATATACACATCTCAACTCCCTCATGATTAATAAGAAGAAGAAGAATGAATGTAAAGGAGGTTAAGTCATTTAAACAGATTTCTCATTGTGTAATTAACAATTAACATAGCTTTATGATTCAGAAGTCATGGAAACTCATTAACAGAGAAATTAAAAACAGTAAAATCTTTGCTCATATTGTTTTCATTCAGAGAACGATCCAGATGTTCAGGAAATACAATAAAAGACCTTTTCATTTCCTCTTGGGCCTACACACCTGTAAACAACAAAAGGTAACACTGGATGTTAGAAAGCAGAAAAAAGGTGAGATTTTTATTAAGATCAGTGACATAAGATTCTAAAAGACTTTAGATAAAAATTGCAGCATTTTGGTCACTGGGTTTTAAAGTTCTACAATGTTAATGAACATTCCAGCTGTGTCCTGTGAAGTTCAGTGACTTCTATTGGGATGAATTGGGATCATGACCAATTCCCACTCAATGGAATTTTTAATAGGTTTTCCAGTCACACTAAATCTGTTGGAATGTCACTTGTGTACTCATTACAGTTTACTGGGTTTAAGAAAGGTGAAATGTGAGGAAAACATGGCATATCTCTTTTATTGAGTGATTTTACCTCTGCTTTTTGCGGTCCAGATAAAAGGCCCCATGGAGATTGAAGCACTGTCATGGATGTCCACAGACCTGCCTGATCGGTGGTGATATCCAGGGTAACAACGCTGCACAAAACACACAAAATAAAGACAAAATGTTTCACGTCTTTATTTTATTCCTTTTCTTAGTTCCTGGTTCACAAATTGTTTTATTTATTTCGCATTGTTTGAGTCCCTGCCTACATCATTAAAGCATCCCATTATTGTAGCAGCTCAAGTGAAGTCAGATGATAGTGTTATATTAGTATTTAAAGTGTATGTCACTGGAGCACCAAAACTTAGACATTTTACAAAAGAATAAAAAGGAAGGTTCAAATTAGGTAATTTCACAATAAAGGTGAAAAAGGTTCTGAAATGATTTAACTTAGTTTCATTTTAACAGGGGTGTGTAAACTTTTTATATCCACTGTATCTTACATGCACAGTGTGTGTTAATCATCCTGTTGCTTTCACTGGGGTAAGACTCTAAAGCTCTGAAGTTTATTAACTCACCGCTGCACAGTTGTGATTTCTCAGAAGGCAAAGGTGAATGCTGCAGTGAAGGAAAACCTTGGCTTCATCTTCATAAAATGAAAACATCTTGAAGGAGAATCGTCCAGTTGTGGAGACACCATTCTCAAGAATCTTCACTGTGCTATCGTTGGGATTAGGACATCTGAAAAAATTTCATATACTGTTGGTTTAAATCAGGAAAAGGTTCCATATCCAAGTGGAGGCAGCAATTAATTATAAGCAAAAGTTCCACTGCACTGTACATTCTTCATCAAGAACCATGAATTAAATGTTCATCAAGAAACATGAACTTGACTTGGGACTGAAGGGAGCTGTATTTCAATGTCGGTAAAAAATCTCAACCATCGTCCTAGAGCTTTGTGATATTGAGTAATTACTGTACCAGGCTTTTAAATGAGCAGTTTGGTGAATATTCCTTGGGGCAGCTGAGCTTCATGTGGGTGATGTTCACTTACATACATATAAAAAGGCTATCCTATGAGCAGAATCAAGCAGATCCTGAAGTTTATAAAGAAATTGTTATAGCACTAAACAGTCAGTTGCTAAGTCTCATTGCTATGGATGGAAATATTAGTGTTGAATATTAGTGCTTATGAGTCGTGGTTCGTCTGGCCAAAGAAGTACAGGAAGGGTTTCTGAGGAATGCATGTAGTGAAGTTTATTATATAGGAGATTATCACATGGTACATGGAACATCCTGATAAAAGATCTACGCTGACATCAAAACCCTGTCTCTAGAGTATAATAACTCTACAGTTTTAAGTATTAGATGCTAAACTTTATTTAATGGTCAATAAAACAATTAAACCCTATGTGTTGTTGCTGTCACTGTAAGAAAGCTAAATGCTGCTCTGAATTAAGGCTATAACCTTGTTATCATTTCTGTTAGTAAGGTCTATATAATATTTCCCAGTGTGTTAGAATTTTCAATAATATTATTTTATATTATAATATAAATATATTGTATTATTATATAATATATTATTGTTACTTATAATTTTTGAAGCAACCAATGATATGTGCTGATAGTAGCTATTCTAAGATATTTTTATTATTATATTACTCTATTATATTATTACTAGACTCCAGATGGCAGACCTGTGATTAGTTAAATGGGAGAATCATGTCAATGAATAATCTCTTAAATATCAGTGCTTTTGTTGATTTCAGTTGTATGTTTCAGCAAAGCCACATGACAGACACCAGCTTAATAAGCTTGAGGAATGTGTAAAGGACATTAGACACTGGATGCTTATTAACTTCCATCTACTTAATTCTTACGAGACAGAAATAAAGTAAGCAGTAAGGGGCTCCTATTTTTCCATTTCCTTGTTTATGATAAATATACTCTATATATACAGTAGGTAGAGAAGGAGGAAGTTACTTACTTTCCAGTAATCAGGTCCCAGCGGACAGTGTGGTTCTTCTCGTTTACAGGTGTAGCCCAACACGAATCTATCACTGTGGCAATCTGACGTCTGTCCACTCCTTGAACAAAGACGCCTATGTAGATTCGCTGGCCCACCTCTATATCCACCCTGCCAGTGTAAGGGTGGGAGAAACCAGCATCTTCATAGGGAATCATCCTGACCTGGTACATGCCCTCTCCAGTTGGAAGAGTCTTGTGCACAATGCTTTGGAAACGTACAACCACAGACTAATTAGCAGCCAGCATACAGCATAATCCATGCAAGTGTTGTCCTAGTTATGTAACTATCTTCCTATAAATACTTCCAATATTAGGTCATAATCTCAAAACCAAAGCTTTTAATATGTGTGGATTTGAACCACACCCCTACCTCTGAATAGGATTCAGCTCTCTGTCCATACTAAATGTCTGGGTGAGTGGGTAGATGCAGGAGAAGAGAAGTTCCAGTCTTTTTTCTCTGTGAATTGAGCCTGCTGGTGAGTCCACCTCCCCTAGGATTATGTTCTCATAAATGAAATGGGTGCCATTGGCCTGTAAATATTATTGAAAATAAGGAAATTAAATTCAAGCTTTTGCATCTCTGAAGTATTGATTTACAGGTGGCAAGTGTAGCTGAAATTTAAACCAATGTCAATGGAGAGTTCGGTGTACCCTGAGATTTGTGCCACAGATGTGGTCATCATTATCAAAGTGGAACACCAGTCTGCCATCTTGGACTGTTCCTTTGCAGCTGGGATCATGTAGGTGCAGGTTGCTAGCAGGAAAACCAGCTTCAAACAGCTGGCAGCGGGACAGAGACATGGTGCCAGAGCTGCTCTCACATGTTTGATTAGAGTCTGGTAGAAAACAGAAGTCAATCTGAGAAGGTTTGTGGGAATTAAGTAATTTGGACATTTGTTTCCATGGCAATAAAATGTTTAAAGTTTGTACCACAAGACTCAGGGTTTGGTCTGGGATAATTCTCATTACAGAAGCAGCCATAGATGCCATATTTCACCCCACACCACTCATCCTCAGTACAGTTCAGATCCTCACAGGGGTCCACTGTCGCTAAATAAAGGGAAAATAGATGACAGTCAGTGAAAAATAGTACTGTCAGAATACTATTATATAATTAAACCTAACATTTCCCCTGTAGTATTATTGTTGTAATGGCATTTTATTACTAAGTCTACTTTTTATTCAGATTCTTAAAATACTGTATCAGCGATGGGTGCATAAATACAGCAAACTTACAGCAAGATAGATCAGAGTGCCAGTCTGGGATCTGGAGCTCCAGTGTGGTGCAAGCAGCATTATAGGCCTCCACAGCTGAACAGAGCAAGTCTTGTCCATATTTCTGTGGGTAACTGCACAAGTCATACACACAGGAATTGAAGAAAGATTGAGGGTTGATACGGAAATGGCAGTGCTGGAATGGTCCACTGGTATTGGTGATGATGCTGCAGAGTTCAGAGTACTCCTCTCTGAAGGGGCAGTCATTAGCATCAACAGGCTGGTCACTAGCACCACATCTAGACAGGACACAGGATGGACAAGGATAATATAAAAGTGTGAAAATGAGAAATGTTTTGAAAATTTACAGCATGAGAGAAATATGTATTTTATAGCGATGAAAATAAATATCTCAATTTTGCAAAATCTATTTTTAAGCTTTCACAGCTACATGGATTGGAACATAGATGGAAGGTCAATGTCTAAATGCTAGTATATCATTATATCGGTAATATTGTTCATTGTAGAGACTGAGTTAGGCTGTGAAAGGCAAAGTCCATGAGTTGTCTCTAATTTCACATAATTACTGTAATCAAATAATCTTGTAATCAAATAAAGTACCCTAGGCTACTGATGTTTGATTTCCAGCTGTTGCCAAAGACAGCATCATTCGGTGCAAGTGTTCCATTCGGCAGGTTCTTGTCATCTGTAGGATCTCCGTTATTGTTACCACACATTCCACACACAGATCCATGGAAGCTTGGGCCTAATTTCACTAAAAGTGTAAAATGACCATCGAAGTAGACCATGAGCTCACGTGATGCATTCACAACTATAAAATTCTGCTCGTGATATATTTCTGCAAGGTGACTGATTTGGTAAGCAGATGAGTCCACTTCGTTCCCATCAACCTGTAACAGCAAAAAATAAAGAATCCATAAGGATCCGTGTTTCACACATATTTCTGAAAGCAGGGGTATAAATTATCATTTTAATACCTTTACTCTTCTGTTTTGTTCGATTGTAATGTGTGTTTGCTGCTCTTGTTCAGTTAGCCACACATCCACTACAGATACAAAGGACACAGCTCTGCTCCCACGATGCATGTTGGTTGCCACCACACGGAATTGTAGACCATTGTCCGAGACATTCCCACATGTCTGAGAAATCTCATATGAACACGTGCCCTAGAGAATGTTTAATTAATTATTAGAGCATTCAGTACAATAAAATAACTTTATGTAACCATGCAATGTTAACATAGATTCTCACTAATTAAATTTGATAAAAGGAGATTATCAATTTATTTATTTATGCTTATTTTATTGTTTGATTTCCTAATTAATTATACTACATAAGATACTGTCATGCTATCTCACTCACTTAATCTCAATAACTGCTTTATTCTGGTGAGTCACAGAGAAGTAAACAATCAGTTCTAACCTGAAAGTGGGCCACAACCCCATCAAAGGTAAAATAATGAGGATCGCCGGAGACCATGCAAGTTGACATTTGGCTGTAGCAGCCGAGTCTACCATTCCTGACCACACACTCCTCGGTGGGAGTGCAAGAGGCCGAGATGCAACGCAGGTCACTGGGAGCAAAGCACTCACAGTGTTGTGAACATCCTTCAGTCCAGAACTGATCACCGGCCTACAGGAACAAAACACAATGGATTTACTAAGAAAAGAGATTAGATTAGAGGTTAGAAGGCTTTATTGTCATTCTAGCTATATACAGCCGTGGCCAAAAGTTTTGAGAATGACACAAATATTAATTTTCACAACGTCTACTGCTTCAGTTTTTATGATGGCTATTTGCATATACTCCAGAATGTTATGAAGAGTGATCAGATTAATTGCAATTAATTTCAAAGTCCCTCTTTGCCATGAAAATGAACTTAATCCCAAAAAAACATGTCCACTGCATGTCAGCCCTTCCACAAAAGGACCAGCTGACATCATGTCAGTGATTCTCTCGTTAACACAGGTGAGAGTGTTAATGAGGACAAGGCTGGCGATCACTCTGTCATGCTGATTGAGTTAGAATAACAGACTGGAAACTTTAAAAGGAGGGTGGTGCTTCAAATTATTGTTCTTCCTCTGTTAACTATGGTTACCTGCAAGGAAACACGTGCAGCCATCATTGCTTTGCACAAAAAGGGATTCACAGGCAAGGATATTGCTGCTAGTAAGATTGCACCTAAATCAATCATTTATCGGATCATCAAGACCTTCAAGGAGAGAGGTTCAACTGTTGTGAAGAAGGCTTCAGGGCGCCCAAGAAAGTCCAGCAAGCGCCAGGACCGTCTCCTAAAGTTGATTCAGCTGCGGGATCGGGGCACCACCAGTGCAGAGCTTGCTCAGGAATGGCAGCAGGCAGGTGTGAGTGCGTCTGCACGCACAGTAAGGCGAAGACTTTTGGAGGATGTCCTGGTGTCAAGAAGGGCAGCAAAGAAGCCACTTCTCTCCAGGAAAAACATCAGGGACAGACTGCTATTCTGCAAAAAGTACAGGGATTGGACTGCTGAGGACTGGGGTAATGTCATTTTCTCTGATGAATCCCCTTTCCGATTGTTTGGGGCATCTGGAAAAAAGCTTGTCCGGAGAAGAAAAGGTGAGCGCTACCATCAGTCCTGTGTCATGCCAACAGTAAAGCATCCTGAGACCACTCATGTGTGGGGTTGCTTCTCAGCCAAGGGAGTGGGCTCACTCACAATTTTGCCTAAGAACACAGCCATGAATAAAGAATGGTACAAAAACATCCTCAGAGAGCAACTTCTCCCAACCATCCAAGAACAGTTTGGTGACGAACAATGCCTTTTCCAGCATGATGGGGCACCTTGCCACAAGGCAAAAGTGATAACGAAGTGGCTCGGGGAACAAAACATCGACATTTTGGGTCCATGGCCAGGAAACTCCCCAGACCTTAATCCCATTGAGAATTTGTGGTCAATCCTCAAGAGGCGGGTGGACAAACAAAAACCCACAAACTCTGATAAACTCCAAGCATTGATTATGCAAGAATGGGCTGCCATCAGTCAGGATGTGGCCCAGAAGTTGATTGACAGCATGCCAGGGCCAATTGCAGAGGTCTTGAAAAAGAAGGGTCAACACTGCAAATATTGACTCTTTGCATAAACTTCATGTAATTGTCAATAAAAGACATTGACACTTACAAAATGCTTGTGATTATACTTCAGTAACAGTTACTAACATCTGACAAAAAGATCTAAAAACACTGAAGCAGTAGACTTTGTGAAAATTAATATTTGTGTCATTCTCAAAATTTTGGCCATGGCTGTACATGTGTACAGTAGAACAAAATAGCGTTCTCCAAGGCCATGCAATATTCCAGCAAGTGACAACACTGAACACCCCTGACATGCATGGTAGTTCAAAATTAGAAGAAAAAAATGGCAGTGCACAATGGACATAACAAAAACAGACACAGAGCAGGGACCTGTACAATGAGGACAATACAATAAACACAGCACATGACATTAAATACAACACACATTTTTATTGTATTCCCTTTTTGAGTTTAAAGATAAAGCTCATTGTTGCTACTCCCTGGGTCCACTTCTCCAGTTGTGTTGGTTGTGCATCACATTATATAAGAAAATGTCATATAGTAATTGAGAAAGAACAAGATAACTGATAGAGTGCCAAGTGATGGATGTGGCTAGTGCACTATGATGGGGCTTGTGCCCATTCTGGGGGTGGGTTGCAGACAGATTTGTGGAACAAAGCTGTTTCAGAGTTGTTTAAAAGAGGTTAACATAGAAAAGATAAACTATTCAGAAAAGTTACTGTACTGTATATATTCTGAAAAAGCCCACATTAGACTATTAGAAAATATTTATTGGTGTTCTTTCTATGCCTTCTCTCAAAAATTCATACAATTAATAAAATTCCTACAATCATTTGTCTTTCTCACCCACAGTGACCTTCGGTACCCTAACCCTAACCAGTCTGCCTTCAAAGTAACACACTCCACAGGAACTGCTCTCATGGCTACCACTAAGAAGATCCAAGCTGTTAGATAAGATAGACAGATTTTCAGTATTCATTCTTCTCAACCTCTGTTTTTGAATTTCTATCAAAATATGCTCCAGTTTGTACTTTGAGGTCTTCCAATGATGACTTTCTGACATACTGTAAAGTAAACCTTAAGAGATCAGGTGAAGCAGCTTTTAGCCATTATGCCTCCAAAATCTGGAACCTTTTACTTATTGAAATTAGACAACTGCCAAATATTCACATTTTTAAAAGCCATTTGATGAAATATCATTTTAAGTTATTTATGTCTTTTAGTTATTATTTTCAATTTATTATTATTATTATTATTATTATTATTATTATTATTATTATTATTATTATTATTATTATTATTATATTCTAATTTTGCACTTTTACTTTTTTGTTGATTTTTATTGTTCTTGATTTGTTAAATTTTGTTTTACTGCCCCCCCCCCCCCCTTTTTTATGTTTTGATATGTGAAGCAGTTTGAGCTGCATTTTATGTATGAAAGGTGCTATACAAATAAAATGTATTATTATTATTATTATTATTATTATTATTATTAAATACAAGATAATCCTAAAATAAAACCTGGTCTCACCCTACAACAAAAGAATGCTGCCCTGCAACACGAGTGTTGCACAACCAGGAAATTGAATGTGTTAGAAAGGCCCAGTTGATAAAGCTAAATTTTCACACAAAATTTTGTGGTGGATCTGTGGTTAAGATGTTGGGCTACTGATCGGAAGGTTGTGAGTTCAAACCCCAGCACTGCCACTGTTGGGCCCCTGAGCAAGGTCTATAACCCTCAACTGCTCAGATGTACAAATGAAATAAAATGTAAGTCGCTCTGGATAAGGGCGTCTGCCAAATGCCATGAATGTAAATGTACTCCAAACAAGTATAATAACAAATATTTTTTATCTAGACATGCATGCCAGAAAACCTGCAGCTTTAATTGTACCCAAATTATTATATTGACCCAGAGAGGCGATGCAACCAAGAAATGTCTGCTTCTGTGTTTGTTTAAAGTTTATGTCACAATAAAATATTCTGCATTTTCTAGTGTTAGACATGTTGTATAAAGAAAATGGTAAAATTCCATTTTAAAATCCAGAATGTAGAACACTACAAAATGTAGAAAGCTCCAAGGGTGGTGAATATCTATGCAAGGCAGATTGAAATGATGCCAGAAACTCACCTGGAAATACAATCCATTGTATGAGCAGCCACATTGCTCCACAGGCACACAGTTTCCTCCACTCCTTACAAAGCCTGCATTGCAGAAACAGCCCTCGCTGCATGTTGTGCCACACGTAGCATTTATGTTGCTGGTACAGGTGTGTCCACAGTCTGAGCCACACAGCTCATAGTGACTGTTCACGGGACAGTCCATACCTGAGGAATTAGCATATATAATGGTATGGCCTTATGTTACACATCTGAAACATGCAGTTGTTTATTTTGTTTTGTGATTTAATATCGTTCAGGAGAAAATACTGATTCCTGATAATGAATCCGGTGTAGACACACATATTTTGGTTTCATCATTTGTGAACTACAGTGAATTGTTTTAACTCTTAATTTACTTACGGCATGTCGTGTTTTCTCTCCAGGGGTAAATCCTGACATTGGCAGACTGGCAGGCACTTACATATGTTTCAATGGAATGACACAGTACATCGTTTCTGTGTCCAGAGAGGCATAGATCAAAGACACAGTCATTAAAATAGGCCTGAGGATCAACGTAGGCATGACAGAAACTCAAAGGACCCTGATTGTCCGTTATGATTGCACACAGAGACTGTGCTGTAGATGGGTCTTGGCATGTGGAGCATGAGTCTCCACATCCGTCATTACATGTTGTGTCATTCTCCACTTTCCAGTCAGCTCCAAACTCTGAAGCAGAAGAAGTTAGTGTACCAGATCGCTTACGGAAATCATCATTGCTGTTACCATTGAAGTTACCACAGAGGCCACATGTGGCTCCACTGTAATTCCCTGGAACTGTGATTAGCACCACCCAAGAGCCATCATAACTCACACTGAGGCCAAAGTCAGTTGTAATATATGTATTCTGTCCACTGGAGTAAACTGACACACGGCCAGAGTCGAGAAGGGCAGGAAGATTCCTGGTTTGACTGTCAATCTGGTGGAAAGAAAGGTAAATCATACACCATATTTTATAGTATTGTAGTATTTATGTAGTTTTTATATTTATATCATCTACTTTTTATATAGTATTTATCTACTAGAAATGTATTTTCACTGTCTTTTCTCACTGAATAATCACATTTTCACAGATTTGCTTTTTTTTTTTAGCAACAGTTGATTTTTAGAATAAGAAGTTTTTTAGTTCTTTTTTTTTACTCACCTCTGCTGTGCCATACATGTTGCGTGAAAGGTGCACCAGATGTCCTGAAACACTGACAGAAACTTCAACAGTGATTGACACTGAGAGTCCATTCCATGCTTCATTTCGTGCAGTGACTTGAAAATATGGTAACCCTAGAGTATCATTACATACAGTTGCCAGTGTATAACGGCATGTGCCCTGGAAGTCAAATCTATGTCCATCAAAAGAGGTGTAGTGGGGATCCCCTGAAGCAGAGCACGTGGCACTGGGTTGAGAATGGCAGCCATATTCTCCCTCAATGACACGGCATATTTCCTGCTCTTGACAAGACGATGAACTACAATGGACAATACCTGAGATCCCATCACAGAAACAATGGAACTGGCACTGCTCACCAGACCAGAACTGCTCTCCACTCTGTCTGTAGCGGCCTTCATGAAAGCACCCACAACCTGTAGGGGGAACACACTGGTTTCCACTTAGCAGAAGCCCATTATCACACTGGCATCCTCCCTGGCAGGGTTGGGTACAAGGGAAGGGAAAAGACAGACTGGGACAGGCAGCAGGACAGGAAATGCCACATTCCTCATAGTGGCTATGGGCTGGGCACGGGAAATCTGAAGAAGAAGAAAATTCTAGGTAGCTTGTTGTTCTTTGGGACAATTCATGAAAATATAAAAGCAAATATTGTCTTTTTAAAGCTAATATTTCCAGTACTCACCACAGTTGGTGATATTTCTCCATTCTCCTACACGAACGCCATTTTGCTGACAGAGTACAGAGTAGGCTTGTAGAGCCTCACACAAGGCTTCTAGGGCACCATTGGTCTGTTCCAAATTGTGTCTGCAAACTGCTACCCATATAGTAGGGTCCAGGCTGCTGTGGCACTGAGCAAATGGCCCACCTTGTGAGGCGATGATGTTGCAGTAGTCAGTGAACTCGCTTCTGTTCTGTCCTGGTTGGATGACATCTGATCCAATGCAGTTGGCTGAAAGGGACCCATTTCTCCAGCTATCCCCAAACTCCTGTGCAGTATTTAATAAGACTCCATCTGGGCTGTAAAACTCATCTCCTTGGTTTCCATTGAAATTCCCACACAAGCCTCCAAGTGTACCATTGTAGGTGCTAGGTGCAGTGATTCTGATTAGTTGTGACCAGTCAGCTCTCACAGTTACCCCAAATGATGTTTGTATAATGATATTTTTCACACTGCTGTGGTAGATAAGGATTTGACTATTGCCAACACTGAAAGGTAGAGCAACTACCTGGCCATCAACCTGAAGGAGAAAGTCATAAATGATTTATGACATTTTTAACTGTACCAATAATAAGCTGCTATACCATTAACAGCTGCAAACTTAAGTTTTGCCTATATATACTCCTTTAAATTTATCTAGTTTTTATTACTTTTCTACTGGGAGTTTCAAACAATTTAACTTAAACAATAAGAATGAAGATGTTTTATTTGATTCTAATAATCATTATTATTGCACTGTAACACTCAAATATGCATAGGCATTCTCTCAATTTTGTAAAAGAAACCTACCTGCACACTTCCTCCTTTCATGTCTATGGAGATCTGTTTTCCTTCTGCCTCAAATTTAAGTAACTTTGAGAAGCCCTGAGCACCCAAGGGAACTTTCTGTATTCTCACTGCAAAGTTAGCTAGAGGGGATGATCCTATAACTCTTGTGAGGGTGAGTTCACAGGCTCCTGGATAACTGAAAGACAGTCCATCAAAGGTGTGGTATGAGCCTAGACGGTCAACCCAACAGGTGGAATAACTGATAGGTCTGCAGCCCCTTACACCATTATTGATGGTACACATCTCCTGTGGACCACACTGATTATGTTGGCAGGTCATTGTCATGTTGTTGCAGGTGCATCGCCTGCCACAGTCATTGTCAAGTACCACTGATTGACCCTCAGCATAATAAAGTCCTTCAAAGGTGCAACCACAGTTACTCTGATTAACACATTCACCACCACTTAGGACATATCCCGCATCACAGATACAGCTTTCCTGGTTTGGTAAGGTGCAGTTTAAAGGTGAAGAGGGGTTACTGCATGTTGCTGGGCAGCTTGTTCCCTGGGACTCATAGTGACTGTGTGGCACAAGGCATGGCATTTCTAGGAGTAAATAGTAGGATAGAAGTACAATTAAAATTTTAAGCTTCAATGAGTTTCTAGTTATGCATAATATACTTAGTAACACGATTAAAGAGAAGTATCCTATATGTTTAAAAGTTGTGGACATCTGACTATCATACCCATATGCGCTTTTTGAAAATCCAATATCATCCCTTTGGGGATTTTTGCAACAAGAGCATTATTGACGTCGGACCCTGATGTTGGACAAGAAGGCTCGGTGTCCAGTCAGCCAATTCATACCAAAGGTGTTCAGTGGGTTTCAGAGCCATGGTTAGAGTTCAGGGCTCTGTGCAGGTCACTCAAGTTCTTTCACACCAACCTTAGCAAACCATGTCTTTATAAATCTTTCATTGTGCACATCAGCATTTTCATGCTGAAACAAGTTTGGTCTCCTTTTTTCCAGTGTAGGGGAATCTTAATTTCTACACCATACAATGGAATTCTGGATAATTGTGTGCTTTGGAGGACCACATACTGGTGTGTTTGTCAGGTGTCCACATACTTTTGGCCAGGTAGTATATTTTACTTACCACAGAATCCTGGTCTCCTCCACTGACCCAGCTGTATACCTTGCTGCTGGCACTGAGTAGCATAAACTCCGATTGTTCCACACAGAATTGGCTGGTATCCACCTCCCACACATAGATCATACACGCAGCTGTTCGTAAAGGTCTGAGGTGATAGAATTGAGTGGCAGTTGGCAAAGGGACCATTAGTATTTGCCAAGATTCCACAGTGGTCTGAGTTATTATAAAGGTTCCTCTGAGCTGTAGTACAAACTGCACATTCTGGGCCTGAACACTGGGTATTCTCACAGCCGGAATCATTGTCACCCTGTGCCTTCCATGAATTTCCAAAGTCCATGTCTGAGCTCAAGATTTCTCCTGAAGGTGTGCGGAAGTCATCATCTTGGCGGTGATTAAAGTTACCGCACAGGCCACAGGTGCTGTTCTGGTAGTCATAGGGTACATTGATGGTCACATACCTATACGTATCAAATGTAACAACCAGTCCAAAATCTGTGCTGATGACTATAGAGGAACCTGATTGATAGACTTGAATGGAACCATTGTTAAGGCTGAATGGTGTTACTGCAAAAACTCCATTCACCTGTAGAGACAATGCAAATAATATAGGTAAGTTTAAAAAAAAAAGAGCAGACAACTTTCACTGAAGAAGTGTAGACATTCTGACCTTGGCCTCATATGGATGACCTTTCACCAGTTCCAGTTCTTTGTCATAAACAAATACCCTGACCAGGCGTGTCCATGATATATATGTACTACCCCGATGCTCATTCTTTCCTTCAACTCGATAATATGGCACGTCATTTCCACAGGCCTGCAAAGAACTATATAGTTAGATACTTTCAGAGACTGAATTTTCAATATTAGATTTCCCAATCATTCTAACCAACAAAACAAATGCTTTTAAACCTCAGACAAGATGTAGGTACAGATTCCATGAAAGGGAAAGCTTCGCCCATCGAAGGTGATGTAGTGGGGATCAGTATAAATGGTACAGGTTCGGCGTTGTATATTTTGGCAGCTATGCTGGAAAGCAGCTGGACGGCAGGCTTGAGAAAATGTACATGGCTGTGACCTGCACTGGAGACCCCCCCGAGTGCAAGTGCATTTCTGCTGGCAAGTGTTATCTGTCCAGAATGTGGTACCACGTGGCACAGAGCTGCCTGGTAGAATAAAGCAGGCAGGTCAGATTCTAGTTTGTAAAGATAAATGTGAACTGTGTGACAATTGACTTTCAATTGCATATATTATTGTATGTATCTTGTAGTGGCATTACCATTAAAATGACAGGTTTGTGATCCATGATCTACACGAAAAGCCCATCTGCCTGGGACATTCACATTGCTGCTGTAGGTAAAACTTGTGTAGTTGTATTGAAATGACCCAGGAATTGAGAAATAGTCGCTGGAGTCAACTGTGTCATAACCAGCCTAACAATAATAATTAAGAGGATAAAAAGATTAATTATGCTTTGTCAATTTCACAAGTTAAAATATGCCAGTGGATTATGTCACTAAAACATATATACCTGCACATTCCTGGTTCTTGGAGCAATCACACCATAGTTCATCAGAATAAATGAAAAATGGCCATTGGAAATCAAAACTACTTGGAAAGATGTTTGCTGAAACAGAATGCAAAAACATCAAAGTTTACCTCAATAAAATATTTCTTTATTTCGCAGATCTCTTTCTGCAAAATGTACAGTTTTGAAGACATTTTCTGTAAACTTAATTGTGGTAAGAATTAACACATGGTGTTCATTCTAATACAAAAAAAGATACTAAGAAGATTGTCTTACCGTGCCAGAGTAAGGAAAGTACGCTACTCTATCCCACGTTGCAACAAAGACCCAAGTAGCACTGAAACTCAGCTGGGGGAAATATTGGTTTATGTCTTGCGTAGCTTGAGTGAGAACACTGCCAGACGTATACTGCTGATATGAGATGACACCATTTCCACGATTATCGATGTCGGTCCAAAACGGAGCAATTATGTCTCGTCCACCACTCACAGGGAATTGGTAAGGAGTGTAACTGTACCATGGTTGATCAAAGGTTAGGTGTCCATTGTTGTTTACCTACAGGAAAAAAGACACCTTATCATAGTTCACAAGAATCAAAAGATCTTGTTTTTGGATTCACTAATGTGGATCACTGTAATGAAATTATTAGAATTTCTACAAAAATTGTTTTAAAAAAAACAAACAAACAAACAAACATATACAGTACTTGACTCTGTTTTACATATCTGGAAAGGCATATCACAGAGAATGTCTTTCAGGGATGTCAAACTCATTCTGAGCAGCAAGACACATTATACTTAAACGTACTTACTTTGTGTCGACAACTCTCATATATTCTTTTACTGTCTATTTCAGTAAATGGCTTCATATGTTAAACCCAAGATATTCTTTGTGAGCTTTTATTTTCTTGCTCTTAGGCTGCAAGAGAATGGATGAGCATTCCTGGGCTGTTCATACTACAATTTGGTTTTATGTCATTTATCCTCAAAGCTGTCATGGATATGTCGATATAAGCACTGGACTACGATTCCCATCAGCCACTGCACCTCACATGATCGTGTCGAATGATTGCATCTGAATAAGGTTTTGGTTTAATTAGCAATGGTATTTAAGTCACATTTTGCACAGTACTTATTGTCTTGCATTTGTGTTGTTGTAGTTGTGTCATGTTGTTTCTGTGTTTTGCCTTGCCTTTCATAGTTTAGACCATAGTTCATATGTTTGCTGTTTTGTATGTATTCTCCTCTTTAGTTGTTATTTTTACACTCTGCATAATAAAAGGCCTGCACTTGCATCTGCCTTCACCTCGATTTCGTGACAAATGCTGTATTTTCTGGGTGAGTTATTATAAAATAGTTATGGTTTTTTTTTTTTAAGTGGCACTTCACTTTTGAGTAATGCAATGGATTTGTAAACAGATGAAACCCTTCAAATCTGAACTTGAATCTGGCAGAAAATACACAAACCTTACTTGTTTGTTCATTCATTTTTAAACATTCATTTTCATCATTGACTTTTCTTTATTCAGTAACTCATCATCATGTCACTGTACAGTGTTATCCTGATGGTGGACTCATGAACATTAACATTAGCCAATGTGAGAGGCCTTTAGTTGCTTAGAATTACCCTGGGTTCCTTTGTGACCTCGTAGACTATTACACATCTTGCTCTTAGAGTGATCTTTGTTGGTCTCCACTCCTGGTGAGGGTGATAATGAGGGTGAGGGTCCTCAGAAATCTCCTTTGGTCATAAATAAAACAGGGTGCTCACTCCAACATGATTGTCATCCCACTGATTGCAAACATCTGACTCTAATTTCACCTTCAAATTAACTGCTAATCCTAGAGATTCACATACTTTTGCCACTCACAGATATGTAATATTGGATCATTTTCCTCAATAAATGAATGACCAAGTATAATACTTTTGTTTCATTTAAGGAGGACCAGAGTGGACCACTCACCACTACACCTCAATGGAACAACTGTGGAGAGAGTTAAAAGCTCCAAGTTTCTTGGTGTGCACCTGACGGTGGACCTCTTCTGGACTCTCAACACCACCTGCCTGGCCAAGAAGGCCCAGCAGTGCCTTCACTTCCTGAAGAGAGCCAAACTCCCCCCTCCCATCCTCACCTCCTTCTACAGAGGGACGATAGAGAGCGTCCTGACCAGCTGTCTCAATGTGTGGTATGGGAACTACACAGCCTCTGACCGCAAGGCCCTGCAGCGAATTGTGAGAACTGCTGAAAAGGTAATTGGAGTCTCTCTACCCACCATCGATACCTCCTTCAAGAACCGCTGCATCCGCAAAGCCGCCAGTATTGTGGACGACTCCTCTCACCCCTCTCATGGATTTTTCACTTTCCTGCCATCTGGCAAAAGGTACAGGAGCATCCAGGCCCCACCAGTCGACTCTGTAACAGTTTCTTCCCTGTCAGATTACTCAACACCCTACTGCCACCCAGTGCTCACCTGGGCTAGTCAAACACCTAACTTAGCAAGACTCAGTACCACTGCAGACCGCACTTTACAAAGCTGCATCAATCACTTTTTATATTATGGAACTCGTTTTTGCTGCCAATATTGCTGCTATACTTGTGCTGCTACATTACACTACAGTTTATAGCCCACATTCTGTGTATTTATTGTCCTGTGTGATTATTGTCCTGTTCTGTTTTTTGGGTTTTTTTTTTTTTTTTGTATCGCACTGTTGTGTATTTGCACTTTATGTAGTCCTGCATACTGTTCTGTGTTGCACCATGGTACTTAAGAAACGACACTTCACAATGGTTTGCCTCACACCTCCAGCATTGGGGGTTTGTTTCCCACCTCTGCCCTATGCGTGTGGAGTTTGCATATTCTGGAGTTTGCTTTTGGGGTTTCCTCCAGGTACTCCAATTTCCTTCCCCAGTCAAAACACGTGTTGCAGGCTGATTGGCATTACCAAATTGTCTGTAGTGTGTGTGTGTGTGAGTGTGTATGTGATTCTGGGTGTCCCCCGCATCATGCCCCGAGTCCTCTGGAATATGCGTCAGGCTCCCCGCGACCTTGTGTAGGATAAGCAGTACACAAAATGGACGGATGGTATAGGCTTTGCTACAGCAGTTTTTCAACTACTTGGTTCAGTCCACTGAACTATATTGCTAGGTCTGCATCTATTTGGACAGCCTGCCAATTGACTACCAATCCTAGTGAAATTTAAATAATTTTTTTTTTTTTTTTTTTTTAAAGTTTAGCTCTTTTTTTTTCTGAGACTTTTAATTCAATTACAGTCAATGTGACAATTTTAAGAATATAAAAATTAGAATGCAGATTCTGAATTCATTTGGCAGCCCATGTTATAACCTTTATTGGGCTGATTCTGGCCCACAGGCTGTATGTTTGACACTCCTGGTCTATCTTGTCCAAATATTTAAAAAAAAAAAAAAAAAAATTAATTTAAAAAAATGAAGAAGAAGAAAAATGTTTGCTTACAAACATTTGGTTGTAGGTGTTTCCAAAATATATAAATGGTTGCTGAAGAGTGATAACTGATGAACTTCCATCATCTATCTGTCCATTTACTATGTCTCCAAGTCCAAATGGGTAGAAGGGTCCTAAGACAGCAGATCAGATATGCAAAATAAACAAGAAGAAGACAAAATCAATATGAATATAAAACATATGTCCATCTTATACTAATTACTAATCTTGTATTACTTCACATTACTAAGGCATAAAAGGTATCATATACTGTAACTCAGAGCCTATTAATAATAAATTGTGCCAATGATCAGATTACAAATAATGCTTATATTAATAATTGTTAGTTTGTCCAATAACTTTTGAGCCTGTGAAAATGGAGGGACTCTCTAAAAAATGTCATTCCTAAATGTACCCAACTGTACCAAGCTTGTAGGTATTTCAGAACAATAACTGGTTGGAAACCTAACAGAATCCAGCATTTAATAGCACTGCTGAGAGACACTGAACTGAGAGAGGTAGGTAAAGTACTGTCCTTTAGTTCCCCCACCTACAGTGTGCTGCCGCTTTGTCACCTCCTGTACTGTCTGCCAGTTCACAAAACCAAGCCAGAGGAAACCTTTAAATGCATGGACTTCATGGACTATTTTTCGAAGTGGGTGGAGGTCAGTGCAGTGAGAGAAGCAACTGCCCAAGTTTCCCCCAGCAAGTTGCTTAGCGAGGTCTTCGCGGATGAGCCTGGTATCCCGTACCCAGAAAGCTTGGAGTCATCAACTAGAGAAGCCCATGATCATGAGAGGTCCATTTTGAATGAAGGCCATGCCAAAAGGAAGAAGTACTACAACCAGAGACATCGGTCTGTATCTTACTCCGTGGATGAATTGGTCAGAGTGAAGACTCATCCCCATTCGGATGCACTAGCAAACTTCACAGCTAAGCTAGCACTTGTATATACTGGCCCTTTCCGCATTGCACAGAAACTGTCGGAAGTGAATTGCACAGAAACAGATTATAGACGCGAGTACAGGGGCAGACGCAGGTGTGTTTCATGTCGCAAATCTGCTGCCTTTTCGTACCTAGGACCCGCTTATTGAAACAGAGACTGTGCCTACGGGGGTTCCATTGTAGAAGCATCAGCTGACGGTTCTTTGTTGGACGAAATGCCTGAGGAAACAAGCAGTGGTGCTTCTGCCATGGACCTAACAGAGTTGCAAATCAAGGATGACTATAGTCGCCCTGTGACTACCAGTCTTCATGATCTGTCAAAGTGTGGACAGTGTCAGTTGTTTGCCTGACCTACAGGTTGACTCTGGGACTCAAAATGACGGTTTGTCAGTTGGTGAAAATGATCTTGACAGACACCACTATGACTTAAGACCTTGACGTGCACCAAGAATCAATTCAGCTGGTTGACTACTAGGTAGACGAATATGTACCTCACAGACAGACTAGATCTTAAATAGTCTGTTAATTATGTGAATGTGGGTTCATATGCTTTGTGTGAAACTGGGAAGTGATGGAAGTTTACCACTTTCTGTGAAAAAGGAGAAGAGAAAATAGAATTAGCATAAATAATCAGTCTGTTGACATAATGTTTGTTGTTGTGTTCAAAAAAAAGAAAAGAAAGAAATTAATGTAAAAAAAAAAAAATTAAAAAGGGAATGTCCCATATATTGTTTATGGTTGAACTATACTACTGCAGATGTTTTTTGGTCCACTTGTACTGTCATGTATGCCAGTGTATGCCTTATTGTACGGTTCTGTTATTTTGACAGCTTTTCACGTATGAGGTTGTTCAAAGTGATGTCGTACTCAGTTGTGCACGGCTGAGGGCAGCCTTTACCTTCCTGGGGGGATCGGTAATGGCCACCTAATGTTAAATACTATTCATGACATTAATGTTGATATGCCTTTAAGATGACGACTTCTATGGAGTACGTTACTGTTTGCATGCTGTTCCTATGTGAGCGCGCACGCACAGGTAGAGAGAGAGAATGCTTGAGTGAAGAGAGAGATGGCGGCTCTACCGCTGACTGCTGTTAGAGTATATCACTGTGTTCATTTCCACTTTGATTTGTAGCATTTATCAGAGTGCTTTCTTTTCCTGTTTTATACTCGGTCTTTTATATGTATGTGAAGGGTGTGCTTATTGTGCGAACAAACTATAAAGACTTGTGGGACTACCAGTTCGTTTGCCTTGGGTTTTCCTTCTTGCCTCCTGTTTTCCATTTTCATCTGGGAGTTGTAACATACCCTCACTGTAATAATCTACATGTAACACTCCCTCACTGCAATACTCTACTTGTAACACTTCCTCACTGTAACATTCCCTCACTGTAAATTAAATTAAAATTAATTTACCTGTTGTTTCCACCGTCGGTTGTTCCACTGCAATTTAAAAAATGCATGACATTTACATTAAGGTAATGTGACTACATAATCATTACAATAATAAGATACGTTTTTAGCTAGGTCTTGAAACTAGGCAGGGAAGTGATGTTACGGAGAGTAAGAGGTAGTGAGTTCCACAGTTTCGGAGCAACAACACAAAATGACCTTCCACCTGCAGTGGACAGCCGAAATCTAGGTATGGACAAGAGGCCAAGTTCTGATGATCTAAGGGATCGGGTAGGGCAGTATGGGTGAAGTAAGTCACACAAGTAAGGAGGGGCAAGAACATTTAGTGCCTTGAATGTTAGAAGTAGTATCTTAAATTGAATATGTGATACCACAGGTAGCCAGTGGAGATCATACAGGAGTGGAGTGATATGAACAGAGCACCTGGTGGAGGTGAGAACCCTTGCAGCTGAGTTTTGAACATACTGTAATCTTGAAATGTGTTTTTTGGGCAAGCCAGTAAATAGGGCATTACAAAAATCCAGACGTGCAGTGATTAGAGCATGAACTAAGATTTCAGCATCAGTCAGAGTGAGAGAGGATCGAAGACGCGCAATATTATGAAGGTGGTAAAAGGAGTTTTTAACTCTAGCTTTAATATGGGAATCAAAGGAGAGTCAAATACAACACTAAGATTACGGGCAGAGGAAGAAGATTTACTAGTAACACTCTATCACTGTAATTCTCTACTTGTAACACTGCCTCACTGTCACACTCCCCCACTGTAATAATTTACTTTTAACACTCCCTCACTGTAACATCCAATCACTCAATCAAACAAGCATAATTAATTATTTCATGAGTTTATATATTTTTATTTGTATTGTTATTTGTCAACATGTAAAATTGGATTTGAAATGTATTTACCTGATGTTTGGCTCCTAGTTAGGCCCACTGCAAGAAACAAAACACAATTTACATTAATGTAACGGGACAGTTTGAAATAACAATGTAACTTAATAAGGCTAACATTAATTAAATGTGACTGCATAAGGTTTACAACAGCAAATAATGCCTGCTTAGGTTTTACATTTACATCATGTAAATATGCATATTTGTTTTGGAGGGTGTGTTTAGCTATAGATTTTTGTGGTTGAGGTTTTATTTAACTGTATTTTTATTTGTGCCATATTCTGTGTACGATGTTTATATGCGTACATGCATTGGATTATTCCTGTATACATGGTTGTTGTAAGTATGCTTGAGTTGCCATTGCTAAATATCTAGCCTACAGCTAAGCATCTGTTAGCACCCACAATTTCTTGTGAACTGAGCATGCACATATATATCTTTTCAGTGGATTTTCTGAATAAGGCATGTACATGCAACAAATTCCCAATTAACACACACACACACATACAAAATTAAACAAAATTAAACATTATGTAGTCTTCTTTTTCAGAAACCAGGTGGGAAAAGTAAGTACACCCTTCCTACTTCCACAATCATAAAGAGAGTAATTAGCAGCCAGGTGTTGCTAATGAAATGCACAAGAATACTTAATCATTAAGCAGTGTGAACAACACCAAAAGGCCTGGAAGACCATGGAAGACAACTAAAGTGGATGATTGCAGAATTCTTTCCATGTTGAAAAACCCCTAAACAAAACATTTACTCAAGAACACTCTGGAGGAGGTAGGTATATCATTGTCAAAGTCTACAATCAAGAGATGCCTTCATGAATGTAAATACAGACAGTTGTAGCGTATGATCTATGCTCAAACTGATTTCTAAATTAACCCAAACTAAACATAGAGTAACCCCGAGAGGCCTCCTTTGACCAGATGCACCTTTAGGATGCAAAAAGTCTCTCTGGGACCCACACAGGACTTACCCCTGCAATAAAAGAAGCCTTTGATGACTGAACGTCTGGGAAACTTCATGATTAGTTCGTCATCAGGGGTCCACCAAAACTCCCCGACCAAGGGGCCCTTAAATCTCTAATCTAATCTCGGTTTACGACACACACACATCCACCACATACACACACACACACACACACATGCTTACCTTACACACACGATGGAGAAATCCCTCTCTCTTCAATGTAACGTGTAATTATATGTAATTATTCCATGTCTAAATAGTGTGATGTTATTTTGTTTACATGTATTGTGTGCTTATGTAACTAACCTTAATGACTTTAGATAGTTTAATCTAGCATATCATTTTAAATGTCTGTAACCAGGTTTTATTTGTAATATTCTTTACAAATCCATCAAATTTGGTATGTAGTTAATCGTCTCGAGATACCCAGATTGATTATGCATATCATATTGCAATGGGATACATCATTTCATGTTTTTCCCTTAATTTCATTTATAACACGGTATAGACCGGCTCCTCCCTCGACATTTAAATTAGGGTCCGAGACCAGACAAAGAGAGTCATCCGGACATGCAAACCCAACTTCCTGATTGGCCCATAGCCCAAAGAGCCGTGTGCGTCGGTGTTGTTTTAAAACAACACCACGCTCACTTCACGGCGGATTTGAGAGTTAGACTTCACTTCTCAACTTCACTTCTTCCGGTTTCTCTCCCCCGGGGCCACGTGCCCCGGGAAGAGGAAGCCAGGATCTCTCTCTCTCCGGACACAAGATGCAACTACCTCCGGGCTCACGCCTTTCAAACAACAACGAACCAGCGAACTCTACCCGACCTCACACAAACTCTCAACCTTGAGGCTATGCAAGTATAGTTAATGACCTATATCTGCGTTTAAGATTGGACCCCTGTGTTACAGGAGAATTAAGTTCATGCTGGTTCTGAAAAAGGCTAAATAGTTGTGTTTTTGTCTGCTTCCCTTTCTTTCATTACTTTCTCTCTATCCCTTTTCTCTCCCTGTATATAGATGTGTATATATGTATGTTCTGCTTAGAGTTAGTCGTGTGTATCCATAGTCACATATAGCTATTAAAATCTATTATCCCACGCTTGATTTTCTCTGTTTTGTTGACGGGATGAGTCAATTAAATACTGCATAAGATCCGATTACCCGCTCTATCTTTAATAACAAACGCCGTGAGTTAATTCTTCCTGGCCAGAAGGATAAACTCACTCTTTAGAGTTCATAAAGCTGATCTAGGCCACATACATAGTCATAATTAATTATAATCCATTGTAGTTAATTATCTATATGTATATGTGCACCTATATAAATTCCCTTTCATGGCTGATGTATATTTATAACTGGTCACAACATGCGTTGATTAGATATATAGATATATTTCACGCCAGTCGAGCTAATTCCTCACATAAATTGGAGAATACATTTAAACGTGTTAAACATCTTTTTTATTTGTTACATGAATTGTAACTGGTGGAGAATATTATTTTAAACGTTGCAGATTCATCCGAGTTACTACACATTCCTGTAGATAACGCGGGCACGCTTAAAAGCTCGTCTCCTTTAAAAAGGTGCGTTGAATCCAAGCGTGCGCTTCTGTTTCGTTTCATGTTTAAAGTTGATCCATTACATTATTCTCGTGGAAAAGAATAATGCATAATAATGCCCCCTTTTTGTAATTTTGCTACACAGTTTACCTCAAGATGTACACCACTGGTAACACTTAAGACCAGAAAGGCCAGATTAGACTGAAAACCTCTAAACAAGCCTGTCCAGTTCTGATACAAAATTTACTTGTGCCCAGATGATGAGAAGAGAAGAGAATGGAGAAGGAAAGGAAGGGCTCATGTTCCAAAGCATACCATATCATCTGTCAAACATGTGGAGGAAGTGTTATGGCATGGGCATGTTTGGCTGCCAGTGGAACTAGCAATTACAACCCATCCCCCATTTTTTATACCTTGATCAACTGAAACATATGTAGAAGTAATTTATTTAGTAACATTATTAGTGCTCCGAATCGATGGTGAGTTTGTCATAATCAATCAGATAAAAATACTAAAAGCCCCCCTCCGTTGCACAAGTTGGTATCGCCCAACTATTGCCTCGCAACACAACATTTGATTTCTGCTGTTTGACTGGGAGAGCACAGGTAGCTCTGAAGATGAAGAGAAGCACTGAACACAGATTATTTTGCATTACTGTCCTCAGGAGGAGGAGGCAGGATAATATGGTGTAATCTAGCTAATGACACTTCATATATATTGTAGCTAACTAGCTAATTCATTACAATTTAGCCATAACTATCAATATAACAAGTTAGCAAAAAACAGCCTTGTGTTATGTTAGCTAAATTTTATTTTAATAGTTCCCATTATTAACAATAATGAGGTTGTTCACACTAAATGATGTGTATAAGTTTTAATCAGTTACAGTGTGCATTCATTTGGACTGTTATTATGCCCTGTTTAATTTGTTTTAATGAAACATCATTTGATCATAAATACTTGTGGACAATACATATATAGATTAGACAGATAGATGCAAGGATGGGTAGGTAGATATTAAGATAGATAAGCAGAGGTAAATAAATAGATAATTATGACACTGGAGATATAACAAAGCTGATTCAAAGAAAAAAGAATATATATATGTATATATATGTATGTATGTATGTATATATATATATATATATATATATATATATATATATATATATATATATAATTAAAAGTATCGGGAAGCATATCCATTCACACTTCACAGAATCTTACCGTGTATTATCAGCACACACAGTGGAATTAGACACCTCATTGTGTATACCTGTGTGAAAAGCATCAGTCAGTTAATAAACACTATTACACATGAAATTCTTTTTTGATTAATTCACACAAACATTTTCCCCAATAAAAATTTAATATTATTAAAGCAATTAAGATATAAGTTTCCTTAATTTTAAACAGCTCTTTAAAATAAACTGGTTCACATACAGTGTGCTTACTTTTTAAATTAATGAAAAAAAAAAATCTGTGACTTTACCTCTTTGCCTGTGAAGTCACTGCTGATCAAACTCAGGACTCACTTTCTCTCTCTCTCTCTCTCTCTCTCTCTCTCTCTCTGAGTCTGTGTTTCTCAGCCTTCAGCTCAGAGGTACCTGTGAGTATTGATGCTGCTCCTACTCTTCTTGTACCCTCTGCAGCAGCTTCCCTGTACTCAGCATCATTTATGTACTTTTTAAAATAAAAGTGGGTGGACCATGACTGGCAACCTAAGGGATCCTTCAACAATGTCCTAAACCAGTTCTTAGGTATGTCCACATATTTACTTCCTTGTATCAAAATACTTCACATGAATGTTCTGCTGCACAAACTGAAATGTTACATTTAAACATTCCATTAAACATTCCATTAACCTGATGCTGCTAAAGCATTCTTGTATAAGGACGCACCCAACAAAACATCATCTACCATAGAATATTCTACTGTTTCAACTCAACGCAGCCTGTTTACACTCTAATCTCATAGCCACATTCATCTCTAATCACACCAGCAGAGAACAATATCCATTAAGCATGTCACCTGGGCTACATCAGACCCAACACTTTGCAACGTCCAGCCATGCATTGGTTACCATGGTTTAAATAACATCACTGTAACCTGCTGTCACTACTACCTTCAGCCACTGAATCTTAATTTATATTTGTGAAGGTGATGAATAAAAAACATATTAAAATAGGCATCTAAATATAAACGTAATTATAGAATTAATATACAGTACAGTTTGGTACGTGTAAAAATGATACCAGTATCTGATTCCAGGTGATACTATGTGATGTAAGACTAGTGTACATTATGCTAATAAATAGACGACATGATAGTGATCTGGATGTATTTCTTAATTATTTTTTCTCCATTGATTTGGCACACTTATCCAAACTTATGACCATGTTCTCAAAACAATTAACACAGCTATCAAAACAGACTACTTACTTGTGACTGAAAGTCTCTTTTTAAAGAGTCCTGTGTGAGTGCATCTGATTGAACACAGGTGACTGTGAGTGGGGTAGCGTGTGTGCGCTCTGGGGAATGTAGTAATTAATCAATTAACCTCAAATTGATGTGAGTTGAATACATGCAGTGTGCATTTGGTAAGATGGCAAATCGAAAGGACAGTTGTACTTTTGATAGAGATTTGCTTATCATTGGAAAAATGTCTCAAAACTATCAATGTAATTGCTTTATATATTTTGTAATTTTTGTGAAATGAATGATAATGTCCAACTTGTTTTGCTAAATTATGAAGGTTTCAGATCGCTGTGTAAATTGTTGTAGTGTAGTTTTGAAAAATCTGTCAAATAAAAGGAGAATAACTGTAATGATCAAATCAAAGCAGACTGTAAACTTTACTCTGTGAATATATAACATCTTTAGCAATTCTATGTTTTCACATAAACCTGCACTTTCACTTTGCTTTGAATATGGATCTGATTGTACCTTGGAATAATTACCAGTGATCTTTCAGCAGGTGATTAAGAGGGTGTGTTGCTGGGTGGGGAGTACCTGTCAAAATCAGGAATCTGATAGTAGGGGTTGTTTGGTTAATAATTATGCCACCTAAAACAGGCTGGCTAAATATGCTAACAGTATCTGGGCCAGCTATGTATAATTACCCTAATTACCAAGGAAAAAATTTATATAATTCATCCAACACAGGAGACAATGTCAGCAGAGCACTGAGCATTACAGACTTGAGTGTGTGGAAGTTTTGCTATTCTTATAATACCACTGATGAGACCTTGTAATACAATGCAATGTTTTTACTCATCCCATCTCAGGGAGTTTTTTTCACACCACTGTCACCTCTGACCGGTTCAGTAAGAATCTAAAGCTACATCTAGATTTCTGTAAAGCTGCTTTGTGACAACATCTATACATATATGTACACTAGAAGTATAATTCAATTGAATATGAGCAGGTTATTTATTTTAAAGAATGAGAACTGGAAAAACACACATCCCTTCCCTACATCATCCAATTGTAATGAATTTAATCTTTAATCCAACAGGACTTTACATGTTAAAACAGAAATTCATCAAATTCTGCATGTTTGTTCATTTTTATTTATTTTTTTTTTATTTTTTTTTTTACTGTGTTTTATTTTATTCATTTTCTAAAAGTATCTATACTAATAACCCTTTGCTGTTATAATAGTTTGGGTTCTGCTGTTAGCAATTTGGGTTCTTTTTGCTACCACAAGGCCCGAAGCACACAGTTGTATAGAACGCCTCTGTACACTGTAGCATTACAGTTTCCCTTCACTGAAACTAAGAGGCCCAAACCTGTTCCAGCACAACACAAAGTGCACAAAGTGAGCTCCATGAAGACATGGTGTGTGAAGGTTGGAAGAAGGTGGAAGAACTGGAGTGTCCTGCACAGAGCCCTGACCTCAACCCCACTGAACACCTTTGGGATGAACTGGAACTGGAGCCTCCTCACCCAACATCAGTGCCTGACCTCAACCTCAATAATGCTCTTGTAGCTGAATGAACACAAATCCCCACGGCCACGCCCCAAAATCTAGTGGAAAGCCTTCCCAGAAGAGTGGAGCTCATTATAACAGCAAAGGAGAATAAATCTGAAATGAGATGTTCAACAAGCACATATGGGTGTGATGGTCAGGGTACACATACTTTTTGCCATATAGTGTATATTAAAAAGAGTTTTGGAGTTTGCACAGGAGATGTGTAGAGATATCATCCATCATTCTACTGTTGCTCAGAAGGATTTTATTTATCACCTGATTAAATCTGATTATATCTATGAGTCATCAGCCCTGCCCTGGAGTCACTGCACTGACAGGTTTGGTTACACACTTAACATGTGAGAAGGAATTAATGACTATTATTTTAACTCTGTTGTTCCGTCTTCACCTCCTCACCTTCACCTTCAAACACCAAAATGATGCTGCGTTTGACTCAAGGTCACAACTTGTAATTCCCAAACTCCAACCAGTAAAAGCCAAAGAAAACACCTCCTTTGTAAATGACTTATATGTAAATTAATATGGTTCTAGTTTATCTTCAGAATATTTTTTTCTAAGCTAGACTTTAATTAATGAGAAATACCTGGTAACAATAGGGTACATTTATTATGACACTGCTTCACTGAAAACGATGTGAGTCTCTTGCAGTGGAGTTCACTGACATGGCAGGAGGATGAGAGAAAAAGGGGAAGCTTTGAGAAGTGAGATGGAAGAGATAAACTGCAAACTGAGTACGTAGCTGGAGCAGGAACAAGCGCTTATGGTGTGATTGTGAAATCACATGGCAATAAACTTTCATAAACCATCTGTCAGTTGTATCATATTCTGGTTGGGTAGCTACACTCTTCATTTGAAATTCTTGTAGTCGACTCGTCAACTTTGGGTAGTCTTCTCAACTACCAGTTCCTTCCCAGTTTACAGAGCGATGTCAAATCGACACGGCTGTGCATAGCATCAGAAATAAACACAGTGGCACTTCTTACCTTCAATTGAGATATAAATAATATACAAGTATTTACTGTAGATAAATCAAAATACAGACATATAAACTTATTAAATCTAAAACACTGACCTTCACTGTTTGAGGAGGAAAATATACATCACTCATCACACTTAGCTGGTTAGCTTGTTGCTAACAAAAGACATCAATGTAATAACTACTGTTTCTCAAACGTTACCAGTATTATAAGTGTTGTTCATTATCTTTACTGTTGGTTTTCATTTTGTTACTTTAATCCAACAGGATTTTACATGCTAAAACAAAAAAAATCACTTTCTGCATGTTCTTTTCATTTTAATTTTTTTATTTTTTTAATTTTCTAAAAATATCTATACTAATACAACTGGTTCCTGTCATTGCTTTGAGCCGTGTAGAGTTCAGACTAAAAGTGAAGAAAGTCATAGCTACACTATAAGGCAAAAGTATGTGCACCCCTGACCATCACACTCATATGTGGTTCTTCCCCAAACTGCTACCACAACGTCTGATTGCTGTTACAAGACATGGTGTGTGAAGGTTGGAAGAAGGTTGGAGAACTGGAGTGTCCTGCACAGAGCCCTGACCTCAACCCCATTGAACACCTTTGGGATGAACTGGAACTGGAGCCTCCTCACCCAACATCAGCGCCTGACCTCAACCTCACTAATGCTCTTGTAGCTGAATGAACACAAATCCCCACGGCCACGCCCCAAAATCTAGTGGAAAGCCTTCCCAGAAGAGTGGAGCTTATTATAACAGCAAAGGAGAATAAATCTGAAATGAGATGTTCAACAAGCACATATTGGTGTGATGGTCAGGGTACACATACTTTTTGCCATATAGTGTATATTAAAAAGAGTTTTGGAGTTTGCACAGGAGATGTGTAGAGATATCATCCATCATTCTATTGTTGCTCAGAAGGATTTTATTTATCACCTGACTAAATAAATCTGATTATATCTATGAGTCATCAGCCCTGCCCTGGAGTCACTGCACTGACAGGTTTGGTTACATACTTAACATGTGAGAAGCAGTGCTTAATTTGAGGCACACCTGCATTCTGGAACCTTTTTATGTGGATCCGCCACCTCTACAACTGGATGTTTAAAATATCATGCAGCAATATTATAAAAGCAAATAGTTTTAGTTTTAAATTCACCAAAAGTAAAATAGAACAAGAAAAAAACTGCAATAAAAATGCTAATCTTATATTACTGGTGCTCAAATATTGCTAACACCCAATCAACAGCCTCTTTCACATAATGTAATCATTTCAAGTTCAAAAGTTCACCTGAATTCGATGTTGCGATGTGAAGCCTACAGTCACGTAGCATGTACTGTAGAGTGTCATGGCCAAAAGAAAGCAGTTATCCTTAACAGCATTTTTTTTAAAACACAAACAACGACAGCCAGAAAACGGAGCAAAACACTAAAAAGGGAAGAGTCCAAGAGAGCGAGCAGTGATAATGCTATAACCTGATTGTAGAAGGTTTTTAGAAGTGCTTATGAGACTAAATGTTGTTAACCTGCACATTGCTTTGAAACTGAGACTGCCCGGAATTAAATAGAGTGAACAGCCCACGTACAGTCATTCAGGCTTTTAGGGAGTACAGAGACTCAAATACACAAAAAGCTCCAGAAGGACTGAGGCAGTTGTTGGATTCTGTGAACACCACACCGATCTCCAGTGGAGCGCGAGCAGGGTTTGTATAAAATGAATCTCATTTGTAGCTCGCAGCGTGAATCCCTTCTCATCCCCACCATCTTCTCTCTGATGTTTCTGAACATTGTGGGTCCACGGTTTACAAAGTTCAATCCCGAGCCATTTGTGCTCATGGATATGTAAGGGACACAGGGAAGAGGAGGACGACACTGACATGACGGCTTTGTGGAATATTTTGTGTTAGGTAAGACGCTTATTTTTCGATTATGTTGTGCAGTTAATGTTAGTTTACTGTAAGAGGCTTACTGTATGAAATGTGGCTTTGTTTTCAAAGTGTTTTGGGCAGATGTGTTTTGTAGCTAAATGAGGTAACACACATAAACTGATAGAATGTGCAATCCATAAATGTTTGAGAGAATACTCACTGCTATAAGCTTGTTACGTCGCTGTACCAGTGTGAGTAATTACACAGGCCGACCTATCAGCACTGAATATCGTTGGCTACGTGAGACTCTAGAAGCACTTTTACGTGTCTGTAAGTTTGGGGACCTTTCGCATGCCTCTCCACTTGCCGGATCACTGCCCTCTTATTGTTCCGGGACCTAGAGATTTAATGACTATTAACTTAACTCTGTTGTTCCCTCTTCACCTCCTCACCTTAACCTTCAAACACCAAAATAATGCTGCGTTTGACTCAAGGTCACAACTTGTAATTCCCAAACTCCAACCAGTAAAAGCCAAAGAAAACACCTCCTTTGTAAATGACTTATATGTAAATTAATATGGTTCTAGTTTATCTTCAGAATATTTTTTTCTAAGCTAGACTTTAATTAATGAGAAATACCTGGTAACAATAGGGTACATTTATTATGACACTGCTTCACTGAAAACGATGTGAGTCTCTTGCAGTGGAGTTAACTGACATGGCAGGAGGATGAGAGAAAAAGGGGAAGCTTTGAGAAGTGAGATGGAAGAGATAAACTGCAAACTGAGTACGTAGCTGGAGCAGGAACAAGCGCTTATGGTGTGATTGTGAAATCACATGGCAATAAACTTTCATAAACTATCTGTCAGTTGTATCATATTCTGGTTGGGTAGCTACACTCTTCATTTGAAATTCTTGTAGTCGACTCGTCAACTTTGGGTAGTCTTCTCAACTACCAGTTCCTTCCCAGTTTACAGAGCGATGTCTGTTATTAATAATACTACATAATTAATATTATTAATTACTAAATAATAATTACAGAGTGATGTCAAATCGACACGGCTGTGCATAGCATCAGAAATAAACACAGTGGCACTTCTTACCTTCAAATGAGATATAAACAATATACAAGTATTTTCTGTAGATAAATCAAAATACAGACATATAAACTTGTTAAATCTAAAACACTGACTTTCACTGTTTGAGGAGGAAAATATACATCACTCATCACACTTAGCTGGTTAGCCTCTTGCTAACAAAAGACGTCTATGTAATAACTACTGCTTCCCAAACGTTACCAATATTTTAATTGTTTACATATATAAACTCTATTTGAATATCCTGTTTTATACACCATTGCTTCATTACCTTTACTGTTAGTTTTCATTTTGTTTCTTTAATTTTGTTTCATTCTATTTTATTTATCACCTGACTAAATAAATCTGATTATATCTATGAGTCATCAGCCCTGCCCTGGAGTCACTGCACTGACAGGTTTGGTTACATACTTAACATGTGAGAAGGAATTAATGACTATTAATGACTCTGTTGTTCTCTCTTCACCTCCTCACCTTCACATTCAAACACCAAAATAATTATTAATAATACTACATAATTAGTATTATTAATTACTAAATAATAATTACAGAGTGATGTCAAATCGACACGGCTGTGCATAGCATCAGAAATGAACACAGTGGCACTTCTTACCTTCAAATGAGATATAAATAATATACTTTAGATATTACTTTAATATATTTAGACATAAATTACTTTAGATCAATCACCATACAGACATATGGTTGACATTGTGTGGAGGTTGGGGTGTGGTCGAGCCTTAGCTGGGGAAGGAGAGGGGGTGGGTCAAAAGCTGCAGGTAACACGTGATGATTCTCACCTGTGCTGTGTTAGCCTTCAGGAGCCCTGTAACAAGCCAGAGGCTGAGAGAGCTGAGCAGCACAGAGCTGTGTGTGTGTCTTTAAAGATAAAAGTTTTGAAGAGCTGAAGAGTGAAAAGGGGAAAAGAATGAAAGAGAATAAAGAGTTTTGTGAGTTGTCCCAAGCATGCCTCTCATTTCCTCATTTCCCTCTGAATCAACACCGTGTTAAATTGGGTTTGAGATCAAAAAATGGAGATGAGACGATAGATCAGAATTTCAGATTTTATTTCCTGATATGAACCTGTTCCAGAAGCAGCCATGCAAACCCAAGCCATGACACTACCTCCACCTGTTTCACAGATGAGCTTGTATGTTTTGGATCATGAGCAGATTATTCCAGATTATTCCAGAAGTAATCAAACCCCTTCTAAAAATTATCAATTCTTCCCTTAGCACTGGCTATGTACCTCAATCATTTAAACTAGCAGTTATCAAACCCCTGATTAAAAAACCTGACCTCGACCCCTGTCAGCTGTCCAGGTATAGACCAATATCAAATCTCCCCTTTATTTCCAAGATCTTAGAAAAGGTTGTTGCGCAGCAGCTATGCTCGTACCTACATAGGAATAACATTCAGGAAATATATCAGTCAGGATTTAGGCCTCGTCATAGCACAGAGACAGCGCTGGTTAAAGGGGTAAATGACCTACTACTGGCCTCTGATCAGGCTTGTGTCTCCTTGCTTGTGTTGCTTGACCTTAGTGCAGCTTTTGATACAATTGATCATACTATTCTCCTTAATAGACTAGAAAACGTTGGCATTAAGGGAGCAGCCCTCTCCTGGCTCAGGTCTTATTTGACTGATCGCTATCAGTTTGTAGATGTAAACGGTGACTTCTCTATGCATACTGAGGTAAAGTTTGGTGTTCTGCAAGGTTCTGTTTTAGGCCCACTCCTTTTTTCTTTATACAGTTGCAATCAAAATTATCCAACCCCCATTGTAAATCAGGTTTATTGTCAAAATTTACAGACTGACAGCTGTTTGCAATGAACAAATCAAACAAAAGCAATTGAAATAGTTCAACACAATGAATGCTTCAAGTGATTTCCCCAAATTCAACTGAAAATGCAACCTATAATGACTTTTCCAGTCTCAAAATTATTCAACCCCTTCATGGCAAGCATCTTTAGTACTTAGTAGAGACCCTTTTGCTGTTATGACCTGATGCAAATGAGATGCAGAGCCAGACACCAGCTTCTGGCAGCGTTCCTGAGGAATCTTAGCCCATTCCTCATGAGCAATGGCCTCCAGTTCAGTAATATTCTTGGGTTTGCGTGCTGCAACCGCCTTCTTCAAATCCCACCAGAGATTTCTATGGGGTTCAAGTCAGGTGACTCTGATGGCCCTGTAGAATCTTCCAGGACTTCTTCTGCAACCAAGCCTTGGTGGAATTTGAGGTATGCTTGGGATCATTGTCCTGTTGAAAGGTCCAATGATGCCCAAGCTTCAGCTTCCTCATAGACGGCATGAAGTTTTCTCCTAGGATTTCCTGATACTTCAATGAATCCATCTTGCCTTCCACATGCTGCAGGTTTCCAGTGCTAGAGGATGCAAAGGAGCCCCAGAGCATCACAGAGCCACCACCATGCTTGACTGTGGACAGAGTGTTCTTTCTTCATTCTTCTTTCTCCAGACATACCGCTGATCTGTCGAAAAGTTCCAGTTTTGTTTCATCGCTCCACAGAACGGAATCCCAAAACTTCTGTGGCTTATTTATATGATTTTCAGCCGATTTTCTTGTGCTTTTGGGTCAGTAGTTGTGTACGTCTTGGAGTTCTGGCATGGAAACCTTCTGCGTTTAGTACGCGCCATACTGTGCTCACTGAAACCTCAGTGCCTGTTGCCACCAAGTCTTTCTACAGGTCTTTTGCAGTTTTTCACAACCTGCCTTCTCATAAATCTGGTTGCAGCCGTTGATAGCTTCCTTGTTCTGCCCCGTCCAGGTATTTCATGTATTTTCTGTCCCTAGCCAGTTCAGGTATTTCATGTGTCACAGCTCAAGCACACCTGGTACAACTAATGAAGCCCTTGATTAGTTTCATCAAGTGTGCTTGCAACAACACCTGTTTTGCATACTTGTGCTGTTGTGAGGGATTCAACAGCTTCCACTGTTATGCTGATGACGCACAGTTGTATGTTTCAGCAAAGCCAGATGACAGACACCAGCTTAATGAAGTTGAGGAATGTGTAAAAGACATTAAACACTGGATGCTTATTAACTTCCAGGAGGCAGTTTCCTCTGCTGTGTGTGTGGACGGTAAGTTTTCATTTAAAATGTTTGTGATACCTTTTCACCATATTTAAATGTTTTGCCACTTGCTCGAGCAACATAATATATACAGCTATATAGAAGTAATGAATGAAATATTATGTTGTTTATATTTATTGTGTTTAAACATGAATACATCTATGAAAGACTGTATTACTGCACTGTGTTGCTCTAAACTTCATTCAGAATCCCTCCATCCTCCACCTTCATGTCAGTTTCTGAATGTGTTCTGCCATGGATCAGCTGCGCAGACAATGAGCGCATGCTGCTTCTGCACTGCATGCGTACTGCAAACAGATCATGTGTGAAACATATGGCACCCCGAAAGGACTAAAATGTCTTTACGCGTTACGTGTATAGACGGTATAACACCCGGATGCGTTATTGCACCTAAACAGGTTATTTTGTGTATAGACATCTATGTTTCGGCCAATGGCAAGCCAGAAAACTTGAAAATTTGCATAAAATTGATTAAGGTGACGTGCCATCATGTGCGGCATTGCATGTACTCTGTCATTTCCTTTTTCCGTATATGTCAGCACTTATCTACTGTCACGTGATGATGACATGATGTTACGACCGAGTAAGAGGAGTCATTTCAGGGGAGTCGTGGCTTTAGCAGATTACATGAATAATTGTAAACGCATTTTTTTCAAGAATGCACTCACTTGTGTTTGTCACAATTTGAGTGAATCTTTTACGTGAATGAATCGTTCTCGTTCACACGTTTATGAATGATTGATTTTAAAGAACCGATTCTTTGACTCGCTAAATACAGATTTAATAAAATGCCTACCTGTCTTCATGTACTGTCGTAAACATGTAACCGACATAAACAGACTCTAAGCTTCATTATCATTAGCATTATTAGACTTTTTTTTTTTTAAATCAAGATTTCATATAAATCATAAAGAAAACACTGTAAAGAGATAGATAAACCAAAGGGGGGATTAAAGAAAAATAAATTGTAAAATCAATGACAAAGAATGTGTTATATACAGTACAACAGAGTTGGATAAAGTGGATGGATTCAAAAACTTGTCTGATTTAAAGTTGGTCACAAATTATTTGAACTGCATTAAAGTGTGGTATAAACAATTAATCAAAGTGAAACCCAGAAAGCTGTATAATCACCGCCAAGGCAAAAAATAAATAAATAAATAAAAATGAGCATAGTAAATGTAAAACATAAATAAATAAATAACAGTGTTTTATTTACAATAATTATTGTTGGTTACATTGCACTGCCTGTATTTCACTGCAGTTTAAAAGTTTACACCTACAGCAACATTAAAGGAGCTGCAGGAACACCTGTCACGTACTGATTACTCTCTGCATGTGACAACAATCTCTCATAGTGTTCACATGTCTGGGCGATGGGGTAGGGGGGCTAGAGGGAAGCCCTTTCTCACAAAAAACATCCAAACTCAACTAAATCTTCTCAAACCATGTGTCAAAATGTGTTATGGTCTGATGAGACCAATTCCAAAAGGTATAATAATTCCATAATTCCAAAAGGTATGTTTGGTGAAAAAAAAAACAAAAAAACATCATGCTACCAAAAGAACACCATCCCCACGGTGAAGCATGGTGGTGGCAGCATCGTGCTTTAGGGCTGCTTTTCTTCAGCCAGAACTGCAGCTTCTAAAGGTGGAGGGAATCATAAATAGCTACAAATACCAGTTGATTTTAGTGCAAAACCTTCAGATGTCTGCTAGTAAGCTGGAGATGAAAAGGAATTTCACCTTTCAGCACAACAATTATCCAAAGCATACATCGAAATCAACAAAGGAAAGGCTTCACCAAAAGATCAATGTTTTTGAATGACCCAGCCAGAGCCCAGACCTGAATCCAGCTAAAAGTCTGTGGAGTGACCTGAAGTGAGCTGTGTACAGGAGATGCCCTCACAATCTGATGGATTTGGAATGTTTTTTTTTGTTTTGTTTTTTTTTTAAGAAAGAGTGAGAAAATATTGGCAAGTCAAGATGTCAAGAATTTTCTATAGCATTTACTTTTTTGTTGGTAACATTTTGGTAAAACATTTTTGTACTCAATAATGCAGAAGTCACAAAATAAACATCTATAACAATATTTGTATTAGGGTGATTATGACTTTTACAAAACACTGTATAAACTAAAAAAAATCCCAGAAACAGATGTCAATGGTCTATTAAGGATCACGCCCACACACCTTTCATCACGGCCCGAACAGAAAGTCAGTAGTGTCACCACCCTGAGTGTCATCATGAGAGTCCATGAATTCAGTCCTGAGTGTTCTCTAGGCACGCAACATTGTTAAACATTTATAAGTAGGGCACAATCCTAAAAATGTTCTTTAAAGTCATAAAAGGACACATGACAGGAAGTTAGTTCTATACTTTCTTTCTTTCTTTAAAAAAAAAAAAGCACGTAATATACAGTACTGTACTGTATAATTGGTCATTTTATTATCTCCCTTTAATGACATGGCCACAGGCTGTTTCCTCATACACTTGCCAGATTAGTTACAGAAATTACTTCACAGTAATTACGTTAAAAATAGAGCTCAAATTTGTAATTAGTTAGCAATTAGGTGTAATTATTCTAATGAACATCAACAATAACAATAATTCATGTTGCAGCCAGAAAAGAGATCATTTGTTAACCTTGAAAGGTAAAATGTCAAAAATGTAAAATAAATAAATAAATTCTTTTAATCTGCATTTAAAAAAGAGAAAGAAATAAACAAAGTTTATACCTTCAAAGATTAACTTTCAATAAGCTACAACATTGTTAAACAAAGTTAGACAGTCCTGTAGAAGCTATTTATTTAATTAGCTATTAATTAGAAGAAGTTATTTAATTATTATTACTATTATTGTTATTATTATTGGATTGTATTTTATTATTAACTGTTTTGATACATGCCTATATACTTTGTTTTTGTGCCATTTACTTTACTGGTTCTATTTTCTTTTCTTATGTAAAGTGCTTTGGAGGCCTTTTTAAAATTATTTTATTAAATTAAAAAAATAAAATTTAATTATTATTATTAGTAGTAGTAGTATATAGTAACTCTGGTTGTGTTTCATCATGTGCAGCAGTAACCCTAACCCTTGGTGTGATTATTGACTCCAGTCTGTCATTTGAAGCTCATGTACAGTAGGTAGTCAACAAGAATGTTCATTATTATCACGTGCACAGCTGCAGCAAGGCCACACCTGTAAATACAAACCAGTTAGATGTGAAAGTCATTCTCGACATTACCACCAGGTGGCGCAAAGTGATGGTTTTCAAAATGAGTGGAATTGTGACATGGAGATCAAATAACAGAATAAATGAATAGTAATAAAAATGTAACATTATTATATTATTTTTGCCACATAAAAAATCAGCAGTGACTGAGTTCATGTTATGATTTTCAAAGCTTATTAGAACAATGTACTCAAACTGGAACAAACAAAAAAATACATTTTTTGCTCAGTTACTCCTTAACCATGCTTATTTATAGTATGTTATTTAAAATGTTAATTTACTTACTTACTCGTTTTTATCTTATTTCCTCATGTCTTTCAAAATACAGTCACATTAGTTCAAGCCAAAGAACACAAAACGTGAATCAAACTGTTACGTGGAGGCGTTAGGGTTAGGGGAGAGCTCGGTACAAAGGTGGAAACCGAGCTGGCCCCGCTATCCAAATGAATAATAGATGGAAAATAAAAGAACCAAAATGCGGGTCTAGAGTGAAAAGAGGAGCTCGTACTGGCTGAAAAGCGAACTCGGCTAATGCCGCTAGCAGCGGGCCGCAAAACAAGGTGCTTGTGTTCCTCGCTCTGAAACTTTAACTGGGCTAATCTTCGGTGATAGTGAACTGAGAGCAGATGTGTTTATAGTGTAGCTGTACTAACCCCATTTCCATAAAATGCAATAAAAACAAAAATCTGTGATTTGTCAAGTCTCTTGAAACTTTATTTAACTGTCAAAAGTACAAAGAAAACATTCATTGTTTTTACTGACCAACTTAATTGTATTTTGTAAATATAAACAAATTTGGAATTTGATGCCTTCAACACACTCAAAAAAAGTTGGGACAGAGGCATGTTTACCGCTGTGTTACGTCACCCTTCCTTTTAATGACACTTTTTAATGGTTTGGGAACTGAGGAAACTAATTATTGTAATTTTGCAAGTGGAATTTTTAAAAATAAATCACGTTACTGACCTTTAACGATTGCTCAGTCAGATCAAAGACCAAAAATTTTATATTTTAACTTTATATTGAATTCATCTGTGTGTTTTACATAATCCAACACTCACACACACACCTTATGTATCTTGTCATTCTATATGTGGAGTAGACGGTGGGAAAGCAAAGAACCTGTCAGGAATAAATATACTTTACTGATCTGAATTAGCTCCACTGCGTCATTCTCTCACTGCCTGTGTGTGAGTCTGCAGCAAGTGTGTGAGTGAGCAGCCGAACTGTAACCATGATAACGCTCAGCATAATTAATAACACCAACGTAAAATGTTTAAACAGTAAACTGTGTTGTGTGTGTGGATCATTCACTGCCCAACAGAACGGCTCGATTAAAGTGTATACACGCTGGACGAAGTCGAACTACAAGTCCGATTTGGAAGTTTGATTTCAGTACGATTTCAGTCACACTAAAGCATTTACATGACATTTTAACAAGGCAAATTATGGCTTACATGCATGTAAACGTACTTTCTGTCTGGAGGTCCGCCGACAGAAGGTACCCATGGTAAGCGGCTGAATGTGTGTCTGTCACCCGAGAACCCCCCCCCCCCAAAGCCCCCCGATAATAGGCCTAGCGACTTCCCTGGTAAGGAGACAGTTTTGAACGCTGATTTTTTTATGTACTTGCTAAATAATGGATTTTTGTTCATTTTTAACCAAAAAAGTTTGATTCTGCAGCTTTTATGTTTACACAAGACTCATATAGACGTACAGTACTGTGCAAAAGTCTTAGGCACCCTATTTGGTTTAGTACAAACATGTTATAGATGTTTTATTTTATGACGTCTACATGATCAAGTCAGTCCAAAAAACATTTTAGATTCCCAAACATTAGTTTTCTAGCACAAAATGAAATGTTACAGAAAAATGTTTGTACATCATTAAAGAAAGCAGCGTATTACAGTAAGAGACACTTTTCAGACAGTAAACACAATGAAGGCTGCTGGGTTTCACTGCAGAAATAAGAAGCGAGTGCGAAAGTCAAAGTGTCCAGAAGAACTGTGTCTGGTTCTGCAAGATGCTCAATAAAACTTACCAGCTCATTTCCTTATAAAACTGCACACATTGTACCGGAGACTATTATTTTTATTTTTTGTCACACCAAATATTGACTTTGTTTCATTTACTACTGTTTACTAGTCTTTATGTTTGTTTGTTTTTTATGTAGAATCATTTAATTTCATTATTTTGAAGGCATCTTTGCTCTACAGCATTTCTTTGCATGTGTCTAAAACTTTTGCACAGTACTGTATCAGTACACCACCATACACACACGCACACACACACACACACACACACACACACACACACACACACACACATCACAACAATACTACACCACTGATAAACTCAATCTTCCAAAAACTTCACTCAGATTTTTCTGACTTGGAACATCTGTGGTATTAAACAAAAAAAGTTTTAAGTACTACAGCATGTTACTACACTAAACGCAGACTTATGCTTTCTACATGCTTATTATATTTTCTCTGCCCACTATAACTCCAAACAAGTCATTATTTTATAATCCCCTCTGTACTTGTTCTGATATGGCTGGTCTATAGAGTGGAACTACACTGAGATAATGTGAGAAATAATAAATAATACCATGTAAACTGAACAGAACATTTCAGTTAGAGAGAACTTTATTGAAATTGTAAAGCAGCACATACATGGAAAACATTCAGGATTACTGTGGACTCATTCTATAGGGTAAAGAAACATATCTGAACTCCCAAAATTAATTTTTACTCTCCCCGTCAGTGTAATAATGAAATAATGTGTAGATAAATAGTGTATTGTCACTCTGATTACTTACTTTCTGATGAATGATCCCTGAATATACACATCTCAACTCCCTCATGATTAATAATAATAAGAAGAATGAATGTAAAGGAGGTTAAATCATTTAAACAGATTTCTCATTGTGTAATTAACAATTAACATAGCTTTATGATTCAGAAGTCATGGAAACTCATTAACAGAGAAATTAAAAGCAGTAAAATCTTTGCTCATATTGTTTTCATTCAGAGAACGATCCAGATGTTCAGGAAATACAATAAAAGACCTTTTCATTTCCTCTTGGGCCTACACACCTGTAAACAACAAAAGGTAACACTGGATGTTAGAAAGCAGAAAAAAGGTGAGATTTTTATTAAGATCAGTGACATAAGATTCTAAAAGACTTTAAATAGAAATTGCAGCATTTTGGTCACTGGGTTTTAAAGTTCTACAATGTTAATGAACATTCCAGCTGTGTCCTGTGAAGTTCAGTGACTTCTATTGGGATGAATTGGGATCATGACCACTTCCCAGTCAATGGAATTTTTAATAGGTTTTCCAGTCACACTAAATCTGTTGGAATGTCACTTGTGTACTCATTACAGTTTACTGGGTTTAAGAAAGGTGAAATGTGAGGAAAACATGGCATATCTCTTTTATTGAGTGATTTTACCTCTGCTTTTTGCGGTCCAGATAAAAGGCCCCATGGAGATTGAAGCACTGTCATGGATGTCCACAGACCTGCCTGATCGGTGGTGATATCCAGGGTAACAACGCTGCACAAAACACACAAAATAAAGACAAAATGTTTCACGTCTTTATTTTATTCCTTTTCTTAGTTCCTGGTTCACAAATGGTTTTATTTATTTCACATTGTTTGAGTCCCTGCCTACATCATTAAAGCATCCCATTATTGTAGCAGCTCAAGTGAAGTCAGATGATAGTGTTATATTAGTATTTAAAGTGTATGTTACTGGAGCACCAAAACTTAGACATTTTACAAAAGAATAAAAAGGAAGGTTCAAATTAGGTAATTTCACAATAAAGGTGAAAAAGGTTCTGAAATGATTTAACTTAGTTTCATTTTAACAGGGGTGTGTAAACTTTTTATATCCACTGTATCTTACATGCACAGTGTGTGTTAATCATCCTGTTGCTTTCACTGGGGTAAGACTCTAAAGCTCTGAAGTTTATTAACTCACCGCTGCACAGTTGTGATTTCTCAGAAGGCAAAGGTGAATGCTGCAGTGAAGGAAAACCTTGGCTTCATCTTCATAAAATGAAAACATCTTGAAGGAGAATCGTCCAGTTGTGGAGACACCATTCTCAAGAATCTTCACTGTGCTATCGCTGGGATTAGGACATCTGAAAAAATTTCATATACTGTTGGTTTAAATCAGGAAAAGGTTCCATATCCAAGTGGAGGCAGCAATTAATTATAAGCAAAAGTTCCACTGCACTGTACATTCTTCATCAAGAACCATGAATTAAATGTTCATCAAGAAACATGAACTTGACTTGGGACTGAAGGGAGCTGTATTTCAATGTCGGGAAAAAATCTCAACCATGGTCCTAGAGCTTTGTGATATTGAGTAATTACTGTACCAGGCTTTTAAATGAGCAGTTTGGTGAATATTCCTTGGGGCAGCTGAGCTTCATGTGGGTGATGTTCACTTACATACATTTAAAGGCTATCCTATGAGCAGAATCAAGCAGATCCTGAAGTTTATAAAGAAATTGTTATAGCACTAAACAGTCAGTTGCTAAGTCTCATTGCTATGGATGGAAATATTAGTGTTGAATATTAGTGCTTATGAGTCATGGTTCGTCTGGCCAAAGAAGTACAGGAAGGGTTTCTGAGGAATGCATGTAGTGAAGTTTATTATATAGGAGATTATCACATGGTACATGGAACATCCTGATAAAAGATCTACGCTGACATCAAAACCCTGTCTCTAGAGTATAATAACTCTACAGTTTTAAGTATTAGATGCTAAACTTTATTTAATGGTCAATAAAACAATTAAACCCTATGTGTTGTTGCTGTCACTGTAAGAAAGCTAAATGCTGCTCTGAATTAAGGCTATAACCTTGTTATCATTTCTGTTAGTAAGGTCTATATAATATTTCCCAGTGTGTTAGAATTTTCAATAATATTATTTTATATTATAACATAAATATATTATATAATATATTTGTATTATTATATAATATATTACTGTTACTTATCATTTTTGAAGCTTCCAATGATATGTGCTGATAATAAAAATATCTTAGAATAGCTACTATTATATTACTCTATTATATTATTACTAGACTCCAGATGGCAGACCTGTGATTAGTTAAATGGGAGAATCATGTCAGTGAATAACCACTTAAATATCAGTGCTTTTGTTGATTTCAGTTGTATGTTTCAGCAAAGCCACATGACAGACACCAGCTTAATAAGCTTGAGGAATGTGTAAAGGACATTAGACACTGGATGCTTATTAACTTCCATCTACTTAATTCTTACAAGACAGAAATAAAGTAAGCAGTAAGGGGCTCCTATTTTTCCATTTCCTTGTTTATGATAAATATACTCTATATATACAGTAGGTAGAGAAGGAGGAAGTTACTTACTTTCCAGTAATCAGGTCCCAGCGGACAGTGTGGTTCTTCTCGTTTAAAGGTGTAGCCCAACACGAGTCTATCACTGTGGCAATCTGACGGCTGTCCACTCCTTGAACAAAGACGCCTATGTAGATTCGCTGGCCCACCTCTATATCCACCCTGCCAGTGTAAGGGTGGGAGAAACCAGCATCTTCATAGGGAATCATCCTGACCTGGTACATGCCCTCTCCAGTTGGAAGAGTCTTGTGCACAATGCTTTGGAAACGTACAACCACAGACTAATTAGCAGCCAGCATACAGCATAATCCATGCAAGTGTTGTCCTAGTTATGTAACTATCTTCCTATAAATACTTCCAATATTAGGTCATAATCTCAAAACCAAAGCTTTTAATATGTGTGGATTTGAACCACACCCCTACCTCTGAATAGGATTCAGCTCTCTGTCCATACTAAATGTCTGGGTGAGTGGGTAGATGCAGGAGAAGAGAAGTTCCAGTCTTTTTTCTCTGTGAATTGAGCCTGCTGGTGAGTCCACCTCCCCTAGGATTATGTTCTCATAAATGAAATGGGTGCCATTGGCCTGTAAATATTATTGAAAATAAGGAAATTAAATTCAAGCTTTTGCATCTCTGAAGTATTGATTTACAGGTGGCAAGTGTAGCTGAAATTTAAACCAATGTCAATGGAGAGTTCGGTGTACCCTGAGATTTGTGCCACAGATGTGGTCATCATTATCAAAGTGGAACACCAGTCTGCCATCTTGGACTGTTCCTTTGCAGCTGGGATCATGTAAGTGCAGGTTGCTAGCAGGAAAACCAGCTTCAAACAGCTGGCAGCGGGACAGAGACATGGTGCCAGAGCTGCTCTCACATGTTTCATTAGAGTCTGGTAGAAAACAGAAGTCAATCTGAGAAGGTTTGTGGGAATTATGTAATTAGGGCATTTGTTTGCATGGCAATGTATTTTTTTTTTACCATAAGACTCAGGGTTTGGTCTGAGATAATTCTCATTACAGAAGCAGCCATAGATGCCATCTTTCTCCCCACACCACTCATCCTCAGTACAGTTCAGATCCTCACAGGGGTCCACTGTCGCTAAATAAAGGGAAAATAGATGACAGTCATTGAAAAATAGTAGAGTCAGAATACTATTATATAATTAAACCTAACATTTCCCCTGTAGTATTATTGTTGTAATGGCATTTTATTACTAAGTCTACTTTTTATTCAGATTCTTAAAATACTGTATCAGCGATGGGTGCATAAATACAGCAAACTTACAGCAAGATAGATCAGAGTGCCAGTCTGGGATCTGGAGCTCCAGTGTGGTGCAAGCAGCATTATAGGCCTCCACAGCTGAACAGAGCAAGTCTTGTCCATATGTCTGTGGGTAACTGCACAAGTCATACACACAGGAATTGAAGTAAGATTGAGGGTTGATACGGAAATGGCAGTGCTGGAATGGTCCACTGGTATTGGTGATGATGCTGCAGAGTTCAGAGTACTCCTCTCTGAAGGGGCAGTCATTAGCATCAACAGGCTGGTCACTAGCACCACATCTACACAGGACACAGGATGGACAAGGATAATATAAAAATGTGAAAATGAGAACGGTTTTGCATATTTACCTCTTATATGCATCTTATTTCGCTCTTATCTTCAAACAGAATTAACTACCCTGGGCTACTGATGTTTGATTTCCAGCTGTTGCCAAAGACAGCATCATTCGGTGCAAGTGTTCCATTCGGCAGGTTCTTGTCATCTGTAGGATCTCCGTTATTGTTACCACACATTCCACACACAGATCCATGGAAGCTTGGGCCTAATTTCACTAAAAGTGTAAAATGACCATCGAAGTAGACCATGAGCTCATGTGATGCATTCACAACTATAAAATTCTGCTCGTGATATATTTCTGCAAGGTGACTGATTTGGTAAGCAGATGAGTCCACTTCGTTCCCATCAACCTGTAACAGCAAAAAATAAAGAATCCATAAGGATCCGTGTTTCACACATATTTCTGAAAGCAGGGGTATAAAGTATCATTTTAATACCTTTACTCTTCTGTTTTGTTTGATTGTAATGTGTGTTTGCTGCTCTTGTTCAGTTAGCCACACATCCACTACAGATACAAAGGACACAGCTCTGCTCCCACGATGCATGTTGGTTGCCACCACACGGAATTGTAGACCATTGTCCGAGACATTGCCACATGTCTGAGAAATCTCATATGAACACGTGCCCTAGAGAATGTTTAATTAATTATTAGAGCATTCAGTACAGTAAAATAACTTTATGTAACCATGCAATGTTAACATAGATTCTCACTAATTAAATTTGATAAAAGGAGATTATCAATTTATTTATTTATGCTTATTTTATTGTTTGATTTCCTAATTAATTATACTGCATAAGATTGTCATGCTATCTCACTCACTTAATCTCAATAACTGCTTTATTCTGGTGAGTCACAGAGAAGTAAACAATCAGTTCTAACCTGAAAGTGGGCCACAGCCCCATCAAAGGTAAAATAATGAGGATCGCCGGAGACCATGCAAGTTGACATTTGGCTGTAGCAGCCGAGTCTACCATTCCTGACCACACACTCCTCGGTGGGAGTGCAAGAGGCCGAGATGCAACGCAGGTCACTGGGAGCAAAGCACTCACAGTGTTGTGAACATCCTTCAGTCCAGAACTGATCACCGGCCTACAGGAACAAAACACAATGGATTTACTAAGAAAAGAGATTAGATTAGAGGCTTTATTGTCATTCTAGCTATATACATGTGTACAGTAGAACAAAATAGCGTTCTCCAAGGCCATGCAATGTTCCAGTAAGTGACAAAGTGACTGGCTAGGGGCAGAGAATACATGAAATACCTGGACGGGGCAGAAAAAGGAAGCTATCAATGGCTGCAACCAGATTTCTGAGAAGGAAGGTTGTGAAAAACCTTCGAGTGACTGCAAAAGACCTGCAGCAAGAGTTGATGGCAACAGGCACTGAGGTTTCAGTGAGCACAGTATGGCGCATACTAAATGCAGAAGGTTTCCATGCCAGAACTCCAAGACGTACACAACTACTGACCCAAAAGCACAAGAAAAGTTGCTCAAAATCATATAAATAAGCCACAGAAGTTTTGGGATTCTGTTCTGTGGAGCGATGAAACAAAACTGGAACTTTTTGGCACGATGGATTAGTTGTATGTCTGGAGGAACAAGAATGAAGCATGCGCTGAAAAGAACACTCTGTCCACAGTCAAGCATGGTGGTGGCTTGGTGATGCTCTGGGGCTGCTTTGCATCCTCTGCCACTGGAAACCTGCAGCATGTGGAAGGCAAGATGGATTCATTGAAGTATCAGGAAATCCTAGGAGAAAACATCATGCCATTTGTGAGGAAGCTGAAGCTTTGGCATCAATGGACCTTCCAACAGGACAGTGATCCCAAGGATACCTCACATTCCATCAAGGCTTGGTTGCAGAAGAAGTCCTGGAAGATTCTACAGGGCCATCACAGTCACCTGACTCGAACCCCATAGAAAATCTCTGGTGGGATTTGAAGAAGGTGGTTGCAGCACGCAAACCCAAGAATATTACTGAACTGGAGGCCATTGCTCATGAGGAATGGACTAAGATTCCTCAGGAACGCTGCCAGAAGCTGGTGTCTGGCTATGCATCTCGTTTGTATCAGGTCATAACAGCAAAAGGGTGCTCTACTAAGTACTAAAGATGCTTGCCATGAAGGGGTTGAATAATTTTGAAACTGGAGAAGTCATTATAGGTTGCATTTTCAGTTGAATTTGGGGAAATCACTTGAAGCATTCGTTGTGATGAACTATTTCAATTGCTTTTGTAAATTTTAAAAATTATTAAATTTTGTTGTAATAATTTCTAAAAATTATTAATTTTAATTGCAACTGTATATAAACAATCTCTCTCTCCCTCTCTCTCTCTTTAAATATTAATCTCACTCTCACTCTCTCTCTGCATGGGTGTATGAAAGAGAAAAAGCAAGTTGTCATTGTTTAATTTTGTTATTTTTATTGTGCTCCCTTTTCCACTTCTCCAGTTGTGTCAGTTGTCCACCACATTATATAAGAAAATGCCATATAGTAATTGAGGAAAAACAGGATATCTGATAGAGTGCCGAGTGATGGATGTGGCTAGTGCGTGATGATGGGGCTTGTGCACCTACAAGGGAGGTGGGTTGCAGACCGATTATTGAGGGTCCTGACCATTTGTGGAATGAAGCTATTTAAAAGAGGTTAACATAGCAAAGATAACCAATTCTGAAACCACCCTCACTAGACTATTAGAAAATATTTCTCTGCCTTATTTCTCTGCATTCTCTCAAAAATTCATACAATTATTTGTCTTTCTCACCTACAGTGACCTTCGGTACCCTAACCCTAACCAGTCTGGCTTCAAAGTAGCACACTCCAAAGGAACTGCTCTCATGGTTACCATTTAGAAGATTCAAGCATTTAGATAAGACAGACAGATCTGTCTTCTTCTCAACCTCTGTTTTTGACTGTTTTTCAAAATATGCTCCAGTTCGTACTTTGAGGTCTTCTAATGCTGAGTTTCTGACATACTGTAATGTAAACTTAAGAGATGCTCACGTGAAGCAGCTTTTAGCCATTATGCCCCAAAATCTGGAACCTTTTACTTATTGAAATTAGAAAATTGCCAAATATTCACATTTTTAAAAAGCATTTGATGAAATATCTTTTTAAGTTAGCTTTTGATTCATGCATTTTGTCTTTTAGTTATTATTTCCGATTTATTATTATTATTATTATTATTATTATTATTATTATTATTATTGTTGTTGTTGTTGTTGTTGTAGTCTTCTAAATTTACACTTTTTGGTTGATTTTTCTTGTTCTTGATTTGTGAAATGTTGTTTTACTGTTTTTTCCCTTCAATTTATGTTTTGATATGTGTAGCAGTTTGAGCTGCATTTCATGTATGAAAGATGCTATACAATTAAAATGTATTAGTATCATTATTATTATTATTATTATTAAATACAAGATAATCCTAAAATAAAACCTGGTCTCACCCTACAACAAAAGAACGATGTAAGGCACACTGCCCTGTAACATGGTGTTTCACAACCAGGAAATTGAATGTGTTAGAAAGGCCCAGTTGACAAAGCTAAATTTTCACACCAAATTTTGTTTATTATTATTTTACTGTAAACAAGCATAATAACAAAGATTTAGATCTGGAGATGCATGCCAGAAAACCTGCAGCTGTAATTGCACCCAAATTGTCCTATTGACCCAGGGAGGCGATGCAACCAAGAAATGTCTGCATCTGTGTTTGTTTAAAGTTTATGTCACAATAAAATATTCTGCATTTTCTAGTGTTAGACATGTTGTATAAAGAAAATGGTAAAATTCCATTTTAAAATCCAGAATGTAGAACACTACAAAATGTAGAAAGCTCCAAGGGTGGTGAATATCTATGCAAGGCAGATTGAAATGATGCCAGAAACTCACCTGGAAATACAGTCCATTGTATGAGCAGCCACATTGCTCCACAGGCACACAGTTTCCTCCACTCCTTACGAAGCCTTCATTGCAGAAACAGCCCTCGCTGCATGTTGTGCCACACGTAGCATTTATGTTGCTGGTACAGGTGTGTCCACAGTCTGAGCCACACAGCTCATAGTGACTGTTCATGGGACAGTCCATACCTGAGGAATTAGCATATATAATGGTATGGCCTTTCACTGTGCAACTTTTGTTACACATCTGAAACAAGTAGTTGTTTAATTTTGTTAAAATTAATTTGAATGTTTTGTGATTTAATATCGTTCAGGAGAAAATACTGATTCCTGTTAATGAATCCGGTGTAGACACACATATTTTAGTTTTTTATCATTTGTGAACTACAGTGAATAGTTTTAACTCTTAAGTTACTTACGGCATGTCGTGTTTTCTCTCCAGGGGTAAATCCTGACATTGGCAGACTGGCAGGCACTTACATATGTTTCAATGGAATGACACAGTACATCGTTTCTGTGTCCAGAGAGGCATAGATCAAAGACACAGTCATTAAAATAGGCCTGAGGATCAACGTAGGCATGACAGAAACTCAAAGGACCCTGATTGTCCGTTATGATTGCACACAGAGACTGTGCTGTAGATGGGTCTTGGCATGTGGAGCATGAGTCTCCACATCCGTCATTACATGTTGTGTCATTCTCCACTTTCCAGTCAGCTCCAAACTCTGAAGCAGAAGAAGTTAGTGTACCAGATCGCTTACGGAAATCATCATTGCTGTTACCATTGAAGTTACCACAGAGGCCACATGTGGCTCCACTGTAATTCCCTGGAACTGTGATTAGCACCACCCAAGAGCCATCATAACTCACACTGAGGCCAAAGTCAGTTGTAATATATGTATTCTGTCCACTGGAGTAAACTGACACACGGCCAGAGTCGAGAAGGGCAGGAAGATTCCTGGTTTGACTGTCAATCTGGTGGAAAGAAAGGTAAATCATACACCATATTTTATAGTATTGTAGTATTTATGTAGTTTTTATATTTGTATCATCTACTTTTTATATAGTATTTATCTACTAGAAATCTATTTTCACTGTCTTTTCTCACTGACTAATCACATTTTCAAAGATTTACAGTGGGTATAGAAAAGAATCACCCCCCTTTAAAATAATCACATTTTGTTACTTTTCAGCCTGAAATGAAGACGGACACAGTTTTTGTTTTATCCAGCTGTATTTACTCAGTGCAACTTATAACATCCAAGTGAAAGATATAACACCAACATGTCAGAAAAAAATTAAATTAAAAAAAACAAAACAAAAAAAAAAAAAAAACAGAATCACTGAGTTGGAAAAAGGATCACCCCCTTGCTTTAATTTGCCTTAATTTTTTAATTACAACCTTTAGTCTGTTGGGATATGTCTCTGCTGACTTTGCACATCTAGACTTTGCAATATTTGCCCACTCTTATTCAGTTAAGTTCAGTTAAATGTGATGGTGACCGTTTGTGGACTGCAGTCTTCATGTCATTCCATAGATTTTCAATGAGGTTTAAGTCTGGGCTCTGACTAGGCCATGCAAGGACATTCACCTTTTTCTCCTTCAACCGCTGTGTGGTCAGTTTTGCTGTGTGCTTTGGGTCATTGTCATGTTGGAAGGTAAACCTTCTTCCCATTGACAACTTTCTGGCAGAGGGCAGCAGATTTTCCTCAAGAATTTGACGGTATTTTGCCCCATCCATTTTCCTTCTATCCTGACAAGTGCTCCAGTCCCTGCTGCAGAGAAACACCCCTATAACAGGATATTACCACCTCCATGCTTTACTGTAGGAATGGTGTTATTTGGATGGTGAGCTGTATTGGATTTCCGCCAGACATATCGTTTGGTGTTGAGGCCAAATAATTCAATTTTAGTCTCATCTGACCATAACACTTTTTTCCATGAGGCCTCAGAATCTTCAAGGTGCATTCATGTGGCCTTTCTTGAGGAGTGGCTTTTTTCTTGCAACCCTCCCATACAAGCCACATTTGTGGAGAATTTGTGATATTGTTGTCACATGCACACAATGACCACTCTGTCATAAATTCCTGCAACTGCTTCAGAGTTGCTGTAGGCCTCTTGGTAGCCTCTCTGACCAGTTTTCTCCTGGATCTTTCATCCAGTTTGGAGCGATGTCCTGATCCAGGGAGGGTCTGTGTTGTACCAAATACCTTCCACTTCTTAATAATAGACTTCACTGTGCTTCTAGGCATTGATAAAGCCTTTGACATTTTTTTGTATCCATCTCCTGACTTGTGCCTGTCCACAACTTTATCCCAGAGATCTTTTGACAGTGCCTTGCCACACATAGTTGATTGTTTGCTTCAGTTGCACTACAAAATGCTCCAGGAAAGCTCTTTTCATTCTGAGCTAATCAAAATGACCACAGCTGATCACAGTTGTAAGTTAAATGGCTTTGTGTGCCATTGAGAAGGTAATTAGCTACACTGTATTGAGTTTACAAGTCATTTTTTGAGGAGGGGGGTGATCCTTTTTCTAACTCAGTGATTCTGTTTTGGGTTTTTTTGTTTTTGTTTTTTTCTGACATGTTGGTGTTATATCTTTCACTTGGATGTTATAAGTTGCACTGAGTAAATACAGCTGGATAAAACAAAAACTGTGTCCATTTTCATTTCAGGCTGAAAAGTGACAAAATGTGATTATTTTAAAGGGGGGGTGATTCTTTTCTATACCCACTGTAAATTTCTCAGACTTTTTTTTTTGCTTTTTTAGCAACAGTTGATTTTTAGAATAAGAAAATTTTTTGTTCTCTTTTGTTTTTTACTTACTTCAGCTGTGCCATACATGTTGCGTGAAAGGTGCACCAGATGTCCTGAAACATTGACAGAAACTTCAACAGTGATTGACACTGAGAGTCCATTCCATGCTTCATTTCGTGCAGTGACTTGAAAATATGGTAACCCTAGAGTATCATTACATACAGTTGCCAGTGTATAATGACATGTGCCCTGGAAGTCAAATCTATGTCCATCGAAAGAGGTGTAGTGGGGGTCCCCTGAAGCAGAGCATGTGGCACTGGGTTGAGAATGGCAGCCATATTCTCCCTCAATGACACGGCATATTTCCTGCTCTTGACAAGACGATGAACTACAACGGACAATACCTGAGATCCCATCACAGAAACAATGGAACTGGCACTGCTCACCAGACCAGAACTGCTCTCCACTCTGTCTGTAGCGGCCTTCATGAAAGCACCCACAACCTGTAGGGGGAACACACTGGTTTCCACTTAGCAGAAGCCCATTATCACACTGGCATCCTCCCTGGCAATGTTGGGTACAAGGGAAGGGGAAAGACAGACTGGGACAGGCAGCAGGGCAGGAAGTTCCACAATCCTCGTAGTGGCTATGGGCTGGGCATGGGAAATCTGAAGAAGAAGAAAATTCTAGGTAGCTTGTTGTTCTTTGGGACAATTTATGAAAATATAAAAGGAAAAATTGTCTTTTTAAAGCTAATATTTCCAGTACTCACCACAGTTGGTGATATTTCTCCATTCTCCTACACGAATGCCGTTTTGCTGACAGAGTACGGAGTAGGCTTGTAGAGCCTCACACAAGGCCTCTAGGGCACCATTGGTCTGTTCCAAATTGTGTCTGCAAACTGCTACCCATATACTAGGGCCCAGGCTGCTGTGGCACTGAGCAAACGGCCCATCTTGTGAGGCGATGATGTTGCAGTAGTCAGTGAACTCGCTTCTGTTCTGTCCTGGTTGGATGACATCTGATCCAATGCAGTTGGCTGAAAGAGACCCATTTCTCCAACTATCCCCAAACTCCTGTGCAGTATTTAACAAGACTCCATCGGGGCTGTAAAACTCATCTCCCTGGTTTCCATTGAAATTCCCACACAAGCCTCCAAGTGTACCATTGTAGGTGCTAGGTGCAGTGATTCTGATTAGTTGTGACCAGTCAGCTCTCACAGTTACCCCAAATGATGTTTGTATAATGATATTTTTCACACTGCTGTGGTAGATAAGGATTTGACTATTGCCAACACTGAAAGGTAGAGCAACTACCTGGCCATCAACCTGAAGGAGAAAGTCATAAGTGATTATGCACTAATTCTTTTGTTAGATTTCATGACACTGTTAGCTGGCATGCTGGAACTCGACCACAATCAAATGTCACTATGCTCTTGTCATTACTTAGTTTTTGTACTGCATTACTGCTCTTTCAACTGTACCTATAATAAGCTGTGTACCATTACACCTGCAAACCTAAGTGTTATAGATATGAGTGTAGATACACTGGCATGTTAACACTAGTCTTCAATCTTGGTCAGAAGGTTTAAATAGACAGCAAGAAGAACAGTTCCATGACAGCCTTAACACCCAAGAATAGATTCATTACAATTTCGTCCTCATGTATTTTGGGTTTATTTTGTATATGTTTATATATGGGTGTTTAGTGTCAAGAACGCACACACATCCAAACAAATGGCAGGAGCTGCTTCATTGCACTAGCAAAACAAACTAGATTGAACTGAACTTTTTCGGGCATGTCCATGACTCCACCCATGTATGATGTCACAGACTAGTCCAAGTTTTGCCTGTATATACTCCTTAATTTTATCTCATCTTTATTACGTTTCTACTTGAGTTTCGCACCAAATCCACTGAACTTATACAATAACAATGAAGATATTTTGTTTCATTCTAATGATTATTATTATTGCACTGTATCACTTAAATATGCATAGGCATATTAATGCATTCTCTCAATTTTGTAAAAGAAACCTACCTGCACACTCCCTCCTTCTTTCATGTCTATGGAGATCTGTTTTCCATCTGCCTCAAATTTAAGTAACTTTGAGAAGCCCTGAGCACCCTTGGGAACGTTCTGTATTATCACTGCAAAGTTAGCGAGAGGAGATGATCCTATAACTCTTGTGAGGGTGAGTTCACAGGCTCCTGGATAACTGAAAGCCAGTCCATCAAAGGTGTGATATGATCCTAGACGGTCAACCCAACAGGTGGAATAACTGATAGGTCTGCAGCCCCTTACACCATTATTGATGGTACACATCTCCTGTGGGCCACACTGATGATGTTGACAGCTCATTACCATGTTTCTGCAGGTGCATCGCCTGCCACAGTCATTGTCCAATACCACTGATTGACCCTCAACATAGTAAAGTCCTTCAAAAGTGCAACCACAGTTACTCTGATTAACACATTCACCCCCACTTAGGACATATCCCGCATCACAGATACAGCTTTCCTGGTTTGGTAAGGTGCAGTTCAAAGGTGAAGAGGGGTTACTGCATGTTGCTGGGCAGCTTGTTCCCTGGGATTCATAGTGACTGTGCGCCGGGCATGGAATTTCTTGGAGTAGATTGTAGCAGAAAAGTATGATTAGATTTTAAGCTTGAACAAAATCTTTTCAGGGCAAGTATAGCTAGTCATATCACAAAATTGTTTTACTTACCACAGAATCCTGTTCTTCTCCATTGACCTAGCTGTATGCCTTGTTGCTGGCACTGAGTAGCATAAACACTGATTGCTTGACACAGAATTGGTTGGTATCCACCTCCCACACATAGATCATAGACACAGCTGTCTATAAAAGTCTGTGGTAACAGAACTGAGTGGCAATTTGCAAAGGGACCACTAGTATCTGCCAAGATGCCACAGTGGCCTGAGTTACTGTAAAGGTTCCTCTGATATGTAGTACAGCCTGCACATGCCAGACCTGAGCACCGAGTAGCCTCACAGCCGAGCTCTGTATCTCCCTGTGCCTCCCAGGAGTCTCCAAATTCCAAGTCTGAGCTCAGGATTTCTCCTGAAGGTGTGCGAAAGTCATCTTCTGGTTGGTAGTTGAAGTTACCACACAGACCGCATGTGGAATTTTGGTAGTCATAAGGTACGTTGATGGTTACATAGGAATATGCATCATATGTAACAACCAGTCCAAATGCCGTACTGATCACAACAGAAAAGCCTGACTGATAGACTTGAATAGAGCCATTACGGAGGCTGAATGGTGTTGCTGTAAAGGTTCCATTCACCTGGAGACGCAACGGAACTAAAATCAGCTAATTCAAAAAAGAGAAGAAAACCTTCATTGAAGAAGTGTAGTGATACTGACCTTGGCATCATATGGATGACCTTTTACTAATTCCAGTTTTTCCTCATAGACAAATACCCTGACCAGGCGTGTCCATGACACATGCGTACTACCCCGATGCTCATTCTTTCCTTCAACGCGATAGTATGGCAAGCCATTGCCACATGTCTGCAAAGAAATGCATGTTTAGATATTTTCATAGCTGACATTTGTGTCATAGTAAATTACCCAATAATAAATTCCCACAAAAATAAATTCTTTTAAACCTCAGACAAGATGTAGGTGCAGGTCCCTTGATAGTGAAAGATTTGATTATCAAAGGTGTAGTAGTGGGGATCACCAGCAATAGTGCAGGTTCTGCGTTGTACATTTTGGCAGCTATACTGAAAAGCAGCTGGACGGCAGGCTTGAGAAAATGTACATGGCTGTGACCTGCACTGGAGACCCCCCCGGGTGCAAGTGCATTTCTGCTGGCAAGTGTTATCTGTCCAGAATGTGGTACCTTGTTGCACAAAGTTACCTGGTAGAATAAAGCAGTTAGATTTAGTCTAGTTTGTAAAGATAAATCTGAAGTGTGTGACAACAAATTTTTCAACAGCATGTATTAAATGTATCTTGTAGTGGCATTACCATTAAAATGACAGGTTTGTGATCCATGATCTACACGAAAAGCCCATCTGCCTGGGAAATTCACATTGCTGCTGTAGGTAAAACTTGTGTAGTTGTATTGAAATGACCCAGGAATTGAGAAATAGTAGCTGGAGTCAACTGTGTCATAACCAGCCTAACAATAATAATTAAGAGGATAAAAAGATTAATTATGCTTTGTCAATTTCACAAGTTAAAATATGCCAGTGGATTATGTCACTAAAACATATATACCTGCACATTCCTGGTTGTTGGAGCAATCACACCATAGTTCATCAGAATAAATGAAAAATGGCCATTGGAAATCAAAACTACTTGGAAAGATGTTTGCTGAAACAGAATGCAAAAACATCAAAGTTTACCTCAATAAAATATTTCTTTATTTCGCAGATCTCTTTCTGCAAAATGTACAGTTTTGAAGACATTTTCTGTAAACTTAATTGTGGTAAGAATTAACACATGGTGTTCATTCTAATACAAAAAAAGATACTAAGAAGATTGTCTTACCGTGCCAGAGTAAGAATAGTATGCTACTCTATCCCACGTTGCAACAAAGACCCAAGTAGCACTGAAACTCAGCTGGGGGAAATATTGGTTTATGTCTTGCGTAGCTTGAGTGAGAACACTGCCAGACGTATACTGCTGATATGAGATGACACCATTTCCACGATTATCGATGTCGGTCCAAAACGGAGCAATTATGTCTCGTCCACCACTCACAGGGAATTGGTAAGGAGTGTAACTGTACCATGGTTGATCAAAGGTTAGGTGTCCATTGTTGTTTACCTACAGGAAAAAAGACACCTTATCATAGTTCACAAGAATCAAAAGATCCTGTTTTTGGATTCACCAATGTGGATCATTGTAATGAAATTTCTACAAAAACTGTCATATTATTATTATTATTATTATTATGGCAGGCAACTCTGTTTAACATATCTGGAAAGGCATATCACATAGCATGCATTTACATATCAAAACTATTTTAAGAAGTCCACATAACTTAGAGATGTCAAACTCATTTTGAGTAACGAGTCACATTATACTTAAAAGTGGCCATTAGTGATTAATTCATACATACTAATAAAATGTCCAATATATTACACATCTCTTGTTTTTGGTTTTTTTTTGTACAAGTACCAAATACTAAGAAATCCAGAAATTCTTGTAAGTATTTCTAAGATTGTATTTTTCACAAGTTCTCATAATGTCATTTGTATGAAAACATTTGTGTCAAATTGAAAAAGAATGCCAAACAGAAGCATGTTCAGTAGTGGCCTCAGACTTTTGGACCTCACTGTATATATTATATTAATTTTTAAAATATTATTAGTTAATATTGGTTATGTGATTTGGTTTACTTAGTATTTGACCTGGATCAACAAAACTCATATATTCTTTTACCATCTATATAATTTCTTATGTTAAACCAAAGAAATTCTTTGTGCACATTTATTTTCATGCTCTTGTTTTGAAAGAGAATGGATGAGCATTCATGGGCTGTTCATACTATAATTTGATTTTATGTAATTTGTCCTCAAAACTTAATTTTGTGGGAAGGTTTAAGTGGCATTTCAATTTTAAGTAATGTTGAAGCCCTTTGATTGTGAATTTTAATCTGGCAGAAAAAAAACAAAGCCTACTTGTTTGTTCACACATTTTTCTATTTTATCTATTTTCTGTTTCATATCTTGAAAATGTTTAATTTCTATTTTCATCCTTGACTTTTCTTTCCTTTTCTTTTTTTTTTTTTAAATAACAAATGTCATCATATCAGTTATTAGAAAGGGCACCCACAAAAGTCTGTAAATTCTTTATCTCGAAAATTATTTTTGAAAAGGTTGTAGCACAGAAGTTATGATCATATCTACGTACAGTCCCCTCTGATACTATTGGAACGGCAAGGCCAATTCATTTGTTTGTGCTGTACACCAGAGACATTTGGGTTTGAGATCAAAAGTTGGAGATGAGATGAAAGTTTAGGATTTCATCTTTTACTTCCTAATATTTACAGTATCTCACAAAAGTGAGTACACCCCTCACATTTTTGTAAATATTTTATTATATCTTTTCATGGGACAACACTGACGAAATGACACTTTGCTACAGTGTAAAGTAGTGAGTGTACAGCTTGTATAACAGTGTAAATTTGCTGTCCCCTCAAAATAACTCAACACACAGCCATTAATGTCTAAACTGCTGACAACAAAAGTGAGTACACCCCTAAGTGAAAATGTCCATTTTCCCTCCCCGGTGTCATGTGACTCATTAGTGTTACAAGGTCTCAGGTGTGAATAGGGAGCAGGTGTGGTAAGTTTGGTGTTATCGCTCTCACACTCTCTCATACTGGTCACTGGAAGTTCAACATGGCACCTCATGGCAAAGAACTCTCTGAGGATCTGAAAAAAAGAATTGTTGCTCTACATGAAGATGGCTTAGGCTATAAGAAGATTGCCAACACCCTGAAACTGAGCTGCAGCACGGTGGCCAAGACCATACAGCGGTTTAACAGGACAGGTTCCACTCAGAACAGGCCTCGCCATGGTCGACCAAAGAAGTTGAGTGCACGTGCTCAGCATCATATCCAGAGGTTGGCTTTGCAGAATAGACGTATGAGTGCTGCCAGCATTGCTGCAGAGGTTGAAGGGGTGGGGGGTCAGCCTGTCAGTGCTCAGACCATACGCCGCACACTGTATCAAATTGGTCTGCATGGCTGTCGTCCCAGAAGGAAGCCTCTTCTAAAGATGATGCACAAGAAAGCCCGCAAACAGTTTGCTGAAGACAAGCAGACTAAGGACATGTATTACTGGAACCATGTCCTGTGGTCTGATGAGACCAAGATAAACTTATTTGGTTCAGATGGTGTCAAGCGTGTGTGGCAGCAACCAGGTGAGGTGTACAAAGACAAGTGCGTCTTGCCTACAGTCAAGCATGGTGGTGGTAGTGTCATGGTCTGGGGCTGCCGGCACTGGGGAGCTAATGCCAACATGTACTGTGACATACTGAAGCAGAGCATGATCCCCTCCCTTCAGAAACTGGGCCGCAGGTCAGTATTCCAACATGATAACGACCCCAAACACACCTTCAAGACGACCACTGCCTTGCTAAAGAAGCTGAGGGTAAAGGTGATGGACTGGCCAAGCATGTCTCCAAACCTAAACCCTATTGAACATCTGTGGGGCATCCTCAAACAGAAGGTGGAGAAGCGCAAGGTCTCTAACATACACCAGCTGTGTGATGTCATCATGGAGGAGTGGAAGAGGACTCCAGTGGCAACCTGTGAAGCTCTGGTGAACTCCATGCCCAACAGGGTTAAGGCAATGCTGTAAAATAATGGTGGCCACACAAAATATTGACACTTGGGCCCAATTTGGACATTTTCACTTAGGGGTGTTATTTTGAGGGGACAGCAAATTTACACTGTTATACAAGCTGTACACTCACTACTTTACATTGTTGCAAAGTGTCATTTCTTCAGTGTTGTCCCATGAAAAGATATATTTACAAATATTTACAAAAATGTGAGGGGTGTACTCACTTTTGTGAGATACTGTACATCTAGATGTGTTAAACAACATAAAACATAGAACCTTTTGTATCAGACCAGCCAATTTTCAGGTGAGCAAAAGTATAGCAACAGATAAGTCTTGAAGTAAATTAAAGTAAATAACACTTAATATCAATTCTGCGACTACGACTTTTCCATTTTTTTTTACTGCAGCCTCTTTCAGTTGTATTTTGGATCATTGTCTTGCTGCGTGATGAAGTTCCTCTTGATTAATTTGGATGCATTTCTCAGATCCTTTCTTTCTCCACACTTTGGACTTTCAATCACTTTGGTAAAGGTTAATCTTGGTTTCAGAACTTTTGTGGCTCATCTCTGTCTTTCTTTCTGAATTCCATTCTGGCTTTCTGATTCTTACTGCTGATGAGTGGTTCTCTTTTTAATGTTTCAATGTTGTTGTTTTTGGCTTCAGAGTCCAAGATGAATTTCCTTGCAAAAGGACAATGAAGTATAAATTAACTAACTAATATATGCTACCTCTGGGTCAAATTATTCGTAAACATGGAAATAGCTTGCACTGTTATGCTGATGACACACAGTTGTATGTTTCAGCAAAGCCAGATGACAGACACCAGTTTAGTAAAGTTGAGGCATGTGTAATGGACTTTAGACAGTGGATGCTTATTAACTTCCTCTTACTTCATTCTGACAAGAAAGAAATACTTATACTTGGACCACATGCAGCTAGAAGTAAGTTTTCTGATTACACAGTAACTCTGGATGGCCTTTCTGTTTCATCATGTGCAGCAGTAAAAGACCTTGGTGTGATTATTGACTCCAGTGTTTCATTTGAAGCTCATGTAGATAATATTACTAGGATAGCCTTCTTTCTCCTCAGAAATATTGCTAAGATAACAAATATAATGTCATTATATGTTGTACAAACAATAAAAAAGGTCCAGTTAGTCCAGAATGCAGCAAAATCCTTACTAGAACCAGAAGATATGACCACATCACCCCTATCTTATCTACACTACATTGGCTCCCAGTAAACATTTCGTAACGATTATAAAATACCACTATTGACCTATAAAGTACTGAAGGGTCTCATGCCACAGTACTTGAGTGAACTTTTGGTCTTTTATGATCCACCATACCTACATTGATGAAAAGGTGCAGTCTATTTTTTGGTATCCTGAATAGTAAAGGCAACAGCAAGGAACAGAGCTTTCTCTTACAAAGCCCCACAGTTATAGAACAGCCTTCCAATTAGTGTTCGGGACTCAGACACAGTCTCAGTGTTTAAGTCCAGGCTGAAAACATATTTGTTTAATCAAGCTTTTTGTAAAAAAAAAAAAAAAAAAAAAAAAAAATTTCTTAGGTAAAGAATCAGATCTAGAGGCTCACAGGCATAGAGTGTTGTTGTGAACTGGGATGTTTGGATGCTGTCACAGACACACAGGTGCATCTCAATAAATTAGAATGTCGTGGAAAAGTTCAATTATTTCAGTAATTCAACTCAAATTGTGAAACTCGTGTATTAAATAAATTCAATGCACACAGACTGAAGTAGTTTAAGTCTTTGGTTCTTTTAATTGTGATGATTTTGGCTCACATTTAACAAAAACCCACCAATTCACTATCCCAACAAATTAGAATACTTCATAAGACCAATAAAAAAAACATTTTTAGTGAATTGCTGGCCTTCTGGAAAGTATGTTCATTTACTGTACATGTACTCAATACTTGGTAGGGGCTCCTTTTGCTTTAATTACTGCCTCAATTCGGCGTGGCATGGAGGTGATCAGTTTGTGGCACTGCTGAGGTGGTATGGAAGCCCAGGTTTCTTTGACAGTGGCCTTCAGCTCATCTGCATTTTTTGGTCTCTTGTTTCTCATTTTCCTCTTGACAATACCCCATAGATTCTCTATGGGGTTCAGGTCTGGTGAGTTTGCTGGCCAGTCAAGCACACCAACACCATGGTCATTTAACCAACTTTTGATGCTTTTGGCAGTGTGGGCAGGTGCCAAATCCAGCTGGAAAATGAAATCAGCATCTTCAAAAAGCTGGTCAGCAGAAGGAAGCATGAAGTGCTCCAAAATTTCTTGGTAAACGGGTGCAGTGACTTTGGTTTTCAAAAAACACAATGGACCAACACCAGCAGATGACATTGCACCCCAAATCATCACAGACTGTGGAAACTTGACACTGGACTTCAAGCAACTTGGGCTATGAGCTTCTCCACCCTTCCTCCAGACTCTAGGATCTTGGTTTCCAAATGAAATACAAAACTTGCTCTCATCTGAAAAGAGGACTTTGGACCACTGGGCAGCAGTCCAGTTCTTCTTCTCCTTAGCCCAGGTAAGACGCCTCTGACGTTGTCTGTGGTTCAGGAGTGGCTTAACAAGAGGAATACGACAACCGTAGCCAAAATCGTCTGTGTGTGGTGGCTCTTGATGCCTTGACCCCAGCCTCAGTCCATTCCTTGTGAAGTTCACTCAAATTCTTGAATTGATTTTGCTTGACAATCCTCATAAGGCTGCGGTTCTCTTGGTTGGTTGTGCATCTTTTTCTTCCACACTTTTTCCTTCCACTCAACTTTCTGTTAACATTCTTGGATACAGCACTCTGTGAACAGCCAGCTTCTTTGGCAATGAATATTTGTGGCTTACCTAGTGAACCAAACTGAGAGACCATTTTGAAGGCTCGGGAAACCTTTGCAGGTGTTTTGAGTTGATTAGCTGATTGGCATGTCACCATATTCTAATTTGTTGAGATAGTGAATTGGTGGGTTTTTGTTAAATGTGAGCCAAAATCATCACAATTAAAAGAACCAAAGACTTAAACTACTTCAGTCTGTGTGCACTGAATTTATTTAATACATGAGTTTCACAATTTGAGTTGAATTATTGAAATAAATGAACTTTTCCATGACATTCTAATTTATTGAGATGCACCTGCATGTGTATATATATATATATATATATATATATATATATATATATATATATATATATATATATATAGTGGGTATAGAAAAAAATCACCCCCCTTTAAAATAATTACATTTTGTTGTTTTTCAGTCTGAAATGAAGACAGACAGTTTTTGTTTTATCCAGCTGCATTTACTCAGTGCAACTTATAACATCCAAGTGAAAGATATAACAGATATGTCAGAAAAAATAAATAAATAAATAAAAAACAGAATCACTGAGTTGGAAAAAGGATCACCCCCTTGTGTCAGTATTTTGTTGAACCACCTTTTGCTTTAATTACTGCCTTTAGTCTCTTGGAATATGTCTACTAACTTTGCACGTCTAGACTTTGCAATATTTGCCCACTCTTCTGCTCAAGTTCAGTTAAATTTGATGGTGACCGTTTGTGGACTGCAGTCTTCAAGTCATTCAGGTCTTCAGGGCAGCAGATTTTGACGGTATTTTGCCCCATCCATTTTCCTTCTATCCTGACAAGTGCTCCAGTCCCTGCTGCAGAGAAACACCCCCATAACAGGATATTACCACCTCCATGCTTTACTGTAGGAATGGTGTTATTTGGATGGTGAGCTGTATTGGATTTCCGCAAGACATATCGTTTGGTGTTGAGGCCAAATAATTCAATTTTAGTCTCATCTGACCATAACACCTTTTTCCATGTGGCCTCAGAATCTTCAAGGTGCATTTTGGCAAAGCTCAGTCGTGGGTGGCTTTTTTCTTGCAACCCTCCCATACAAGCCACATTTGTGGAGAATTTGTGATATTGTTGTCACATGCACACAATGACCACTCTTTGTCATGAATTCCTGCAACTGCTTCAGAGTTGCTGTAGGCCTTTCATCCAGTTTGGAGTGACGTCCTGATCAAGGGAGGGTCTGTGTTGTACCAAATACCTTCCACTTCTTAATAATAGACTTCACTGTGCTTCTAGGCATTGAAAAAGCCTTTGACATTTTTTTGTATCCATCTCCTGACTTGTGTCTGTCCACAACTTTATCCTGGAGATCTTTTGATAGTGCCTTGCCACCCATAGTTGATTGTTTGCTTCAGTTGCACTACAAAATGCTCCAGGAAAGCTCTTTTCATGCTGAGCTAATCAAAATGACCACAGCTGATCACAGTTGAAAGTCAAATGGCTTTGTGTGCCATTGAGAAGGTGATTAACTACACCTGCTTGAGTTTACAAGTCATTTTTAGGAGGGGGGTGATCCTTTTTCCAACTCAGTGATTCTGTGTTTTTATTTTTATTTTTTTAATTTTCTGACATGTTAGTGTTATATCTTTCACTTGGGTGTTATAAGTTGCACTGAGTAAATACAGCTGGATAAAACAACAAAATGTGATTATTTTAAAGGCACAATGAAGGCTGCTGGGTTTTGCTGCAAAAATAAGAAGCAAGTGCGAAAGTCAAAGTGTCCAGAAGAACTGTGGCTGGTTCTGCAAGATGCTCAATAAAACTTACCAGCTCATTTCCTTATAAAAGTGCACTAATTGTACTGGAGACTACTATTTTTATTTATTTTTTTTTCACATCAAATATTGACTTTGTACTACTGTTTACTGCTCTTTACTGTATTTTTTTTAATGTGGAAACATTTAATTTCATTATTTTGAAGGCATCTTTGCTCTACAGCATTTCTCTGCATGTGCCTAAAAGTTTTGTATATTTAATATATATAACCCCAAGACTGGGAGATAGTAATGTGCAAAACTTTTAGGCAGGTGTGAAAAAATGCTGTAAAATAAGAATGTTTTCGACAAGTTAATAGTTTATATTTATAAATTAACAAAATGCAAAGTGAGTGAACAGAAGAAAAATCTACATCAGATCAATATTTGGTGTGACCTCCCTTTACCTTCAAAACACCATCAATTCTTCTAGGTACACTTGAACACAGTCAGGGATTTTATGGGCATATAGTCAGGTGTATGATTAAACAATTATACAAAACAGGTGCTAAAGATCATCAATTCAATATGTAGGTTGAAACACAATCATTAACTGAAACAGAAACAGCTGTGTAGGAGGAATAAAACTGGGTGAGGAACAGCCAAACTCACTAAGAAGTTGAGGTTGCTGAAGACAGTTTACTGTCAAAAGTCCTACACCATGGCAAGACTGAGCACAGCAACAAGGCAGAAGGTAGTTATACTGCATCAGCAAGGTCTCTCCCAGGCAGAAATTTCAAGGCAGACAGAGGTCTCCAGATGTGCTGTCCAAGCTCTTTTGAAGAAGTACAAAGAAACGTGCAATGTTGAGGACTGTAGACGCAGCAGTCGGCCAAGGAATCTTACTGCAGCAGATGAAAGACACATCAGGCTTACTTCCCTTCGCAATCAGATGTCCAGCAGTGCCATCAGCTCAGACCTGGCAGAAACCAGTGGGACCCTGGTACACCCATCTACTGTCTGGAGAAGTCTGGTCAGAAGTAGCCTTCATGGAAGACTTGCGGCCAAAAAGCCACATCTCCGACATGGAAACAAGGCCAAGTGACTCAACTATGCACGAAAACACAGGAACTGGGGAGCAGAAAAATGGCAGCAGGTGCCATTTTTGAATGAAATTCATTCAGAGATCTCACTCTATCCATCTCCTTGCTTTATTCCTCATGCTTTCTGAGGCTTTCTGCTCTATGACTGTTAAAAAAAATAATAAAATAAAAAAAAAGAGGATCAACATCACTCAGCTTACCCTCGAAAGGAATACAGCTCAACAGTCCATTATCGATTCCTTAACTTCATTGTCCCGTCATATTTCGAGTGATTGTTCTCATCAGCTTGGCGTTTCTGTGATTGTCAAGGCTATGTAGACTGGGGCTTCTGGGAACAAGGCGAGAAAGTTCAACGGAAATGTTTTTTTTTCACCCAAACAACTCATACCAGGAGCACCTGAGTTTTTAAAACACTGAGCTCCGTAAAAAAAATGTTTCCTTTACAAATGATAGCTTTGTTCTGAATGATTTTTGACTGACGAGTCAAAAATTTACATATTTGGCTGTAGCAGAAGGCAGTTTGTTTGATGAAGGGCTGGAGAGCGGTACACGATTGAGTGTCTGCAGGCAACAGTGAAGCATGGTGGTGGTTCTTTGCAAGTTTGGGGATGCATTTCTGAAACTGGAGTTGGGGATTTGGTCAGAATTAATGGTTTCCTCAATTCTGAGAAGTACAGGCAGATACTTATCCATCATGCAATACCATCAGGGAGGCATCTGATTGGCCCCAAATTTATTCTGCAGCATGACAACGACCCCAAACATACAGCGAAAGTCATTAAGAACTATCTTCAGCGTAAAGAAGAACAAGGAGTCCTGGAAGTGATGGTATGGCCCCCACAGAGCCCTGATCTCAACATCATGGAGTCTGTCTGGGATTACATGAAGAGAGAGAAGCAACTTCTTAAATCCACAGAACAACTGTGGTTAGTTATCCAAGATGTTTGGGCCAACCTACCTGCCAAGTTCCTTCAAAAACTGTGTTCAAGTGTACCTAAAAGAATTGATGCTGTTTTGAAGGCAAAGGGTGGTCACACCAAATATTGTTTTGATGTAGATTTTTCTTCTGTTCACCCACTTTGCATTTTGTTAATTGATAAATAGAAACTATCAGCACACAGTCATGTGAAAAAATAAGTACACCCCATGCAAACATTTGATTATCTTTGAAACAGTGCCTATTAATAAAGTTGTATACAGTACTGTGCAAAAACAGGTACTGAGCAGGTTCTAATCACTGGCACCAAATCTTTAACACCTGATTCAAATTTTATGGATTTGAAGGTGTGATAAATGTAAGGGTGTACTTACTTTTTCCATGTGACTGATCTTTTTTTGTTAGTTTAATTTGTGAAAATTACTACAAAATGTCAATTTTATGTGAATCAACGCACATAACATTACATAACATACTTACAAACATTTGGTTGTATGTGCTTGCAAAATATATAAATGGTTGCCTAAGAGTGATAACAGATGAACTTCCATCATCTATCCGTCCATTTACTGTGTCTCCAAGTCCAAATGGGTAGAAGTGTCCTAAGACTTAGCAGATCAGATAAGCAAAGCATTAAAACAGGCGAAGACAAAATAAATATCGATATAAAAAATATAAAAATGTCTCTTATACTAATCATGTATTAATTCACATTACTAAGGCATAGAATGTATGATATACATCAGAGCCTTTTACTACTTAATTGTGCAAATGCTACTCTAAAAATATAATCTAATGTAACATCATGTGGCTCTGATTAAACACTAAAATGAAATAAATAAAATGTCACACATATTCACTCACTAACATTGTATACACAACCCCCTCCAAAAGTATTGGAACGGCAAGGCCAATTCTATTGTTTTTGCTATACACTGAATACATTTGGGTTTAAGATCAAATGATGTGTTAAACAACTTAGCACATGGCACCTTTTGTGACAGACCACCAAATTTTTAGTCAAGCAAAAGTAATGGAACAGATAGCCTTAAAGTAAATAACACTTAATATTTGGTTGCACATCCCTTGCTTGCAAGAACTGCATCAAGCCTGCGACCCACTGACATCACCAAACTGTTGCATTTTTCTTTTGTGATGCTTTTCCAGGCTTTTACTGCAGCTTCTTTCAGTTGTTGTTTGTTTCGGGGGGTGTCTCCCTTCAGTCTTCTCTTCAGGAGGTAAAATGCTGCTCAACCATGTTATGGTCTGGTGAGTGACTTGGTCTTTGTTGAGTTGGCAGTGTGGCCTTTTCCCAATGACCATCTGTATGACAAATATCGATTTTGGCAGATGGTGTAGTTTATCTCTGCTGGCTTTTTGAGCTGCACATTAAAAATCTGACAGGCCAAAGCCACACACTTACTGTACCGCAAACCGTATGTATTGCTTTGTGTCTGTTACATATTTTCATGCGGTGGCATTATTCCTCTCCTAATATATTTTCCAAAATTTATATTTATTTTATTAATATTTAATTTAAAAAATATACATTTATATTAAATGATATTACATGAAATTTGTTGGAGTTATACATTTTTAAATTTGTTATTCTCAATGTGAGCCTACAAAAGTAAACTTATACATTTACACAATCAGTCATGTTTGCGAGCTTTGGCAGCCAAAACAGTGTGATTGTTATGGTTAGTGTAGGTTTAAATTCCTCATATTCCCACATAATAATCTCTTGCTCTTCAACCGGAAGTACACACACCTGCTTTTTTCCATGTTGAACACTATTGTCTGTTTGCTGCAAACATCTTTATGGGCAGGCGCACGCTGAATAAACACTGATTCAGGGTTAAAACCTGGGTTTACTGAGAAAGTTGATAACCAGCATCGTGAAACTTGTTAACCTTAATTAGCTGAGATTGGATTTTTTTGGGTTCTCAACTCAGAACTTACTCTGCAACGCTCAGTTTGTTCAGCTCGCTTCGTGAAACAGGCCTCTGACCTTTGCCTATTACCTGTTCATTATTTTAATTCATGTTTTGGATTTGTCTGCCTGCCTCTTAATAGAAGATTAAACTGCACCAGCATCTATCTGCATTCACCATACATGGCATTCTGTTAGATGTGTTTTGACTATTTTTAAATGTATACTGTAAAATTATATATATTCTTTTTCATAACATTCCAAAGTGTTGTATTGTCTATGGCCAATGTTTGTGTAATGCCTCTGATAGATTTTCCCTCTTTTTTCATCTTCAAAATGGCTTGCTTTCTCCCATAGACAGATCTCTGGTCTTCATGTTTTTGAACCTTTTTAACAACAAATGCAGTCTTCACAGGTGAAACCCAGGCCTCAGACCAAGAGGAGACATTCGGTGCTATTAATTATTTTAAAAATAATTTAACGGGGCACACCTGGGCAGCAAGAAACACCTGTCAGCCACATGTTCCTATATTTTGGATCACTTGAAAAATGGATTGGTTCAAACAAAAGGTGCCATGTTCGAGGTCAGTGAACACATCTCGATGTAAATATGAAAAAAATTAAAGCTGAAATTCTTTGTTCATTCATCTTTTGATCGCAAACCCAAATGTCTTCAATGTATAGAGAGAAATAGAATTGGCCTTGCCATTCCAATACTTTCGGAGGGGACTGTACAAATATCATCTCAGGGAGATTTTCCTCACCACCATCGACTCTGGCTGCTCATTAGGGATAAATTCATAAATGTAAAATTTATATCCAGAATTTTGTATATTCCTGTAAACTAAAAAAAACAAAACAATTATTTTATTGATAATAATTAATATGTTTTAATAATTAAAATATATTTATTTACTCTTTTTTTTTTTTTTTTTACACAACGGTTGGGTGTTGTAGTCATTGTAGTTGTTGTAACTTCTCTCTTACTGTATCACTAGCAGATTTTATTTGTAGAGCACTTTTAACAATGGCATTGTCACAAAGTAGCTTTACAGGAATATACAAAATTCTGGATATAAATTTTACATTTATAAATTTATCCCTAACGAGCAGCCAGAGTCAAGGGTTGAAAGGAAAAACTCCCTGAGACGATATGAGGAAGAAACCTTGAGAGGAACCAGACTCAAAAGGGAACCCATCCTCATCTGGGTGACACCGGATAGTGCGATTATAAATAAATAAATCCCTTCTATAAATGTACACTATATAGTCAAAAAGTGCTAACTGTGTAAACAGAAATTTATGAGCAACTCATAAATATAAGCATCAGAGTCATTTGTGTATTCATTATAGTTTTAACTTGAACTCTATTTTGTTGAAGTTAGCAGCTGTTCGATGATGGAGACTTGAATGCAAAACTGTTCGTAGCAACTGCGCTCCTAAGGCTATCAAAGGAAGAACATTCACGCCCATCTTTATGGTTTCTAAGTGGTACCATCCACAGTAATCTTACTGATCTTTAGGCTGTCCATGTGGGGCCATCCTCAGCAGCAGTGAGTGGTTTGCAGGTGATGAGAACTCCAACCAGAAGTAGGGCATCAGTATGCATCAGGCAGGTCTCCCTCACTGTACTAACAGTCTCTCACTGTAATACTCCCTCATTGTAATATTCTGACACTATAATACTCCCAAACTGTGACTGACAAGAATTGACTCTCACACATAATGATATTTATAAAAGTTACTGTACCATGGTGGGATGTAGTTGATTCTGTAGTCGTGGTAGTTGGCATTGTAGTTGTAAGTTGAACATTTTCTAAAAATATAACACAAATGTTCCATTAGATCATTATATGAAATGTATACATTTTAAAAAGAAAATCTGTTGGAGTAATTTGGCTACTTCTCGTGGCTTTTACCGTTTTTCTCAAATGGCTTTGGCTCAGTTCTTGAATGAGAATTTGTTTTTCTCAAAACAATAAGTTCAGATCTCTGAACAATTAGATTCTTGTTAATACCAGATTAGCATTTCTTATTCTTTTGCAGATGTGCCAAAACACATGCAGTCTGCTTAAATGAATAAGTACAACCCCAATTCCAAAAATGTTGGGACACTGTGTAAAATGTAAATAAAAACAGAATGCAATGATTTGCAAAACTCATAAACCCATATGTTATTCACAACAGAACATAGAAAACATATCAAATGTTTAAACTGAGGAAATGTACCATTTTAGAAAATAAGAAGGTAATTTTGAATTTGATGGCAGCAACACGTCTCAAAACAGTTGGGACGGGGCCACAAAAGGCCTCAGACCAAGAGGAGACATTCGGTGCTATTAATTATTTTTAAAATAATTTAACGGGGCACACCTGGGCAGCAAGAAACACCTGTCAGCCACATGTTCCTATATTTTGGATCACTTGAAAAATGGATTGGTTCAAACAAAAGGTGCCATGTTCGAGGTCAGTGAACACATCTCGATGTAAATATGAAAAAAATTAAAGCTGAAATTCTTTGCTCATTCATCTTTTGATCGCAAACCCAAATGTCTTCAATGTATAGAGAGAAATAGAATTGGCCTTGCCATTCCAATACTTTCGGAGGGGACTGTACAAATATCATCTCAGGGAGATTTTCCTCACCACCATCGACTCTGGCTGCTCATTAGGGATAAATTCATAAATGTAAAATTTATATCCAGAATTTTGTATATTCCTGTAAACTAAAAAAAAAAAAAACAATTATTTTATTGATAATAATGAATATGTTTTAATAATTAAAATATATTTATTTACTCTTTTTTTTTTTTTTTTTTTACACAACGGTTGGGTGTTGTAGTCATTGTAGTTGTTGTTGTAACTTCTCTCTTACTGTATCACTAGCAGATTTTATTTGTAGAGCACTTTTAACAATGGCATTGTCACAAAGTAGCTTTACAGGAATATACAAAATTCTGGATATAAATTTTACATTTATAAATTTATCCCTAACGAGCAGCCAGAGTCAAGGGTTGAAAGGAAAAACTCCCTGAGACGATATGAGGAAGAAACCTTGAGAGGAACCAGACTCAAAAGGGAACCCATCCTCATCTGGGTGACACCGGATAGTGCGATTATAAATAAATAAATCCCTTCTATAAATGTACACTATATAGTCAAAAAGTGCTAACTGTGTAAACAGAAATTTATGAGCAACTCATAAATATAAGCATCAGAGTCATTTGTGTATTCATTATAGTTTTAACTTGAACTCTATTTTGTTGAAGTTAGCAGCTGTTCGATGATGGAGACTTGAATGCAAAACTGTTCGTAGCAACTGCGCTCCTAAGGCTATCAAAGGAAGAACATTCACGCCCATCTTTATGGTTTCTAAGTGGTACCATCCACAGTAATCTTACTGATCTTTAGGCTGTCCATGTGGGGCCATCCTCAGCAGCAGTGAGTGGTTTGCAGGTGATGAGAACTCCAACCAGAAGTAGGGCATCAGTATGCATCAGGCAGGTCTCCCTCACTGTACTAACAGTCTCTCACTGTAATACTCCCTCATTGTAATATTCTGACACTATAATACTCCCAAACTGTGACTGACAAGAATTGACTCTCACACATAATGATATTTATAAAAGTTACTGTACCATGGTGGGATGTAGTTGATTCTGTAGTCGTGGTAGTTGGCATTGTAGTTGTAAGTTGAACATTTTCTAAAAATATAACACAAATGTTCCATTAGATCATTATATGAAATGTATACATTTTAAAAAGAAAATCTGTTGGAGTAATTTGGCTACTTCTCGTGGCTTTTACCGTTTTTCTCAAATGGCTTTGGCTCAGTTCTTGAATGAGAATTTGTTTTTCTCAAAACAATAAGTTCAGATCTCTGAACAATTAGATTCTTGTTAATACCAGATTAGCATTTCTTATTCTTTTGCAGATGTGCCAAAACACATGCAGTCTGCTTAAATGAATAAGTACAACCCCAATTCCAAAAATGTTGGGACACTGTGTAAAATGTAAATAAAAACAGAATGCAATGATTTGCAAAACTCATAAACCCATATGTTATTCACAACAGAACATAGAAAACATATCAAATGTTTAAACTGAGGAAATGTACCATTTTAGAAAATAAGAAGGTAATTTTGAATTTGATGGCAGCAACACGTCTCAAAACAGTTGGGACGGGGCCACAAAAGGCCTCAGACCAAGAGGAGACATTCGGTGCTATTAATTATTTTTAAAATAATTTAACGGGGCACACCTGGGCAGCAAGAAACACCTGTCAGCCACATGTTCCTATATTTTGGATCACTTGAAAAATGGATTGGTTCAAACAAAAGGTGCCATGTTCGAGGTCAGTGAACACATCTCGATGTAAATATGAAAAAAATTAAAGCTGAAATTCTTTGCTCATTCATCTTTTGATCGCAAACCCAAATGTCTTCAATGTATAGAGAGAAATAGAATTGGCCTTGCCATTCCAATACTTTCGGAGGGGACTGTACAAATATCATCTCAGGGAGATTTTCCTCACCACCATCGACTCTGGCTGCTCATTAGGGATAAATTCATAAATGTAAAATTTATATCCAGAATTTTGTATATTCCTGTAAACTAAAAAAAAAAAAAACAATTATTTTATTGATAATAATTAATATGTTTTAATAATTAAAATATATTTATTTACTCTTTTTTTTTTTTTTTTTTTTTACACAACGGTTGGGTGTTGTAGTCATTGTAGTTGTTGTTGTAACTTCTCTCTTACTGTATCACTAGCAGATTTTATTTGTAGAGCACTTTTAACAATGGCATTGTCACAAAGTAGCTTTACAGGAATATACAAAATTCTGGATATAAATTTTACATTTATAAATTTATCCCTAACGAGCAGCCAGAGTCAAGGGTTGAAAGGAAAAACTCCCTGAGACGATATGAGGAAGAAACCTTGAGAGGAACCAGACTCAAAAGGGAACCCATCCTCATCTGGGTGACACCGGATAGTGCGATTATAAATAAATAAATCCCTTCTATAAATGTACACTATATAGTCAAAAAGTGCTAACTGTGTAAACAGAAATTTATGAGCAACTCATAAATATAAGCATCAGAGTCATTTGTGTATTCATTATAGTTTTAACTTGAACTCTATTTTGTTGAAGTTAGCAGCTGTTCGATGATGGAGACTTGAATGCAAAACTGTTCGTAGCAACTGCGCTCCTAAGGCTATCAAAGGAAGAACATTCACGCCCATCTTTATGGTTTCTAAGTGGTACCATCCACAGTAATCTTACTGATCTTTAGGCTGTCCATGTGGGGCCATCCTCAGCAGCAGTGAGTGGTTTGCAGGTGATGAGAACTCCAACCAGAAGTAGGGCATCAGTATGCATCAGGCAGGTCTCCCTCACTGTACTAACAGTCTCTCACTGTAATACTCCCTCATTGTAATATTCTGACACTATAATACTCCCAAACTGTGACTGACAAGAATTGACTCTCACACATAATGATATTTATAAAAGTTACTGTACCATGGTGGGATGTAGTTGATTCTGTAGTCGTGGTAGTTGGCATTGTAGTTGTAAGTTGAACATTTTCTAAAAATATAACACAAATGTTCCATTAGATCATTATATGAAATGTATACATTTTAAAAAGAAAATCTGTTGGAGTAATTTGGCTACTTCTCGTGGCTTTTACCGTTTTTCTCAAATGGCTTTGGCTCAGTTCTTGAATGAGAATTTGTTTTTCTCAAAACAATAAGTTCAGATCTCTGAACAATTAGATTCTTGTTAATACCAGATTAGCATTTCTTATTCTTTTGCAGATGTGCCAAAACACATGCAGTCTGCTTAAATGAATAAGTACAACCCCAATTCCAAAAATGTTGGGACACTGTGTAAAATGTAAATAAAAACAGAATGCAATGATTTGCAAAACTCATAAACCCATATGTTATTCACAACAGAACATAGAAAACATATCAAATGTTTAAACTGAGGAAATGTACCATTTTAGAAAATAAGAAGGTAATTTTGAATTTGATGGCAGCAACACGTCTCAAAACAGTTGGGACGGGGCCACAAAAGGCCTCAGACCAAGAGGAGACATTCGGTGCTATTAATTATTTTTAAAATAATTTAACGGGGCACACCTGGGCAGCAAGAAACACCTGTCAGCCACATGTTCCTATATTTTGGATCACTTGAAAAATGGATTGGTTCAAACAAAAGGTGCCATGTTCGAGGTCAGTGAACACATCTCGATGTAAATATGAAAAAAATTAAAGCTGAAATTCTTTGTTCATTCATCTTTTGATCGCAAACCCAAATGTCTTCAATGTATAGAGAGAAATAGAATTGGCCTTGCCATTCCAATACTTTCGGAGGGGACTGTACAAATATCATCTCAGGGAGATTTTCCTCACCACCATCGACTCTGGCTGCTCATTAGGGATAAATTCATAAATGTAAAATTTATATCCAGAATTTTGTATATTCCTGTAAACTAAAAAAAAAAAAAACAATTATTTTATTGATAATAATTAATATGTTTTAATAATTAAAATATATTTATTTACTCTTTTTTTTTTTTTTTTTTTTACACAACGGTTGGGTGTTGTAGTCATTGTAGTTGTTGTTGTAACTTCTCTCTTACTGTATCACTAGCAGATTTTATTTGTAGAGCACTTTTAACAATGGCATTGTCACAAAGTAGCTTTACAGGAATATACAAAATTCTGGATATAAATTTTACATTTATAAATTTATCCCTAACGAGCAGCCAGAGTCAAGGGTTGAAAGGAAAAACTCCCTGAGACGATATGAGGAAGAAACCTTGAGAGGAACCAGACTCAAAAGGGAACCCATCCTCATCTGGGTGACACCGGATAGTGCGATTATAAATAAATAAATCCCTTCTATAAATGTACACTATATAGTCAAAAAGTGCTAACTGTGTAAACAGAAATTTATGAGCAACTCATAAATATAAGCATCAGAGTCATTTGTGTATTCATTATAGTTTTAACTTGAACTCTATTTTGTTGAAGTTAGCAGCTGTTCGATGATGGAGACTTGAATGCAAAACTGTTCGTAGCAACTGCGCTCCTAAGGCTATCAAAGGAAGAACATTCACGCCCATCTTTATGGTTTCTAAGTGGTACCATCCACAGTAATCTTACTGATCTTTAGGCTGTCCATGTGGGGCCATCCTCAGCAGCAGTGAGTGGTTTGCAGGTGATGAGAACTCCAACCAGAAGTAGGGCATCAGTATGCATCAGGCAGGTCTCCCTCACTGTACTAACAGTCTCTCACTGTAATACTCCCTCATTGTAATATTCTGACACTATAATACTCCCAAACTGTGACTGACAAGAATTGACTCTCACACATAATGATATTTATAAAAGTTACTGTACCATGGTAGGATGTAGTTGATTCTGTAGTCGTGGTAGTTGGCATTGTAGTTGTAAGTTGAACATTTTCTAAAAATATAACACAAATGTTCCATTAGATCATTATATGAAATGTATACATTTTAAAAAGAAAATCTGTTGGAGTAATTTGGCTACTTCTCGTGGCTTTTACCGTTTTTCTCAAATGGCTTTGGCTCAGTTCTTGAATGAGAATTTGTTTTTCTCAAAACAATAAGTTCAGATCTCTGAACAATTAGATTCTTGTTAATACCAGATTAGCATTTCTTATTCTTTTGCAGATGTGCCAAAACACATGCAGTCTGCTTAAATGAATAAGTACAACCCCAATTCCAAAAATGTTGGGACACTGTGTAAAATGTAAATAAAAACAGAATGCAATGATTTGCAAAACTCATAAACCCATATGTTATTCACAACAGAACATAGAAAACATATCAAATGTTTAAACTGAGGAAATGTACCATTTTAGAAAATAAGAAGGTAATTTTGAATTTGATGGCAGCAACACGTCTCAAAACAGTTGGGACGGGGCCACAAAAGGCCTCAGACCAAGAGGAGACATTCGGTGCTATTAATTATTTTTAAAATAATTTAACGGGGCACACCTGGGCAGCAAGAAACACCTGTCAGCCACATGTTCCTATATTTTGGATCACTTGAAAAATGGATTGGTTCAAACAAAAGGTGCCATGTTCGAGGTCAGTGAACACATCTCGATGTAAATATGAAAAAAATTAAAGCTGAAATTCTTTGTTCATTCATCTTTTGATCGCAAACCCAAATGTCTTCAATGTATAGAGAGAAATAGAATTGGCCTTGCCATTCCAATACTTTCGGAGGGGACTGTACAAATATCATCTCAGGGAGATTTTCCTCACCACCATCGACTCTGGCTGCTCATTAGGGATAAATTCATAAATGTAAAATTTATATCCAGAATTTTGTATATTCCTGTAAACTAAAAAAAAAACAATTATTTTATTGATAATAATGAATATATTATAATAATTAAAATATATTTATTTACTCTTTTTTTTTTTTTTTTTTTACACAACGGTTGGGTGTTGTAGTCATTGTAGTTGTTGTTGTAACTTCTCTCTTACTGTATCACTAGCAGATTTTATTTGTAGAGCACTTTTAACAATGGCATTGTCACAAAGTAGCTTTACAGGAATATACAAAATTCTGGATATAAATTTTACATTTATAAATTTATCCCTAACGAGCAGCCAGAGTCAAGGGTTGAAAGGACAAACTCCCTGAGACGATATGAGGAAGAAACCTTGAGAGGAACCAGACTCAAAAGGGAACCCATCCTCATCTGGGTGACACCGGATAGTGCGATTATAAATAAATAAATCCCTTCTATAAATGTACACTATATAGTCAAAAAGTGCTAACTGTGTAAACAGAAATTTATGAGCAACTCATAAATATAAGCATCAGAGTCATTTGTGTATTCATTATAGTTTTAACTTGAACTCTATTTTGTTGAAGTTAGCAGCTGTTCGATGATGGAGACTTGAATGCAAAACTGTTCGTAGCAACTGCGCTCCTAAGGCTATCAAAGGAAGAACATTCACGCCCATCTTTATGGTTTCTAAGTGGTACCATCCACAGTAATCTTACTGATCTTTAGGCTGTCCATGTGGGGCCATCCTCAGCAGCAGTGAGTGGCGATGATGGAATCACCACACTTAGAGGATGTTCACCCGGATTTTTTACTTCGTAGCAAATAAGCAAATCACAGATATGAGACAAAACAATTTTTGTTCAATAGCTGAACATTCAGGCTTCCTGAAACATACCTCAAACAAGTTTAATTAAATTGTTTTAATTAATGGCATATTTTTTCCAGATCAAGTAGAGGAAAGAATTATGGAATCCCTCAATGTTGATGAAAAAATTATGGAATCATCAACAAAAAAAAAATCACAGTTAGTACTTTGTTGCTCTTCCTCTGGTTTTTATGACGGCCTAAATTCTTTGATGCATGGATTTCACTAATGAAAAACAATATTCTCCATCAATCTGGTTCTAACGTTCTTGAATAGCAGTTGACAGATCAGCTTTGCAGGATGGAGCCTTGTCATGGACCATTTTTTTAAATTTCCACCATAAATTTTCAGTAGGATTGAGATCAGGACTGTTTGTTGGCCGTGTCATTGAGTTGATCTGCCTTTCCTGAAGAAAAGCTCTAACACTCTTTGCTCTGTGTTGAGATGCATCATCGTCATCCTGAACAATGACTTCATCATCACCAAACATATTGTCTATCGATGGAATGAGAAAAGTTTCCAAAATTTCAGTGTACACCTGTTGAGGTGTCCCCTGCTCGTTTACCTGACACACAGCCTCATATCATAAATGAGTGGAACTGTGATTGTTTTCTTCAGGCAATCGTTTATATGTTTCATTAGAACGACACCAGACAAAAATTCCTCTCCTTGGCCAATGCAGATTCATGATTCATCACTGAATATCACTTTCATCCAATAATCCACACTCCATGATCGCTTCTCTTTAGCCCACTGTAACTTTGTTTTCTTCTGTTTAGGTGGTAGTGCTGGATTTCGTTTGTCTTTTCAACACGTGAATCCCATTTCATTCAACCGATTTCTTACAGTTCTGTCACAAACAGTGACTCCTGTTTCCGCCCATTTGTTTTTCATTTGTTTTGTTGTGCATTTTCTATTTTCAAGGCATACTGCTTTGAGTTTTCTATCCTGATGCTTTGATATCTTCCTTGGTCGACCCGTATGTTTTCCTTTTGTAACCTTCCCATTTTGTTTGTACTTGCACCAAATTTTAGACACAGCTGACTGGGAACAACCGACATCCAACATGTCACACTCTGTGTTGGAGTTTTATAATCATTTACATTGTTTCAATTGACAATTCTCTTGTTTCCTTTCAAAAAGTCCAAGGTTAAGGTCTGTAAGCTCTCTCTCTTAACTGCAGACTAATTAGCATTTTTAGACTTGTTCTGGTATTTATTTTAGAAATGCAAATTGCAAGCTGATTCTATAATTTTTTCATCAACATTGAGGGATTCCATAATTTTTTCCTCTACTTGATCTGGAAAAAAATATGCCATTAATTAAAACAATTTAATTAAACTTGTTTGAGGTGTGTTTCATGAAGCCAGAATGTTCAGCTATTAAACAACAATTGTTTTGTGTCATATCTGTGATTTGTTTATTTGCTACAAAGTAAAAAAGCTGGGTGAACGTCCTCTAAGTGTGGTGATTCCATCATTTTTGCCAGGGGTTATATCATCCAATCACCCAATCAAACAAGCATAATTAATTAATTTATTACTTTATATTTATTACTTTGAGAAATGTATTGTTATTTGTTAACAGATAAGAGTGGAATTGAAATTTATTTACCTGTTGTTTGGCTCCTAGTTAGGCCCACTGCAAGCAACAAAACACAAGTTTACATTAATGTCATGGGACTTCATACAGTTTAAAATAGCATAATGTAGCTTAATAAGGCTTGCATTAATGTAATGTGACTGCATGAGGTTAACAATAACTAATAGTACCTGCTTAAGTTTTACATTTTTACTGTAAACATGCATATTTGTGCTGGAGTGTGTGTTTAGCTATGGATTTTTGTGGTTGATGTTTTATTTAACTGTGTTTTTATTTGTGGTTGAGCGTATTTAGCTTTGAGGGTACTTGTGGTTGAGATGGTATTTGGATGTGGGAGTATTTGTGGTTAAGGGAGTACTCAATTGTTGGGTATTTGTGGTTGAGGTTGTTTGTTGTTATGAATATTTCTGGTTGAGGTATTATTGTTATTGATGGTTGAGGGGGGTAACCCTGATTTTATTTGTGGTCTGCACAGATCTTATAAGTTTTACATTAACATAATTTGGCTGCATTAGGTTTACTTTAAAATAAAGTGGCTGCATATGTTTTACTGTCTAATTTTTATTGTCTTGTTTTATTACAAACATTATTTATAATTGTTAAAAGTATATTATAAAATACATTTTATTAATTACACTTTTAATAAAGTTTCTTTCTGCAACCTCAAATTTGATCAGTTTAATACTTGGAGCCTAAGGTTTGTAGTGATAGTCCAATTACCAAGCATCCACAGATAGGGGGCACTCTTCCATTAACACTCCCTGACTGTAAACACACTCCTTGTAACATTCCCACTGGAACATTTCCACATTGTAACAATCTCATACTGTAACATACCCACACTGAAATATATTCCGTCACTATAATACCCCATCACTATACATGTCCTCACTGTAATACTCCTTCACTCAGATACTCCCTCACTGTAGCACTTCCTCACTGTGATTCACTGTAATACTCCCTTAATTTACACTACATCACTGTTACACTCTCTTACTCTATATTCTAATATAGTCCTGCACCATAACACTCCCCCACTGTAATATTCCATCACTCTCTTACACACATTCACTGCAACACTTCTTCACTGCAGCACTCCATTAGTGTATTACTCCTTCACACGTACATTTCTTTATTATAACACACCCTCATTCTAATAGTGCCACACTGTAAAAGCCCCCCACCGTAAAACATCAGTCTAACATGCATTCACTGTAGTTCCTAATTATTTTATTGATAATAATGAATATATTATAATAATTAAAATATATTTATTTACTCTTTTTTTTTTTTTTTTTTACACAACGGTTGGGTGTTGTAGTCATTGTAGTTGTTGTTGTAACTTCTCTCTTACTGTATCACTAGCAGATTTTATTTGTAGAGCACTTTTAACAATGGCATTGTCACAAAGTAGCTTTACAGGAATATACAAAATTCTGGATATAAATTTTACATTTATAAATTTATCCCTAACGAGCAGCCAGAGTCAAGGGTTGAAAGGACAAACTCCCTGAGACGATATGAGGAAGAAACCTTGAGAGGAACCAGACTCCAAAACGGTATCACTTAATCACTCCCTCATGCTAATATTCCCTCATCGTAACAATCGCTCACTACAACACTCTCTTTTATTTTTCCTTCACCTTCACTGTATTAACACAGCTAGCTATAGTACAAGTAGTACAAGAGCCTTTTTTCTGATTACACATGCTAATTAATGTACAGTAAGATACTTGGTCATATATATATATATATATATATATATATATATATATATATATATATATATATATATATATATATATATATATATATATATATACACACATACATACATACACACACATTATATACAGTTTGTAAGTAAAAATGTGCTGGGTTTCGCTGCAAAAATAAGAAGCGAGTGCAAAAGTCAAAGTGTCCAGAAGAACTGTGGCTGGTTCTGAAAGATGCTCAATAAAACTTACCAGCTCATTTCCTTATAAAACTGCACTAATTGTACCGGAGACTACTATTTTAAGTTTTTTGTCAAACCAAATATTGACTTTGTTTCATTTACTACTGTTTACTGCTCTTTACTGTATTTTTTTAATGTAGAAACATTTAATTTCATTATTTTGAAGGCATCTTTGCTCTACGGCATTTCTTTACATGTGCCTAAAACTTTTGCACAGTAGATATGAACATTTTTCATTGTTTGGGAAGATAAATGAGCTTTAATAACTCCAAATGCACTTTTTTTCTTAGAGTTCTATGTAACAGTTAGAGTGGATAAAAAAAAATGTAATCAGAATCTTACCGTGTATTATCAGCACACACAGTGGAATTAGACACCTCATTGTGTATACCTGTGTGAAAAACATCAGTCAGTTAATAAACACTATTACAAATTAATTTATTTTTTGATTAATACATACAAACATTTTCCCAATTAAAATGTAGTTATTAAAAACAATTAAAATATCAGTTTCCATAATTATGAACAGTTCTTCAAAACAAACTGGTTCACATACAGTGTGCTTATTTAAAAATAAATAAATAAATAAATAAATTTGGAAAAAAGAAAAAATCTGTGACTTTACCTCTTTGCCTGTGAAGTCACTGCTGATCAAACTCAGGACTCTCTCTCTCTCTCTCTCTCTCTCTCTCTCTCTCTGAGTCTGTGTTTCTCAGCCTTCAGCTCAGAGGTACCTGTGAGTATTGATGCTGCTCCTACTCTTCTTGTACCCTCTGCAGCAGCTTCCCTGTACGCAGCATCATTTATGTACTTTTTAAAATAAAAGTGGGTGGACCATGACTGGCAACCTAAGGGATCCTTCAACAATGTCCTAAACCAGTTCTTAGGTATGTCCACATATTTACTTCCTTGTATCGTTGCCAAGTATGTTTTAAAACAAAATACTTCACGTGAATGTTCTGCTGGACAAACTGAAATGACACTGAAATGTTACTATGTTACGATGCTGCTAAAGCATTCTCGTATAAGGGCGCACCCAACAAAACATCATCTACCATAGAATATTCTACTGTTTCAACTCAACGCAGCCTGTTTACACTCTAATCTCATAGCCACATTCATCTCTAATCACACCAGCAGAGAACAATATCCATTAAGCATGTCACCTGGGCTACATCAGACCCAACACTTTGCAACGTCCAGCCATGCATTGGTTACCATGGTTTAAATAACATCACTGTAACCTGCTGTCACTACTACCTTCAGCCACTGAATACCTGAGCCACTCTAAGTACATGACTAAACTAACCTTTGTATCACCTAATTCACAACGTAATTTATATTTGTGAAGGTGATGAATAAAAACATCTAAATACATCTAAATATAAAGTTAATTATAGGATTATTGATACAGTGCTTGTTTACTGGTGCTTGTTAAAGTGATACCAGTATCTGATTCCAGGTGATACTGTCAGAAGGTTGCAGGCTGAGACGAATGCAGTTGTAGTTGAGACTGAATTTTAATAAATGATCAGGCAAACAAATCCAAATCACTAGGCAGGAGCAGGGTCAAAAACACAAACAGGATCAGGTGATGTACAAACTGGATTTCCAAGACTAGCAAAAAGTCAGAACAGCAAACTACTTGGTAGCATATTACATTTACGGCATTTGGCAGATGCCCTTATCCAGGGCGACTTATATTTATGTCATTTATACAACTGACCAGTTGAGGGTTAAGGGCCTTGCTCAAGGGCCCAACAGTGGCAGCTTGGCAATGCTGGGATTTGAACTCACGACCTTTTGATCAGTAGTCCAACATCTTAACCACTGAGCTACTACTGCCACACGTATAAGATAAACACACAAACTGAGCACATTCTTCACAGTGGTATGGTGTGTGTGAGTACACTATATAGTGCCAGTAGTGATCAGTGACAGGTGTGCATGGTTAGAACTCAGGTGACCATGAGAGTGCTAAGGTGTGTGTGTCTTGAGGTGTGTAGGCCATGGCGGCCATGGTTGTAGGCCACGGTGTATTCTAGGAAACCGAGTTTGCTGACTGAGATGTCCTGACAGATATTATGTGACGTAAGACTAGTGTACATCAGGCTAATAATGTACATCATGCTTCTTTGGGACAATGACCATTGTTAAAAGCACTATACAAATAAAATTGAATTGAATTGAATTAATAAGAAGACGACATGAGATGATAGTGATCTGGATGTATTTCTCAATTACATTTTTTCTCCATTGATTTGCCCAATTTATCCAAACCTATGACCATGTTCTCAAAACAATTAGCACAGCTATCAAAACAGACACTAAATTTTTCACATCAATACAATTAAATGTCTTAATGAAATACTGAATTCTTTTCTGATATTATTATTTTAAAAAGCAAATATTTACCTCAGAGTTATTGACGTCATTTTTTGATTACACATTTTATTTAGCAATGGCAACACAAGTATGCTAATGCAAGTATACATTAATCAAATATAATTTATCTACAGTGGGTATGTTAGAGTTTCCCCTCGTTCTCCGAGTCGATCGCTAGGCGAGCGGCGGACTCGAACACTTCCGCATTCCACTGCGCGCTTTCCAGCGCTATTCAGAAACTCTCCGATGGACATTTCATTCATAAAGACTCTCGTTTTGTTTACCTCGGCCATGTGCATTTGTTTTCGTGTTCACGTCGTGTCTCCGCCTCCTTATTTCTCATTGGTTCATGTTGTTTCATTGATTCATTGGTTTCAGGTGTGTATGATTTGTGTGTGTTTAAAAACCCCTGTTTGTTTTCACTTCCTCGCGGAGTATTAGTTTAGTTTGGTATAGTTTAAAGTGATCATAGTTCTTGTTCCGATGTCCGTAGCGCCGTGTTTGTGATTCCCAGACTAGGGTTAGACACAGTTTTTGTTTTATCCAGCTGTATTTACTCAGTACAACTTATAGTATCCAAGTGAAAGATATAACACCAACATGTCAGAAAAAAATAATTAAAAGCCAGAATCACTGAGTTGGAAAAAAGGATCGCCCCCTCCTCAAAAAATGACTTGTAAACTCGATACAGTGTAGCTAATCACCTTCTCAATGGCACACAAAGCCATTTGATTTTCAACTGTGATCAGCTGTGGTCATTTTGATTAGCTCAGCATGAAAAGAGCTTTCCTGGAACATTTTGTAGTGCAACTGAAGCAAACAATCAACTATGGGTGGCAAGGCACTGTCAAAAGATCTCCAGGATAAAGTTGTGGACAGGCACAAGTCAGGAGATGGATACAAAAAAAATGTCAAAGTCTTTATCAATGCCTAGAAGCACAGTGAAGTCTATTATTAAGAAGTGGAAGGTATTTGGTACAACACAGACCCTCTCTGGATCAGGACATCACTCCAAACTGGATGAAAGAGCCAGGAGGAAACTGGTCAGAGAGGCCACCAAGAGGCCTACAGCAACTCTGAAGCAGTTGCAGGAATTTATGACAAAGAGCGGTCATTGTGTGCATGTGACAACAATATCACATATTCTCCACAAATGTGGCTTGTATGGGAGGGTTGCAAGAAAAAAGCCACTCCTCAAGAAAGGCCACATGAACGCACCTTGAAGATTCTGAGGCCACATGGAAAAAGGTGTTATGGTCAGATGAGACTAAAATTGAATTATTTGGCCTCAACACTAAACGATATGTCTGGCGGAAATCCAATACAGCTCACCATCCAAATAACACCATTCCTACAGTAAAGCATGGAGGTGGTAATATCCTATTATGGGGGTGTTTCTCTGCAGCAGGGACTGGAGCACTTGTCAGGATAGAAGGAAAATGGATGGGGCAAAATACTGTCAGATTCTTGAGGAAAATCTGCTGCCCTCTGCCAGAAAGATGTCAGTGGGAAGAAGGTTTACCTTCCAACATGACAATGACCCAAAGCACACAGCAAAAATGACCACACAGTGGTTGAAGGAGAAAAAGGTGAATGTCCTTGCATGGCCTAGTCAGAGCCCAGACTTAAACCCCATTGAAAATCTGTGGAATGACTTGAAGACTGCAGTCCACAAACGGTCACCATCAAATTTAACTGAACTTGAGCAGTTCTGCAAAGAAGAGTTGGCAAATATTGCAAAGTCTAGATGTGCAAAGTTAGTAGAGACATATCCCAACAGACTAAAGGTTGTAATTAAAGCAAAAGGTGGTTCAACAAAATGGGGGGGTGATCCTTTTTCCAACTCAGTGATTCTGTTTTTTATTTTTTTCTGACATGTTGGTGTTGTATCTTTCACTTGGATGTTATAAGTTGCACTGAGTAAATATAGCTGGATAAAACAAAAACTGTGTCCGTCTTCATTTCAGGCTGAAAAGCAACAAAATGTGATTATTTTAAAGGGGGGTGATTCTTTTCCATACCCACTGTACATTCCTTGGTAAAGTGATTCATGTTTTCAACAATATGCTCTCCTCTCCTGTAAAATGAATGACTGTTTGTCAATATGTGAAATACCATCCACTCTTCAGTTTCTGTGGTTGTCTGATACATGCACCTCTGTCTTGACCTCTTGATGGGGTCAAGATATTGCAGTGTACTGTACTGTACTGTAAACTACATTTCACTATTGATGTTAGTCAGGCCAGAGAATTTCATCAACATCACATTGCATATTCTTATGTGCACATGCAGCTTGGGAAAAAACATTGTGAATTCTGGTTCCATGCTTGACAAGCATTTGCCTCAATGTCCCCAAATGTCTGTTCTATGGTCTGTAGAAGTGTTGCCCTGTTATATGCAATAAAATACTTTCCATCTCCAAATGGAAAAGTTCGACGACAGGAACAACATCATAAAACGTGTATGTGCAGCGTTCATTATGTGGTTACTGATTCTACATCGTCTTGTTTACATTCAGAGAATACTTGAGTTTGATGCAAATCCTGACCCAGTGGAATATTTGTATGTTGACAAGGCTGGCTTCAACCTCACCAAAAGCCTTTGCAGAGGAAAGAACATCATTAGGCAAAGGGCAGTAGTGTAGGTCCTGGGCAAAGAGGGGGAAACATAACTATCTGTGCTGCCATCATTCTCGGGACTGGAGGTCGCCACGTTAACCTCCTGTGGTAGCTCCGTGGAGGAGACTTCCTGCTGGGTCTCCGGCTGGAGCTCTGAGGGAGCCCTCCTGTGGAGCCGCTTATGCACCCGCCAGCTGCCCTTGAAGCAGCCTTGGGAGCAGAAGTAGCTGCTCCTGACTCCCTGGTTCCTGCAGGTGGGACACTGCAGGATGGCTGGTTGGGTACATCCCTCGGTGGCGCACTCCTGGGTTAGGGGATGAGAGGTGTAGGCTGCCACGTTAGCCCGCTTACTCTCATAGTACTCCAGGAATGTTTGACTAGGTCGGTCACCCAGACGATCCTTCCCCAAAAATGTCCTGAGGTCAGGTTGGAAGTCTGGGCTTCCGAACACCTGGACCAGTAGATACACAAAGCCCGAAACTGTTTGGAGCTGCGGGGATCTACAGGTAAGGTGAAGCTTCGCCCATTGGCGAGCGGAGTTGACCAGACGAGAGAGGAGGAACCCCAACCACTCCTCCTCGTCGGGTTTGGGGTCCTCCAAATTCAAAAAATAAATTTGAGCCTGCAAAAAAAAAAACATTGAGGTCAAGTTGCCAAGCCATCGAACTCATCAGGAGGATAGATGAAAGACCACTGAGGAAAAAACATAGAATTAATTGCAGGCATTCTAATTGTGGCGTGGCATGGCGTGGCGTGGCGTGGCGTGGCATCGCTTTCCCCGCTGCATCCATTTTTTGGCGGAGTATTCTGTTACGACCCGTGAGGTAATGGAGAGAAGCAGGATGCACTTGCAGGGGAAAGTGGTCAGTTTATTAGGAACAGTTTTAGACAATAACAAACATAACAGACTTCATTCAACATAAATGCATAAACAGGAATGTCACCGGTATCCAAAAAAGGTAGAAGTAATCCAAATAAGAAACACAGTAATCCACAACTGGTAGAAAATCCGGAAAACACAGGGAAATACACACTAGGCTAGACGGTGGTCTGGAAACCATGAACTATGAGCTAAGGAAAAAGAACGCGAGGCTAGAAAGGTGGTCTGGAAACCATGAATGACGAGCTACGGAAGAAGAACGCGCACAGTTAAACATATCTAAGCTAAGCTAAACTAAAGCTAGGCTAAAGCTAAGCTAATACTCCGCGCCGAAGCGGAAACGGAGTGGCGTATTTAAACACAAGAAATCACATGTCCAAATCACTTACACCTGATATCAATACATGAACAAATGAGGAGGCGGAGACATGACACGAACGAAAACAAACGCACATGGGGAAACACAGGAGGCGGAGACATGACGTGAACGAAAACATGAGTACACATGGCAGAGGTAAACAAAACGTGAGTTCATGAATAAAACGTCCATCGGAGAGTTTTTGAATAGTGCTGGAATGCGTGCAATGGAATGTGGAAGTGTGCCACTTGCTACTCCTTGCCGGATAGCGAGAGCTAGAGAAGGGGAAACCTAACATACCTCTTGTGGCATAAAATCAAAAATAATAACATAACATAAAATAAAATTAAATTAAAAAAAGATTTCATAAATATGTCTTTTAAAATATAAAATATCTTTATTAGTTTAGATTTACTTTTAAAAAGTCAGGAATCAGGAGCAAAAAGCTTGCTGGGTAATTAGGCCTATATCACGTACACAGACCAACAAAAAACAAAAACAAAACAAAAAAAAGCCAACACTGCCCAAAGCTGAAGCAGAGAGGATCAGAAGTGTGCAAAGTAGAAATGTCAATAAGACAGTTAAATTTGCTACCCTTTTTCAAAAGAAACGAAGAATCACATGATGCTTCTAAATGAGTCAGGATGGAGACAACGACACACAAGGCCGGTTGCAGTGGTAGTGAGCACGTGCAGCAAAGGAATTGGTCATGTGTACAGTAACCTCGTCTGCTTCTGATATTAGAAAACAGCAATGGGCACTCAGAAAAAAATATTTGAACATGCCCAGACCAAGGCTCATTTAGCAGCAGTAAGCATTCTTGATAAGGCGAAAGGAGACACTTTAGTACAGGCTATAGTTGATAGTCAGTCTGTATAGATAGCCACTACAGCTCAAGTTTTTCACACGGTGTACAAGGTGGCTAAATGCCACAGGCCCGCAAATGGCTTGAACATGAGATAGATTGCCAAGAGTTAAATGGAGTTGATGTGGATGTGGAATTCTACATTCCAATGTTGCATGTGCAAATATACAGAAACATATTTCAGCAGAAAAGAAAAGAAGACTGCTTGAAAGAATAGTACAGTGTGCACCCAAACTCAGTCTAGTGCAGTATGAGTCTACTGGTTTAAACAAAAAAAGGTCCTTGATCATATACCTTAGGGTTCAGTTGCCTGATATGGACAGGCCTACGAACATCTTTACTGAACTCATAGAGCTAGATGATCTAATTGCTAAAGGACTTCTCCATCATCTATTATCCGCTTTGGAGTGCCTACATTTGACTCACGAATTTCTCTCTAAACCCCTCACTGGAGTAACGTGTGATGACACTTCTGTCATGTTAGGGTGCAAAAGTGGAGTAATAAGTAGGTTCCAGGCCTAATATTACTGTTTGGCACTGCTCGGCCCATATGCTTGAGCTCGTGGTAGGTGACGTAGTGAAAGAGATGGGTGATTTCAATTATTTTAAATTATTGATGGACAGGTTATATGCAATTTATAGCACAACTAACAAAAACTGAATGGAGGTAAGAGAGTCTGCAGAGAGTTTAGATGTCCAGCTATGCAAAATCAGTCGGATATTAGACACTAGGTGGGTGGCATTAGGTTTTGGGACAGTAGAAGTGGTGTGGAATAACTACCCAGTACTTCACAAGCTTTTTTAAAACAGCAGTAGACGATCTCTTCTGTGGTTGAATTGTGAAGCAAACATACAGTGGACTTGCTATGTGCATATCTTCCCATGAATTTGTAAACAACCTGGGCATCGTGTGTGATGCATTGCAAGAATTATCCGAACCGTCCGACTCGAGCTTCAAAAAAGAGAAAATACCATCATTTCAGCACAGAAGGCAACTTGGAGGGAAATCAGGGTATTAGATGCCATGTCGGAGTGACCAGGGTGCTACACTGAACTGAGTCAGAGGGGAATTGAGGAGAACTCTTTCCAGGGCATCACACTGAAATGAGTAAAAACACTTGGAAAAATGTGTCAAAACTATGAAAAATGTAATTGCTTTATATATTTTGAAATTTTTGTGAAATGAATGATAATGTCCAATCTGTTTTGCTAAATTATGAAGGTTTCAGATCGCTGTGTTAATTGTTGTAGTGTAGTTTTGAAAAATGTGTCAAATAAAAGGAGAATAACTGTAATGATCAAATCAAAGCAGACTGCAAACTTTACTCTGTGAAAATATAACATCTTTAGCAATGCTATGTTTTCACATAAACTTGCATTTTCACTTTGACCCTAAACACACAAGTCGTTCTACCAAAGAATGGTTAAAGAAGAATAAAGTTAATGTTTTGGAATGGCCAAGTCAAAGTCCTGACCTTAATCCAATAGAAATGTTGTGGAAGGACCTGAAGCGAGCAGTTCATGTGAGGAAACCCAACAACATCCCAGAGTTGAAGCTGTTCTGTACTGAGGAACGGGCTGAAACTCCTCCAAGCCGATGTGCAGGACTGAGCAACAGTTACCGCTAACGTTTAGCTGCAGCTATTGCTGCACAAGGGGGTCACACCAGATACTGAAAGCAAAGGTTCACATACTTTTGCCCTCACAGAGATGTAATATTGGATCATTTTCCTCAATAAATAAATGACCAAGTATAATATTTTTGTCTCATTAGTTTAATTGGGTTCTTTATCTACTTTTAGGACTTGTGTGAAAATCTGATGATGTTTTAGATCATATTTATGCAAAAATATATAATTTTCTGTGACTGTAGATTCAGCATGTTCTTTTCATTTTTATTTTTTATTGTGCTTCATTTTATTTATTTTCTAAAAGTACCTATACTAATACAGGTTGGGTTCCTGTCATTGCTTTCAATAGTGTATGAGGTTCTTCCCCAAATTGTTAGCACAAAGTTGGAAGCACACAATTGTATAGAATGTCTTTGTAGCATTACAGTTTCCCTTCACTGGAACTAAGAGGCCCAAACCTGTTCCAGCACGACTCAAAGTGAGCTCCATGAAGACATGGTGTGTGAAGGTTGGAAGAAGGTGGAAGAACTGGAGTGTCCTGCACAGAGCCCTGACCTCAACCCCACTGAACACCTTTGGGATGAACTGGAATTGGAGCCTCCTCACCCAACATCAGCGCCTGACCTCAACCTCACTAATGCTCTTGTAGCTGAATGAACACAAATCCCCACGGCCACGCCCCAAAATCTAGTGGAAAGCCTTCCCAGAAGAGTGGAGCTCATTATAACAGGAAAGAGGAATAAACCTGGAATGAGATGTTCAACAAGCACATATGGGTGTGATGGTCAGGGTACACATACTTTTTGCCATATAGTGTATATTAAAAAGAGTTTTGGAGTTTGCACAGGAGATGTGTAGAGATATCATCCATCATTCTACTGTTGCTCAGAAGGATTTTATTTATCACCTGATTAAATAAATCTGATTATATCTATGAGTCATCAGCCCTGCCCTGGAGTCACTGCACTGACAGGTTTGGTTACACACTTAACATGTGATAAGGAATTAATGACTATAATTTTAACTCTGTTGTTCCCTCTTCACCTCCTCACCTTCACCTTCAAACACCAAAATGATGCTGCGTTTGACTCAAGGTCACAACTTGTAATTCCCAAACTCCAACCAGTAAAAGCCAAAGAAAACACCTCCTTTGTAAATGACTTATATGTAAATTAATATGGTTCTAGTTTATCTTCAGAATATTTTTTTTCTACACTAGACTTTAATTAATGAGAAATACCTGGTAACAATAGGGTACATTTATTATGACACTGCTTCACTGAAAACGATGTGAGTCTCTTGCAGTGGAGTTCACTGACATGGCAGGAGGATGAGAGAAAAAGGGGAAGCTTTGAGAAGTGAGATGGAAGAGATAAACTGCAAACTGAGTACGTAGCTGGAGCAGGAACAAGCGCTTATGGTGTGATTGTGAAATCACATGGCAATAAACTTTCATAAACTATCAGTCGGCTGCTGCTCCATAGCCAGAACTATTTGCAAAATGTTAAACTGCAGTTTTCCAGATATACTTTTGTTTACAAAGAAATATAAAAAATAATGGAAATTGTATAATTTCTCATGCTAATTTGTTTCTCTTTATTTTATGACAATAAAAATTGTCATAAAAATAATGAGATAGAGACCTTATTCAGGTGTGCAAACATACTTTGTCTAACATCTGCTTTGTGTTAATATTTTTACCGGACATTGTCCTACAATTTTTTATTTTATTGGACATTTTGAATTTTTAACGGTCAAAAATCTGTATTTGTCATGCTAAAGGAAACTCTATCTTGTGGTATGGCCTATATTTCTGCTCTTAAGGTCTTCTTCGAACGGTGGATTGTGAACCCCTGCCCTGTGGAGGTTGTTGGTGATGTCACTGACTGTTGTTTTGGGGGTTTTCTTCACAGCTCTCACAATGTTTCTGTCATCAGCTGCTGTTGTTTTCCTTGTTTGACCTGTTCGGTGTCTGTTGCTCAGTACCCCAGAGGTTTCTTTCTTTTTCAGAACATTCCAAAGTGTTGTATAGGCTATGCCCGATGTTTGTGTAATGCCTCTGATAGATTTTCCCTCTTTTCTTAGCTTCAAAATAGCTCGCTTTTCTCTCATAGACAGCTCTCTGGTCTTCATGTTGGTTTATCCATTTTAACAACAAATGCAGTCTTCACAGGTGAAACCCAGAGCTTAAACAAAGAGTAGATGTTCAGAGCAATTAATTCTTTAAACAATCAATCTAACAGGGCACACATGGGCAACGTCCATCAGTTACATGTTCCAATATTTTGGGTCACTTGGAAAATGGGTGGGTTCAAACAAAGGTGCCATGTTCTAAGTTGTTTAAAACATGTAGATGTAAATATGAGGAAATTAAAGCAAGTACAGCAAAAACAATACAACTGGCCTTGCTGTTCCAGTATTTTCACGGGGGAATGTACATCACACTAACCAGTTTGGTTACATACTTTACACGTGAGAAGAATTCGTGACTACACAAACATTTACGGAATCTCTTCTCTGAAACAGCTGATCAGGTGATTTGCAGGAATCAGAAGTTATGTTCTTTCCTTTGTCTGCTATTGTATTTTTTAAGTGAGATGTCTGCAAAAGACAAATGTGTTAATGTTTTAAATAAAATTTTTATATTTAATGGGTTAAAATTTATTTTTGAAAGCATTTTTGAAAACCTCCGAGTACAGCTTTTAAGCACAATCCTTAAAAATGTCGTTTAAAATCATCAAAGTATACCGAGTACTAATTAGTGTAATGAGTATTTATTTTAAACAAATTCTTTTTGTTCTGTTTTGTAATCAGGCTGATAGCAGATGCTTAAGTCTCTTCCAGGTTTAATGTTAGTTCCAGTATTACAAAACTAAAACCATATAACGAATATAGTTTAATGTTTAATGACTCTTTCACACGTTAGATATTTGATGATATTTGATTATTTGTTGTTGGACATTTCAACATGTTTAACTATATATTCAGGAGATCATATTTAATCTGCACCGTAATCTTTTAGAAAGAAAATATAAAAAAATATCCATTAAAAATATCAAACTCATGACACTAGCACTCTTCTCATTCCATCCATTTAATTTACACTGAACCACCAAGCAGTTTTTACCCTTTATTATTTTCTAAAGAACAGAGCTTTTATTGACACTTTATTAATACCATTATTAATAATTAAGCCTCACAATTAAACAAGAGAATAAAACAAAACAAATAAGTTAATGTTGGTTAACGAAACATCTCACATGACCTCCACTACTCTGAAGTGATTTCCTGGCACAGTTTTTACACATCATTAATTAATATTTCCATCTTTAGGGGCCTTTAGGGACAAAGTTTAAAGGGTTTGTTTAACTATATTGCGGAATCTGTAAATGCAGATAATTTTCTTCTAATCCATTTCGCTCTTGTCTTATTTACAGGGTCACAAAACAAAAATTTCAGGTGAAACTACACATATTAAGCATCATGTGGATCTTCTGAAGCGAACCATGTTGTTAGCCACTGGACCATTTAGCCACTGATCATAGACATAAGGATAAGGGATAGGGATAAGGACCAAGCCATAAGGATCTACTGGAGTCGCACCATTTGAAAGTGTTAGTTTAGCTGAACAGCACTCCATCTTTTAGTGCTAATCTATAATAATATAAGGATAACATTTTAGCTAATGTCAGTCCAATTCCTAAATAAAATTCTTGATGACTGTTGTTTTTGTGTTTTTCTGCACAGCTCTCACAATGTTTCTGTCATCAGCTGCTGTTGTTTTCCTCAGCCGACCTGTTCCATGTCTGGTTGTTCAGTGCACCAGAGGTTTCTTTCTTTTTCAGGAAATTCCTAATTGTATTGTATTGTCTATGCCCAATGTTTGTGCGATGCCTCTGATAGATTCTCCCTCTTTTCTCAGCTTCAGAGTTTTCACAGGTGAAACCCAGGACTCAGCCCAAGAGTAGACATCCAGGGTTATTAAGTGTTTAAACAATCAATCTAATAGAACATACCTGGGTAACAAGAAACACCTGTCAGTCACATGTTCCAAAATTTTTGATCACTTGAAAAACGGGTGTGTTCAAACAAAGGTGCCATGTTTTCTTTAATACATCTAGAAATAAAGCTGAAAGTCTGATCTGTCGTCTCATATCTATCTTTTGATCTCAAACCCGAATGTGTTCAGTGTACAGCAAAAACAACAGTACTGGCCTTTCTGTTCCATTACTTTCGGAGGGGACCGTACATCCCACCAACCAGTTTAGTTACATACTTTACACGCTTGAAGAATTAGTGACTCTTCAAACAGAAACTCGGTAAATTTAATTGAGCTTAAAAAGCTGATCAGGTGATTTGCAGGAATTATACGTTATGTTCTTTCCTTTCTCTGCTGTTGTGATAGTGATATCTGTGCACCTGAAGACAAATGCACCTGGAAAACGTCCGAGTACAGCATGTAAGCACAATCCTTAAAAATGTCCTTTACAATCATTAAAGTATACTGAGTTCTAATTAGTGTAAACAAATTATTTTTTTCCCTTGGACTTCATGGCTTGGTTTTTGGTCTGATCTTCAGATGTGTGCTTTTCCAAATCATGTCCAATCAATTAGAATTTTATTACATTTGTTAAAACAAAAACAAACATTCTTTTTTTCTGTAATCAGGCTGATAAATGGTCTGCACTTATATAGCACCTTTTAACCTTGAGGTTCACAAAGTGCTTTACACTGTGTCTCATTTACCCATTCACACTCACACACACACCAATGACAGCAGAGCTACCATGCAAGGCACCTGCCTGCCATCGGGAACAACTTGGGGTTTAGTGTCTTGCCCAAGGACACTTCAGCTCATGGAGTCATGTGGGCCGGGAATTGAACCACCAACCCTATGATTAGTGGATAACCCGCTCTACCACCTGAGCCAAACAGATTAGTATCAAGTTATGGAGGCGGAAACAGATGCAAGTGCAGATTAAGATTTTAATAATAATGATGAAAATAAACACAAAAGAAGCTATGGACATGTGGCACAAGAAACAAACATGAAACCATAAACCAGCGACAAGAGAACACATGACAACATGAGACAATCAAAGCAAGACAAAGAATGCAGTGAAAACTGTGACTATACACAAACACACACGCACACAAAGCGCACACACACATTATTATTATTATTATTATTATTATTATTATTCCACCTGATTTTCTGCATGTATCTCCTCCTAAAGCTTTTGTGAAATCTACACCAAACCACCTCCATGTCCAGTCAGATCCTGAGAAATGTGCTTATACACTGGTTTTATAAATATTCACTCATTCTCCTGCTACACTCGTTTTTTCATCACGATTTTCCCCAATCACTTGAACTGAACTTTTAAATAAACTGCTCTAATTCATTCATTTCTCAAGGTACAAGAATTCACCTGGTCATACCTGGAGACACCAGGACTCACCTTTCCTTCTCTTTCTATCCATCCTTTCACCCATTCATTTTAATGGAGAAGGTCTACAGTGGGTGATGTTACAGTATCTCCACTCTAGTGTTCAAATAGTCAGAATTCACTGTTTTAACACAACATCTAATATCCTTACACTTTCAGCTAGAAACACCATTCAAGTTTTAAATGGTAGAGATGATCCTCCTTTTAAAAATGAGTGTTAGTTTGTCATTAGGGTCAGTAAACAGCTCCATGCATTTCTGTGTGAACTCTGGGACCATCACCTTTGGCTTTTATTAATTGTTCATCCATCGATATTCTGTACTGTTTGTGCTACACGGGGTTGTGGGGAGCCTGGAGCCTATCTCAGTAAACGTTCACACACACACTATGGACAATTTTAGAGATGCCAGCTTACAGTGCATGTCTTTGGACTGGGGGAGGAAACCGGAGTACCTGGAGGAAACCCCCAAAGCATGGGGAGACTCCACCCACGCGGCGGCCGGGGATTGTTTTGCTAAAACGCCCTAAACCGTTTCCCATTCATTTCCAATGGTAGTGCTAAACCACTACGGATGTACTATACTTTTGGCCACTGGAGATTTTGTGGCGCTGTTCCGAGTTTTTTGCTCCGCCGGGAAGTCGCCATTTTATTTCCCTATCCGAGTAGAAGAGCGCCGGCTGCTGGATCACTCATTCATCGCATCGTCAGCTCATCGGTCAAAGGTAAGTTACTTTATATTACACCAGCGTGTGTTTTATCACAACGAATGCGGAAGTCACATTAGTTTATATGTTTATATGCGAACGCGCGCCGGCATCGCCCTATGAGAGACTGTTTGTTACCAAACTTTTCTCTCGAACACATCGCTGGGTGATTTAAACCCTCAACTCTGAATGAACATGACCATAATTTATGTTTTTGCGTAATGTTTGTTTGTTTATATACACTGTAGATTAAGTCTGAGCTCCGTGTTCTCTCTCTCTCTCTCTGTCTCTCTGTCTCTCTCTCTCTGTCTCTCTCTCTCTCTCTCTCTCTCTCTCTCTGTCTCTCTCTCTCTCTGTCTCTCTGGAACACGTGGCTGAATGAACAGTGATGTTTTCTCAGTTGTGTAATGATTTCTGTGTTTGCTCTTGGACACACGGACTAAGTTTTATCAGCGTGATCCTGAAATCACACGTGTTTCCGTCAACATGCCCGTAATGTTCCTCCTAGGAGAGAGAGTTTGTTTGTTCGCTTTAAATCGTCGCTGGTTAATTACAAGCTAAACTCTGAATGAACCTGACTGTTTCAGTTTATCTATAGTCTTTATCAGTTTACATCCATTACACTACTCTAAACTTAGATTAGTTTCGCCGTTGGAGTAGCCCTGCTGTAGTGTTTACTGTCTGACACGTCATTGGATGATTTAAAAGCTAAACTATACATGAACATGGCTTTTTATTTATTTATTTATTTATTTATTTATTTTTTATGTAGGCCTATTTCATGACTATTTTGAATGGCAGAAACCCAGTTGTACAGCTGCATGTTTCAGGTTTCCAGAAAATACAATGAATATGATTATTCAAAAGTTTTATTTTAAAACAGACATACTAACATCTAACAAATTCGGCTTTTTCTCTTTTACAGCTCATCATGCACACAAAAAAGTTGTGTTTTTCCTATGAAGAGTTAAGGTTGTGTTCTCTAAAGAACCACTGGGAGATCTCCTTCAGGAGCCAACCGAGGAGGCCGGGCTGATCAAAAATAACCCGTCTCTGCAGGACAAGTCAGCACAGATGAAGGAGAAGCTTCAGACAAAACGCTCTGACTGTGGTCCATCAGAGAGAGGGGATGTCTCAGACAAGAGAGAAGTTTTTGGTGCATACATCCTGCAGTTTGGCAAATACAAGAAAATGTTATGGGGTACACCATGTACCTGATGAGGAACCTTCAGCAGGACGAGGCTACAGGAGTCTTTATGACAGAGTCACTGGCACACGTGTTTCCTAGGAGCTGTTTGAAGTCCAGGGCATGACTGGAGTGGTGCGCAGGAACTTTCAGCGTCTGCTGGACCTGAAACCGCCAGATGTTCTGCTTCCGGGAGTGTTTGATCCATGTCTGATTGCCGATCTCAATGCTGTCTCAGAGAGGGTGTTAGGAATCGTAAAGTATCTTGCCCTTCAGGTGTCCAACAGAGATTCTGTGGAGATGTTTAGGCTGGAGTATGTTGAACCTGGATGACACCCTGTTCTGCTGGACTGGGAAAAACACAAGAGCAAGACCACTCAGCCTTTAAATCCAGCTGAACAAAGCAGCCCACCCAATGCCCAGTCTGGAGACACTCCTGCTGATCTTGATGAGACTCCACATCCTCAGCTAGAGTCAGGTAAGCCTTTTAAAGAAGGAAAAACTCACAAGACGCTGTTATCCTGCATTTAGTATTTGTAAAGTAACACTCTTCATGCTCTTTTGTTGTTCTTGTAGAATCCACTGGCACTCTGCCTGTGCCCATGCTGTCCTCATCTCATGGTGCCCATGTGGCGCTATACCACCTTTGCCCATGCTGGCCTCATCCTAGAGCACTTGCTCTGGAACTGTGAAGACTGGTGGGAGGGTGTTTGTGCTGGACCACAAATGGTGGACATCCCCAATGAAGGAGGCCACTGACAACTTGCTAAAGAACTATTGTGGGAAGAAGGACGTGCTAAGGCTTGTGGATCAGGAGTATGCAGCAATGGTCCACAACTCCTCTATAAGAGCGATGGCTCCTCTGTCCCCCCCCCTTTTTTTTTTTTAAATCAACAAGGCCCTGTCAGGTACTTCTACTGTTCCCCAAAGGTTTTTAAAGCTTACAGTGGTGAAGGACTAACAAATCCCAGAATGCCAATTTAAGACTTTATGGAAGCAGAGTTCTTTCAGAGAGAACTTGAGTCCACAAATAAATGTGTGGAGAAAGGACAGCAGAAACGCAAAAGGCCTGAATCTCACCACATTGGTCGCTTGTGTAGATTTTGTAAAACTGAACTGGAGCAGGGCCCAAACAGGAAGTCTGCTGTTTATGAGATGGAAAGACAGAGATAAGTGGAAGAAAAAAAAGGAAATGAATATAAATGTTCCACTGTAAATATCTCACACTTGTGGTGATATTTAACTAATGTAGATATATATTTTACTTTATTTTACAGTGTAAGTTTAAGTTTGCTTTATTATGTAAATATGGGCAGACTTACAGTATTCGTACTGAAATTTTATTTATCACACACACGTATGTGTATGTTTGTGTTTCTTCACTATTATTGTGGTTTTCACTGCTGTACAATAGTGTTTAAAATGCTAATAAAAAATGATAAACACTAATTGCTTTGGTGTAGTATGTCTCTGTTTGCAGGATTCATTATTTACTTTATTATATTGCCAACATTTAACTGGTAAGTTAAGTTGAGACTCCCATCCTTCAGTAAACCACATGCATTCAGCACTGGAATTCATTATATTAGAGTAAAACCTTATTTAAAATTTTCATTTACATTCATTTAAATTACAATTTTATTTCAATTGTTGACATTGTGTGAAATTAAAAAGTAAGAATGTTATAAAACTTCTGAAAAAGTGATATTAATGGATCAATGTTGACACAGTGGTCAGAAATTTATTTAGGTTTGTTCTATGTTGCACATTTGATGAACAAATATTTGAACTCTATGTGCATGTCAACATTAGTCATTTAATAACAATATATTGGCCATCAAACACAGATTTTGTAATACTAATGCATTGTTGTTATTTCAAAATTGTGTTACAGGCCTGTCTCTGTGCTTATAATGCATAAAGTTGCGTGAAACAATTTTTCTGGGTTGCACTGGGTGGGATTCGAATCCCGGTCCAGACGAGCGTTAAAATAAAATGTGAAAAAATCTGATTGGCTGCAACATATTTTCAGCACCTGGGATACCAGCAGAAAAGCTTTCAATTCGATTGGCTGGCACTGAACGCCAACTATCCACTACCTGCCCCCGCGAGGTGGTGGCAGGAATTGAATCCCAAACCCTGGAGGTGTGAGGCAAACACATTAACCACTAAACTACCAGGCCTTGCACACCTGACCCTGACTGCACTGCCTCATCCTCACACTGTGTGTTATTGCATATGCACACGTTTTCTTCTTCTTTTGTATTATATAGTGTGTTTTTTTGTAACTTATTTGGCATCTGGATCTTGCTGCTCAGTTTAGTTGCTTGTGCAACGACAATTAAAAGAATCTATAGACTATTTTCAGGAGATCGGATTAAATCTTTTTTAGTTGAAAAAATCTAATAATTATCCATTAAAAATGTTAAACTCATGACATTAGTGTTTTAACCATTCCATGTGTTTATTTTACACTGACCCACACCAAACAGTTTTAATGCTTTGTTTTTTAAATAACATACGCTTTATAAAAAATATTCAATCAACAAGCCTCAGAATTATACAAGCAAAATAAAACTAAAAACTTTTCAAGTCAAGTAATGAAACAGATCACAGGAGCCCCACTACTGAGGCCATTTCCTTACATGGTTTTTGTACATCTTTAATTTAAAGTAACCTTTTCATCTCTGACATCGCTGTAAAGAATTTCTGATATTTATATCACATTGTGCCTTTAGAACAAAGTTTAAACCAGTTCATGCATGATTAATCTGAAGACTCTCAAATTACAGATTAACACGACATCTCTGAAGCGTCGTTACAAAAAAATTACAAAAAATTACAAAAGATAAAAGCAAAGCAACATTTGTAAACCCCGATAACTAGGAGTGGAAGAAATGCTCACGTTCAGGATAATGATTAAAATAAACGACTGAAGGTTCGATGTGAAGTCCTAACATTTTTAAAAATCCTGTTGGGTTAAACTGAGTCTCATCTTTGTTTTGTCACCAATTTCTCAGATTAAAAGCAGTAATTAGCCTAATTATAAGTAACACATTGATTGTGGGTCCTTTGTTTTGTAGAATTTGTGTGAATTTTAAAAAAATAATAATTAATCCTGGTTGAAGTTGTATTATTTTTTTATGAAGCATCACAATGTGAATAATCGACCAGCTGTACAGTTTTTGTAGTGACGAGGGCGGAGTCTCCCAGCTCTGTAGCTGGTAATGGGACTGCAGGCTCCACCCTTGCCTTACAGAAACCCCGCCCCCAGCCCATTTCACAGTCAGACACTTCCTGTTTCCTGCCGTTGGTGTGTGGACAGGAATCTTCCTTGCCATGTGAGTTTGTGTTAAAGTTGTGATGATGAGAAGCTGGACACTCCGAGTTTCTCTTTCCTGCACAAGAAATAAAATGTCTCAGTGATGATGTTAACTTTTAGAGCCCTGGACTATTTTATTTCCTTTATTTACTACAGTTCTAATGTTGCATCAGTATAGAAGTTCATACATGCTCTATCTCATTTTTTTCAGGACATCCTGTGCTACACAGGTACTGTATGTCATCATCGTGAGTAAATTCCCTGTGATCTGAAAATACATTCATTTTGATGATGGGACATTTTTAACATTTCTGTATAATTCTGAATTTATTATCATCTGTTTATAATACTTGAATGTTCTCAATACAATGTTCCACAAGGTTCTATCTTAGGCCCTCTATTATTATTATTATTATTATTATTATTATTCCTTTATATCCAGCTGTTTGCTGGTGTTGGATTTACGTCTACGCTGATGACACACAGTTTATATTGATCAGTTCCACTTGACTCAGCAGCACAGAATGGAAACATGCAAAAGGAGTAAAAACTCGGAAGAATAGAAACTTCCTTCTCATAAATTGTGATTAAACAGGAACAGGAAGTCTGTCAGTAATATGGTTACTGATTCACCCTGGAGCCTGAAACAGTTAAAGACCTTGTTGTAAATAGAAGATTTTTTATCACTTGATTCATGTAAACTTTGACGATAGGAAATTCTCTGGATAATTTTATGAAACAATTTCTGATTAGCCAATTTTCAATTTATGATGGAAATATTTTTCATTAAAATGATCTCATCTTTGCCAAGATTCTTTAATAGGAAACATAATTCTCCCTTTACATCTGCCTTATTATTTAATTTATTAAATAAAGTTTAAGTTTAACATTGGCTTTTTGCTTCTGGTAGATTATACAGTGGATATAAAAAGTTTATACACCACTGATAAAATTGCAGGTTTTTGTAATGAAAAAAAGAAAGGAAAAAGAAACATGTTTACCAACAAAATTCAACTAAAAAACAACAACTTACTATTACCTGGTTTCTTAAGTGTGCAAAAGTGTGTACACCCCTTAACTAATGCTTTGTTAAAGCTCCTTTTGCTTGTAATACAGCACTCAGTGTAAAGCACATCTTTATTTGGTCATTTTATTCCACTCTTCTTTGCAAAAATGCTCCAGATCTATCAGATAGTGAGGGGATCTCCTGTACACAGCCCTCTTCAACTCATCCAACAGGTTTTGGATAGGATTTAGATCTGTGCTCTGACTAGACAAACCTAAAATGCAGATCTTCTTCTTCTTCTTCTTCATGTTCTCTGGGTGATAAGCTGCCTTGTCTTTACGCCAAACATCTTTTAGAATTATGCTCAAAATTCAAAAAATGATTGCAGCCTGGAGCCTGATGGCTTTTCTGTGAAGCCTAAAGCTATACGTGCATCTCAAAAAATTAGAATATTGTGGAAAAGTTCATTTTTTTCCCGTAATTTAATTCAAAAAGTAGAACTTTCATATATTCTAGATTCATTACACATAAAGACTTCAGTATAACTCTAGAAGCTGTTTTATCATTGGATTTCTGTCATCTTTGATGATGGGAAATTCTCTGGTTTATTACTGTGATTGAATTTATGATTAATGGATGATGTAAATATTTTTAATTGAAATGATCTCCTCTTGGTTTCATCACCAAAGTTATTTAATAGGAAACATTACTCTTTACATTAAGCTCTTTGCTCATTTAATTTCACAGATAATGTTGGCTTTCACGTCTATTAGTTTATATTAATTTATACTGATAAGTTCAGCTTGATTCAGCAGCACATATAAACTTGGATAAATAGAGACTTTCTTCTAAATTGTGATAGAACAGAAATCCTGATGTTGGTACTCAGTCTGTCCGCAGTGAGGTTGTTACTGATTTCACTCTGGAGCTTAAGAGATTTTCTATCAAATCTAAAGTTACTGTTAAGAAATGGGCTAATGCTACATGAAACATGTGCAGTTCCCTCTGAAACTATTGGAACAGCAAGGCCAATTCATTTGTTTGTGCTGTACATCAAAGACATTTGTTTTTGAGATGAAAAGATGGATATGAGATGAGAGTTTAGGATTTCAGCTTTTATTTCCTGGTATTTACCTCTAGACGTGTTAAACAGCTTAAAGCAGGGCACCTTTGGTGGCAGACCACCCAATATTTAGGTGTTAGGAACAGATAGTCCTATAGTAAATAACACTTAATATGTGGTTACATATCCTTTGCAATTACTGCATCAATCCTGAGACTCACTGACACCAAACTACCATTTTTCTTTTGTGAAGATTTTCCAGGTTTTTACTGCAGCTTCTTTCAGTTGTTGTTTGTTTCGGAGGGGGGGGTTCTCCCTTCAGTCTCCTCTTCAGGAGGTGAAATGCTGCTCAGTTGGGTTAAGGTCTGGTGATTGACTTGGTCAGTCTAAAACCTTCCACTTTTCACCCCCGATGAAGTCCTTTGTTGAGTTGGCAGTGTGTTTTGGATCGTTGTCTTGCTGCATGATGAAGTTCCTCCTGATTAATTTGGATGCATTTCTCTGTAAGTTGGTGACAATATGTTCCTGTAAACTTCTGAATTCACTCTGCTGCTACCATCATGAGTTCCATCATCAATAAAGATTAGTGAGCCTGTTCCAGAAGCAGCCATGCGAGCCCAAGCCATGACACTACCTCCACCATGTTTCACAGGTGAGCTTGTATGATTTGGATCATGAGCAGATCCTTTCTTTCTCCACACTTTAACCTTTCCATCACTTTGGTAGAGGTTCATCTTGGTTCCAGAACTTTTGTGGCTCATCTCTGTATTTCTTTGTGAATTCCAATCTGGCTTTCTGATTCTTACTGCTGATGAGTGGTTTGCATCTTGTGGTATGGCCGCTATATTTCTAAGTCTTCTTCGAATGGTGGATTGTGATACCTTCACCCCTGCCCTGTGGAGGTTGTTGGTGATGTCACTGACTGTTGTTTTTGGGTTTTTGTTTCTGTCAGCAGCTCTTATTGTTTTCCTTGTCGACCCATTCGGTGTCTGTTGCTCAATACACCAGAGGTTTCTTTCTTTGTCAGGACATTCCAAATTGTTGTACTGGCTATGCTCAATGCTTGTGCAATGCCTCTGATAGATTTTCCCTCTTATAGACAGCTCTTTGATCTGCATGTTGGTTTATCCTATTTAACAATAAATGCAGTCTTCATATGTGAAACTGAAGGCTAAAACCAAGAGTAGATGTTCAGAGCTACAATCAAACTAACAGGACACACCTGAGTAACAAAAAAACGCCTGTCAGTTCCGTGTTCCAATATTTTTGCTCACCTACAAATTGGGTGGTCACATACAAAATGTGCTGTGTTCTGTGCCATTTAACACATCTACATATTCACTCTTGGGGCAAAAGAAGAAAAAAACATTTAAAAAAAAAGCCACACCCAAAATGACCAAATATGAAGCTTTTAATGGTCAACAACAAATCATCGATCAGGAAATTAGCAAGAGTTAAACAAACAGATAAAATAACTTCGTATGGGACGCTTTTCCCTTTGATTTCTTTAAATGTTTAAGCCTTGTGGGTAAACTTGCAGACAGCTTTCTATTTTTATTTTTTAAATTTTTTAATTTATCATTCTATTTTTATTTTATTTTAATTTTGTACACGCAGACATGTCAGTTTGAATTTAACATCAAACATTTTAATCATCATCATGATTTTATCTTTGTGTACATGAAGAGTATACAAGTAAATTTCCCGGTTTCTAGCTTTTCCCCAAAGAGCTCACTGCAGCAGAACTAAAGCAGATGGTGGCACAGGAGGTCTCAAGAGTGCATTCGTTTAATTCTTGGTAATTTTCTGACCAATGATTTGTTCACCATTAAAAGACCATTAAAAGCTTATTATTAAAAGCTTTTTTGCCCAGGAGTGTACACACTGTACCAGGAAATAAAACTGAAATTCATATTCATCTTTTAATCTCAAAAACCAAAAGCCTTCAGTCTACAGCAAACACAAATTAATTGGCCTTGTTGTTCCAATAGTTTTGGAGGGAACTGTAGATGTATTGTTTAAATCACCTGTGTATGTGTTGTTAAAACCATGTTTACCCAAGACTGAGTTTTTAATGACTTGCAATTCTCATTTTTTGTTTTGTTTCATTTCATCAGTTTTGTTTAATTTTTTATATGTAAAGCATTTTAAGGTTTTTTAGTCACAATGAAAATAATTTCAGACTGAAAACCACACAGACATTAATAACCTATTCAGTATTTCACTTTCTTTTAAGATGATGATTCATATTATTATTATTAGGAACCAACAAACTACTACTTTACTTCATTCTCACTTTAGTGACTCTGTGTGTGTGTTTGTGTGTTTGTGTGTGTGTGTGTGTGTGTGCGTGATACACATTTGTGTTGTACAAAGGGGCATCCCTGAGGACCTCCCTAAAAGAGGAACAGAAACTCATCTAAATGTGTGTTTGGGGTCAAGACCTCGTATTAATAACCAACCACAACTTATGACATCACTAAAAATAGATACTGGATGAAGGCCTGGCCTTATGTTGACATACAGGATGTGTGTGTGTCCTGCCTTTACCATGAGTGTGTCGTCTGTAGATGATGACCCAGAGGAGGAGTACCAGCACTGAGCTGCTCAGTACAACGACGACACACACACTGATCCACACAGTGAAGTTCCAGCACTGAACCGGAGGAACCGTACTCATCACCATCACTGCCTCTGCCATAATAATAATAATAATAATAATAATAATAATAATAATAATAATAATAATAACAATATTTTAAACATATAATTCATTTACTGATTTATTTAAAATTATAGAATATATTACTATTTATATTCATTTGTTGTCTGAACTTTTCTTTACAGCATCAATAAAGCATCTGACAGCACGTCTATCGGTCTATTTATCCATCTGTTTATCTCTCTGTTGTCTGTCTGCAACCAAGAGGTCGAGAGTTTGCTCCAAGTCATGTGGGAAACAGTTTCTCTGTTCTAATAAGACCAAAATTTTGGTCCTCAACAGAAACTCAAAACTGCTCATACCCGGTGTGAAGCATGGTGGTGTTAGCATCACGCTCATCGTTTCCCTTGTCCTCTTTGTTGTGTCTCTGACTCTTTATCCACTCACTGGTCTGGGTGGTCAGTCTCCTCTAAGTGTAGTTACAGTTGTGTAATTTTCTTTCCAAATTTTAATGATGGATTTAATGTCAGGTTTAACTTTCGACAGATTCAAAGTCGCTCCTCAAGATGTTCAAAGTTTGGGGATTTATTTATTTATTTTTTATATAACTAAACCCTGACTGATACATTTCCTTGGTCTTCACAATGCTGTGTGTTTAACCATGTTCTCCAACAAACTTTGGGTTCTTTGGGTGTATTTATATTGTGACTTTAATTACACACTGGCTTGACTCCATTCAACTAATCAGGTCGTTTCTAATGGAACCAGAAGTAATTTAACTAATTTATTAGTCTTCCTGTTTATGTCCCACTCTCTGACAATATGTAAATTACTGGTGTATCTGGTAATCATTCTCTCTTCCTCTCTGTCATTAGTAATTTCCCCATCTATTTCTATTACCCATCTGATTATCTCTGAACTCTTGATCTTCTTTAATTCTTTTCTAGTTTTTGTAATATTTAAATTGAATATTTAATTGAAAAGTGTGCGCACGTTTTGAGATGAACCTCACCACGCTGTACCCCGTTATATTCAACGTCCTGTATAAACGATCGAGATGACGGCTATATGTAGATCGGACTGTACTCACCAGTGATGGGTTTCTGTTTCTGCCCCATGACATCATGGGGTATGCACTCCTTCACCAGAGTGTCCCAGATCAATCCAGAAGGACAAAGCTGCATTTCCATCACCTGAGAAGACTGCTAACACTGCTAATGCCCGAGCTAATGCTCCAATAGAAAGCTGTTCACTCAGGTACGAGTTAAAACTGCACATCATGTACCAAAGCAGACGCAGAAAAGGACGGAGACGGAGGAAAGAGAGAGAGAGAGTGATAATAGAACCTTTCACTTCTGCTTTCAGGAAGGTAGGAACATATGAATCACCAAGTTGCTCCCCAGAGGGAGAGACAAAAACAGAGAGACAGATAGACAGAGAGATGGAAAGAGGTGTGATGGAGTGAACATGTGAACAGGAAGAACATAACAGTTATAGGGAAAAAATAGAGGTATAATTCTAACTTTATTAAGCCATACATTTATCACACCCTAAACATGCTTCAGAAACTTTCTGACTCATCAGTGGCTCTGCAGTAAATAACAGCAGAACGATCAGCAGCTTGATGGAGTTTAAATCCCATCAGCTTCAGTTCAGTTTTATTTATATAGCACTTTTTAAGCAATGGACATTTTCACAAAGCGGCTTTACAGAAATCCCTGAAATGGACAGAGTTACGGGACATGAAGTGGGAAATCTGAGGAAATGCTGATGTTATGGATCAGTAGGTTGTGAGATAAATTCCCATCAAATCCTATAAAATTCCATGACTTGACACCAAATCATTAACCTCAACCTCCTAAGTTTTCAGTCTTGGCTTTAGACTGTATTCTGACTTTTCTCTTGTTTGGCAGAACTGCAGCTGTGGTGTGTTTACAACAGTCACCTGAACACACAGCGTTAATTTATCACACAAACACACACGTAAACCTCATCAAACCCAGCAGACTGAACAATAACACACACACACACACACACACACACACACACACACACACACACACACACACACACACACATTTTCACAGGCTCTTTTAATGACAGCAGGATAATACACAGTAGTAAAACAGACTGAGCTCCTGCTCCTCGCTCACTTCCTGCCCCACGTAGGCATCTCATGGAGCGAACAGCACCGGCTTCATGGTGATGAACGTGTAGTTATAGAGGCGAGGCAGACCCTGGTGCGTTGTGCTCTTAAAAGCATCCCAAGTGAAAGGAGGAAGATCACCCTCTGTACTCGGACCATTCAGAGCCTCAGACACGAACTGCTGAGCCATATGCAGGTCAGTCACCTGGAAGAGGGACGGGGGAAGGGGGGGGGGGGGGTGGGGCAGACGGTGAGTAGGAGGCTGGTGAATTTACCAGTAAATGTGTACCAGTAAACTGATGAGGGGGAAGTACCCTATAACCTCAACATATTCTCTCTCTCTCTCTCTCTCACTCTCTCTCACTCTCTCTCTCGCTCTCTCTCGCTCTCTCTCTCGCTCTCTCTCTCTCTCTCTCTCTCTCTCGCTCTCTCTCGCTCTCTCTCGCTCACTCTCTCTCACTCTCTCTCTCTCTCTCTCTCTCGCTCTCTCTCGCTCACTCTCACTCTCTCTCACTCTCTCTCTCACTCTTTCTCTCTCTCTCTCACACACTCTCACTCTCTCTCTCTCTCTCACTCTTTCTCTCTCTCACTCTCTCTCACTCTTTCTCTCTCTCTCTCTCTCTCTCTCTCTCTCTTCTCTGAGTGCATGCTGGGAGCAAGTGGGCGGAGCGCGTGTAGTGTGAGCGTGTTTGTCGTTTACTATCAACCTCTTTTTCTCTATCTCTATATATCAATTTGTTTATTTAGTTTTTTGTTAAAAGAGCACTTAATATATTGCTATAAGAAAGGAAAAAATAAATAAAAATAAAAAAAACTTGAGTTTCTGAGTGTTAGAGGAGGGTGTCTGGGCGTCTGCACCAGCATTTCGCTGGAGATCATGGCGGCCCGGGGCAGTAAGGTGTTTGATTCACTAACGCGTCATCACGGTGTTAAAGTGGTGAGCGGCGCTAGTGTGGAGGACTGCAGCCTGGCTGCAGGGGAGGTGATCGGGCATGAGAATATAATGGCGGCGTCCAGAATGAATAGTGCGGTGGTCCTATTTTTGAACACCGTGGAAAGGGCGAGGGAGTTAGCCGCAGAGGGAATTGTAATCGGTGGGTCGCTTACCAACGTGCTCCCTCTCTCAACCCCTTCCAAAAAAGTCACGCTTTCAAACGTCCCCCCTTTCATTAAAGATGAGACATTAACTAGAGAGCTCTCTCGCTATGGCAGGGTCATTTCCCCGATTAAAAAGATCACAATGGGGAGTAAATCTGACCTGGTCAAACATGTGGTGTCTTTTAGAAGATTCGCGTACATGATCCTAAACAGCAACACCGAGCTGGAGCGCACATTAACATTCAAAATCGACGGGTTTGATTACGTTATTTACGTAACCACCGACACAATGAAGTGTTTCGGCTGCGGAAAAACAGGGCACCTCGGGCGGCGCGTCCCCCCAGAGCACAGCTGGTGAGAGCGGTGTTTCAGCTCGGGGTAGTGACGGGCCGAAACAGACTGCTCAAGCAGACGGTGTGGTCGGGGAAGACTCTCCTGCCGCGGATGGAGCAGGAACAGTTACAGGGGCGTCTGTGAAAGCTACAAAGGAGATTCTTGAGGTGCAAGAGGTGAGATCTGACGTTGAAAGCACTGAAACCGACCCGGTACCCAGCAATAGGGTGAGTGAAACTGAGATTACTGTACAGGCTGAGCAGTGTTCACATGAGAATAGTGCAGGGGAAGAAACTGAGGGGGCTATAACTAACACACAGGACAGTATTACTGATGATATGGATTCCCTCTTAGGAGGAAACACAGAAGATGTAATGATGGAAGCAGAGCAGATTGTCTTTAAAACATCTACAAAGAGAAAAAAGAACGAAAAAGACACAGTAACAAAACAAGCAAAAAAAGTAGAAAAAGAGCATGTGGAAGGTGAATGTGATGACAGGGAAAATGAAACTGTTTTCTCTGTCCCTAATGTTTCGGTCACCACTGCGACCAGATGGGTTGGTAAAGATTACAATGTAAATGAAATTATACAATTTCTGAAAGTGACTAAAAACATGACAATGGTAAAAATCAGTGATTACTTCCCAGACTTGAGAAGACTTTTAGAAACAATAAAGCAACTAATAAATGAAGGGAATTGGCTCAGACACTTAAAAAACTAGAAAACGAAATTACAGAGCTTCAGACTCTAGCACTGTCATCGCGCAACCAAAACCAGATTCAGACCCTTACAGCTAAAAGGAAAAAGCTATCAGACCTTTTAGATTTTAAAGTACAAGGGGCACTAGTAAGGTCACGCTTCCAGAACGTGGACCAAATGGATGCACCTTCCAAGTTTTTTTTTAGCCTTGAGAAAAAGAACGGGCAGAAACGTTTCATCCACAACCTGCGCTCTGAAACTGGAGCCATTTTATCTGAGCCAGCTGAAATAAAATTAGTTAAATAAAATTAGTTATACAGTGCTGAGAGCTGTGATGCTGAATCTGCTGAGGACTTACTCAAAGATCTGCCACAAATACAGCTAACACAAAAACAGGAATTAGACCAGACCATCACTCTTCAGGAACTTACAGAGGCAATGTCTCAGCTATCCAAGGGACGATCCCCTGGAATAGACGGATTACCCGTGGACTTTTATCAACATTTCTGGAGGTTAATGGGACAAGACCTACATGAGGTTTTATCAGAATGCATACAGGCTAAATCACTCCCTGTAAGTTGTCGGAGAGCAGTCCTCTTACTGCTCCCAAAAAAAGGAGACTTGGGACTTTTAAAGAACTGGAGGCCAGTCTCTCTTTTGTGTTCTGATTATAAAATCTTCTCCAAGTGCCTAGCCAATAGACTGAAACTTGTTTTAGATTCAGTCATAAAAAATGATCAAACTTATTGCATCCCAGAAAGGTCTATAATAGATAACCTTTTTTTATTAAGGGACATAATCGATTTTAATCAGCTAAATAAGAATAAACTGGGAATCCTGTCACTAGACCAGGAAAAAGCTTTTGATCGTGTAGACCATGGGTACCTTTTTAATGTGTTGAAGCACTTTGGCTTTGGAGAAGGTTTTATATCCTATGTAGAACTTCTGTACTCTGAGGTATGTGTGATGGTTAAAGCAGGGGGAGGTTTAAGTGCCCCAGTACCGGTGACTAGAGGTATTAGGCAGGGCTGTCCACTCTCCGGACAGTTATACAGTCTAGTCATCGAACCCCTACTATGTAGGCTCAGAGCAACACTGAAAGGGACATTAATACCAAAAGTTAATGGTCATTTTAAGGTGGTCTTAGCAGCTTATGCAGACGACATTACTGTTTTTATCACTGAGAAAGATGACATCACACTTTTAAAAAAGATCATTGGGACATATGAAAAAGCTTCTTCTGCACGGGTAAACTGGTCAAAAAGTGAAGGTTTTATGTTGGGCAACTGGGAGCACAGAGCAGTTCCACAACTTCCAGGAGGGCTACAGTGGAGAAGAGATGGACTAAAAATACTGGGGGTATTTTTAGGAAATGAACAATTCCAGAAAAAAAATTGTGAGGGGCTGCTGGAAAAGGTGTCTGCCCGATTGTCCAAGTGGAAATGGCTATTACCACATTTGTCTTACAGAGGAAGAGTTCTGGTAGTAAATAACCTGGCTGCCTCAACTCTGTGGCACAGGACCATTGTTATGGAACCACCTGAAGAGCTGGTCTCTAACATACAAAGAAGAATAGTGGACTTCTTTTGGAGTGGACAACACTGGCTGCGTGCTGCAGTACTTTACCTGCCAGTACAGGAAGGTGGGCAAGGGCTGGTAGACGTGAGGAGCAGAATCCGTGCCTTCCGGATACAAGCTGCGCAGAGACTCCTATACCACAAAGATATGGTGTGGGAGAAAACTGCAAGTGCCCTCCTGAGGAGAGTAGGTGGCCTCAAGCTCGACAAACATCTGTTCTTAATGAAGCTGGAAGAGTTGAGCTTGTCCGAGCTGACCCCTTACTACAGATCCATGCTGCACACATGGAAAACAGTAACAAGAACAGAAAGAGTCATGGACAATCTAGAGCAATGGACTCTGGAAGAACCACTCTTCTTCAACCCTTTCATAAAATCGAGACTGCTGTCCTCAGTGAGCATACGCAGGTGCCTACTGAACAACAACATCACAAAGCTGGGCCACCTACTAGACGAAGGAGGCTGGATACCAACGGAAGAGCTGAAAGCAGTGACGGGGCTGAGATCTTCGCGTCTAACAGCGAAACTGCAGGAAGAACTGTACAATGCACTACCAAGCAGCTACAAAATGTACATTGGACAGAGACATGGGACTACTCATGACAGGAGGAACGACATGGAGTTTCCAGGACTTCGATTTCTCCCTGCGTTTAGAGCAGAGGAAGAGGATGAAGCCACGGACTCCATTTTGTCTTTCAAGACTCCACAGTCGAACCTTTTCAAGGACATGTCTAAGAAAGCCATGTACCAAATAACGGTAAAAGTGCTGCACAAAGACTCCTTGAGGAGTCAAAAAGTCTCAAGGTGGCCAGGGATGTTGAACCCAGACATTCTTGTGTGAGACAGGTGGAGGACCCTGTATAAACCCCCTGTAGAGAAGCATACTGCTGACCTGCAGTGAAGGATTATTCACGGGGCGATAGCTACAGATGGACATGTGGCACACCTCACTCCAGCGGTGAAGGGGGAGTGTAGGTTCTGTGGGGTAAAGGAAGACCTAGAACACCTACTTGCCCAGTCTCCACAAGAAATTCAGCGAATCCTAAATGCTTTTTCTGATGCATCAAAGAAGTTCGGCCTAAAGATCAACATTAAGAAAACAGAAGTGCTGTACCAACCAAACTCTTCAAGAACCCAGGAGGTGGATATTATGGTAGATGGAAACAAACTTAACTCTGTCCCAGAATTCACTTACCTTGGAAGCACAGTTGCAAAAGACGGACAAATTGATGCTGAGATACAGAGAAGAATGGCCAAGGCTAGTGCATCCTTTGGCAGGCTGCACCAGAGACTCTGGAACAACCACCATGTGTCCATAAAGGTGAAAGGCAAGATCTACAGATCAATAATTATATCTACTCTCTTGTATGGAGCCGAATCCTGGACAGTGTACAGACGCCATGTGAAGAAGCTTCATGCCTTCATGATGCGGCATCTTCGGTCCATCTTGAATATAACATGGAAGGACAAGATGACCAACAAGGAAATATTGGATAGAACAGGACTACCATCCATGGAAGACCTCCTGATCAGAAAGAATCTTCGGTGGACTGGACACCTTATGAGGATGCCAAACGATAGACTTCCAAAACAGATCCTGTTCTCACAGCTGCCTGTTGGCCAAAGGAAGAGAGGTAGACCTCGACTGCGATATAAGGATACCATCAAGAGAAACCTGAAGCAGAGAAACATCAAGTTGGAATCCTGGGCTAAGCTGTCACAACAGAGAAGTGAATGGAGAACAGCGGTAACATAGAGAAAATGGAAACAGACATTGTCGCTTCGCGACCGTCAGCATAGTAGTAGTATAGAACACCTGTTTTTAAGATGCCCGAGATTAAAAGGTCTTTTTAAGCTACTCAAGAGCTGGTTTCAAAAATCAGATGAAGAGTTCTCAGAGAAGGTTTTTATAGGAGGAGTAAAATACAGCTTCTCGAAAAGGAGAAAACTGGTTTTATTGAACTATCTGATGGGCACAGCTAAACTAGCAGTGTGGATAACTAGGAAAAACAAAGGGTTACAACGAGCTACTGTAGATCCAGAGGTTCTCTGCAAACGGCTCGTAGCAGCTAGGCTAAAGATTGAATTTGCTTACTACAAGCTGACCAGCAATGCAATGGGTTTTTATGAAACATGGTGTGTGAATGAGGTTTTATGCTCAGTTCATGAGAACCAACTAGTTTTTAACTTCTGATTCTCTTTAATCTCTTAGCGTTTTTTTTTTTTTTTTTATCCATTGCCTATTTATTCATTGTTTTAATTTATTTTTTATTTGTTTATCTTTTTTATCTATATACTAGGACAGACACATGATGAAAAATTGTGAAGCACACATGTATGTGTCTGGCAAATAACAAATAAAAGTATTGTTAAACCTCTCTCTCTCCCTCTCACTCTCTGTCTCTCTCTCACACACACGTACGTCTTTATTTCTCTCTCTCTCATGCTCTCTCTCTCTCTCTCTCTCACTCTTTCTCTCTCTCTCATGCTCTCTCTCTCTCACTCTCTTTCACTCTTTCTCTCTCTCTCACACTCTTACTCTTTCTCTCTCTCTCTCACTCACTCTCTCCCTCTCTCTCATTCACTCTCTCTCACTCTCTCTCTCTCACTCTCTCACACACACACGTACGTCTTTATTCTCTCTCTCTCTCTCTCTCTCTCTCTCTCTCTCTCTCTGTCTCTCTCACACACACACACACACACTAATGTCTTACTTCATAATAAATTTACACAGATTGATATAAATGCATACATTTGACCTGTGTTTATAACAAATATAACCACTTGAACGAGATACACACACACACACACACACACACACACACACACACACACAAACACACACACACACACACACACAAACACACACACACACACACACACACACACATCTTTATTTTGTACCATCTGAGTTACAGAAAGTCTCCAATACAGAGTTGAGTTGTAGATTTCACATCTGGCTGGTGGACGACTTCCACTGAATGATTGCGACACATTTGCAAAATAAAGCTGTTAACGGCGCAGCAGCTAGTGGGTTTATACCAGACAGACTTGAGGTAGGGGGAGGGGCACGCTGTTTATAATGTTTTTCACAAAGCCACAACCTGGGAAACACAGAAAGTCTCCACTGCAGCCTCCTGCGTGAAGTGAACTTTTTGTAATCCAACTTAAGAGCATCTGCTAAATAAAATGTCCTCATTTGTTGATGCTTCCCCAAATTATCTTCTAAATGATCTCATATCCAAATCTCTTTGGAAACAATGTGTCCAAACAACACAAACATGATGCACATCCCCTGATTTGATTACTGAATGGATCTTTAACAATGTGTAAGAGATACATGGTGTTAAAATTAAGGCAAGACAGGCAAAAAAGCCATTTTTGTGCATATGGTCAGTTTTCAGATTTTGGTATAGAAGCAAAATATAACGTCTTATTTATCACTGAAACCATAAAATGACAAAAGTTCACATTAATTTTTTATTTTTAGGCATTTAGTGTTCTTACGTCTGTCAATTTCCCTGAACTTTGTCATAAGTTAGCTGTTTTTTGTTTGTTTAAAGTTTGTTATTTCTAATTAGTAAATATGAAATTCTGCAATCGATATCCAACAGCTGTTTTCTCTAAATGACTTTCTTTTTCAACTATCTAAACCAAAAATATAAAAATAACAAAAATACAATAGTTACATTTTTATTTCTATTCATTTGTTCCGTTATTTGATCTCCATATACAAACCAAAACCACACTTCCAGTCGCTTTGCAAACCGCCCCTTTGCGCCTCCTAGTGGTAATTTGGTGAATGACTTTCACATGTGACTGGTTTGTATTTAACGCCGTGGCCTTGCAGCAGTGCACGTGGCAGTAAGACATTCTGGTTTACTTCCTACTATATACAGTGGAGAAAATGTCGCGAGGCTGATGTCTCTAATCTCAAGTGTGCAGAGTAGAGGGCAGAGTGTTTTTGTTTTTTATAAGGGGGTGGGGGGGGGGGGGGGGGGGTAGTTAAGTGTTCACAGAAGAGGTGGGTCTTTAGCCGTTGAAGATAGTGACAGATTAGAACATAAACCTCAAGGAGAGTATTGAGGTAGGGGAATGTTGTTCCAGACAGGGTCTTGTACGTGAGCATCAAGGCCTTGAATTTGATGCAGGTGGCTACAGGAAGCCAGTGGAGGGAGATGAAGAGGGGTGTGACAAGGGTTCTTTCGGGCTGGTTGAAGACGAGGTGTGCTGCTGCATTCTGAATCACATCCAGTTTAAAGGGGTGAAACGTGTGAACCATGAGCACCGTTTCCATCCCATGTGTTCAGGAGAATAATATCATCACTTCCAGGGAAACTGGTGCAAAGTATCAATACAAATGGAAGTTGTTGCAACCGGGGAAGCCACTGTGGCTATTTCCCCCAGTATAATAAATGAGTTCTTATTTGTTTTCAGAAGGGTTTAACCAAAAAAAAAACCTTCTGTTTTCATTCCTTTAAGCTTCATTGTAACTGTTATAATAATAATAATAATAATAATAATAATAATAATAATAATAATAATAATAATAAGTTACTGTATATTGTGAAATCATGATATCTTCTGAGACAGTTATCATACGGTGAAAATCTCATACCGCTGAAACCGTATCACTGACAGATGCATAGACTAAACACTACAGTACTGCTACATAAAGTCATACCTGAAGAGGCTGTCTTTAATTATTATTATTATATTTATATACACTAACCTTGGTGTCGTAACATCCTGCAGGAACGGGGCTGGACTCCTGCAGATCGCCACGACAACAGATGGACTTACAGGGGTCACCCTTCGAGTATGGATCTTTCTTATAGTCTATTAACACAACAGAATGTCTATTCATCCACCACAGCAGGAAATCATGTCCAGCTGCTTACAGTGGTGGTTATTATGAGATGTTTAGACACACTAAGGTACTGTCAGCCGTGCAAGTTACAGGACTAGGCATGGCAAGCAAGTGTGGATTAAAAATAATAATAATAATAATAATAATAATAATAATAATAATAATAATAATAATAATAATAATGAAATAATAATAATAATAAAATATTTGAAATGTTTCAGTGTGAAAACAGAATGTTCTGAAGGTAATTTCACACCAACAGATCAAAGGACAACGTACATAGACAGACTGTAAGATGTATACACACACACACACACACACACACACACACACACACACACACACACACACAGAGAGCAATAGAAGGATAGATGCTGAAATAGAGAGACAGACAGGTAGTAAGTCATATAGACTTAGCACTAGTGAGCAAGAGAGACACACAGACAGACAGACAGACAGACAGTCAGAGTACCGTTGGATCTCATGATGTGTTTAAGTGATGGCAGATCAGTGACGGATGCCTGATCCCGGCGAAAGATCTTGGCTCGAGGACAGAGTTCATAGGAGTAATCCTCTCCATACTCCTTCCACATCTCCTCATATCCACTCAGGGTGTAGATCCTCCGGTGGAACGGCACATTGTAGGATGGCCAGTAACCTGCAGGACATCAGTTATTACTGACAGAACATATTATAATACATCATCACAATGACCACTGCTTCTACCATACTGAAACACTGAGCTAGTTAAAATTTTCAGCTTTTCCCAACCCACTTCAGCATCCTGTAGCCACTCCCACTTCAGCATCCTGTAGCCACTCCCACTGACAGCTTCTCCAACCCTTCCACTTCAGAATTTGCTGACCCCTTCCCACTTCGGCATCCCGTAACCCTCCCGCATCAGCATCCCATAATCTTCTTCAATTGAGCATCCCATAAACTTCCTGCTTCCCACTTCAATATCTTATGACACTTCCTGCTTCAACATGCCATATCCCTTCCAGCTAAGGCCTTCCCTGACCCCTCCCGCTTTACCAACCCGTATCCCTCTTGCCTTCCCTCTTTGGCCTCCTGATACACACTCTGGATTGAGAGTGTGTAAGTAGATGAGCACATTCACTAAATGACCATGGCACATGTGTATATGGCGTATATGTTACAGTAAGTGGAACCTCACCGAAGCGCAGAGCCTCTGTTTGATCTGAATATTCCACCAGTCCTGGGATCTGCTCCACTATGGTCAGAGCACCATCATCGAGTCTCGAGCCCAGGGACACTTTACTCACATCCAATACCATGTACTGATTATTATACGTCCCTGAGGGGACATTGAGAGACAGCGACAGACAGACAGACAGAATGGGACAGTGAGAGACAGACAGACAGAGACAGCGACAGACAGAGTAGTCAGACAGCGTGTTTAACCTCGACAGCAGAAAGATTATAACTCTCTAAGAACATTTCCAATTGGTCCTTCTTTATATTCTGTGTTTATTACTGGATCAGTAGTTCACTCTACTCTGAAGATCTGTCTCCCTCTACATGTCCAGTGACCCATTCATCTGGATACCAGTCTATCTAACCATCAATCTGTTTGCCTAACAATTTCTCTATATACCTTTCTGTCTGTGCATCTAGCTCTCCATTTATCTACATGTCCATCTGTCTGTCAACCCGTGTATCTATATACCTGCATATCTACCCATCTTGCTCTCCATTTATCTACATGTCCATCTGTCTGTCAACCCGTGTATCTATATACCTGCATATCTACCCATCTAGCTCTCCATTTGTCTATCTGCCCATCCTTTCATGTCTTTCAACTATCCAGCTACCTGTCTAGTTACCCATCTGTCTGTCTACCAGTCTATCTACCTATCAGTGTCTTTACCTGTTCATTTCCCTATATCTGTTTTTCTGTCTCTGTCGATCTATCTATCCGAGCCTGTCTGTTCATCCAACCATCTGTTACCCTGTCCCTTTTTATCTTTCTGTCTCTCTTTCCTTTCCCATCCACAGGGGTGTCAGTGCAGGGGCAATACTGGACCTGACTACACAAGACCCCCATGACCCCTAGCTGTGTGTGTTAACATGTTTTCTGACCGGAGTTGAAGCGGGAGAATATCTCAGCCCACTCTTGGCCAGAGTGGGCGAGGGCGTGTGCTATCCGGACTCTCTGCCAGGAGAACAGGCTGGAGGAAGAGACCGACTTGTACAGTGACTGGTTAAAGACATTGTTGGTGGTCTGAGTCATCATCAGCCCACTGCCCAACAGGTAGAAATCATCCAGAGACACCAGGAAACCTGCACCACATCAGAAACACACATCATAGAGAGACTTCTACAACAGAGGGGTGTGTTTATATACATGTATGTGACCAAATGTGTGTGTATACACACCAGGGTAGCTGCTGAAGGAGAGTTTCCCAGTAGCAGTGTGTGGTTCCTGCACTTTAAAGTCCCAGTGTTTGAAGATGCGCATTGTGGCGGCATAAACGTACCAGCTGGAGTGAGCGAACAACAGGTTCTCATAGCCTGGTAACATCTACACACACACACACACACACACACACACACACACACACACACACACACACACACACACACACTGTGATGAAAACCAATGTCCTAGTGTAATACTATTGTTGTAAAGCCTAGGTGAGGGGGAGCGATTCTATGTACGAAGTGTTTACATTGGGTTGGGGGGGGGGGGGGGATGGTGTTGCATGTACCTTGTCTGGGGGGGGAGTGGTTCTATGTACAGAGTGGTTCTATGTACAGAGCATGTACCTTGTCTGGGGGGGGAGTGGTTCTATGTACAGAGTGGTTCTATGTACAGAGCATGTACCTTGATGAGGGCGGAGCAGTGGCCCATCGGAGGCTCTTTAAATCCCCTCATTGAAAGTTTGGCCTCAGGAACCAACATCTGTATCAAATCCAACAGGTCTCCAACTGCATTCAGGAACTGCACTTCAAACCGCGACAGGGCCTACACACACACACACACACACACACACACACACTACTACTACTACTACTACATCTATTTATGAAGAATATGGGCTGCTATATGATTTTATATGGCAATAACACCATGATTTAATCCAGTTTATTAATAACAGCCCTGTGTTTACATGCAGTGTCACATTCTAGCTTTACTCCAGTTTTAAGCCAGCCAGCTGTTGTGATGTCAGAACTCGTCACTACGTCACCTATCTGTTTATTACTATTCTCCTTTCTTGCACCTTTTTCCCCGAGCGTTTGGCCCACTCGGCCGCGCCGGCCTGCAGTCCGTCCAGCTGGGCCAGGACGAAGCCGGTGTGAGCCCACAGAGGATCAGAGGTCTTATTCAGCTTCACCTGCTGCCGAGACCAGGCGCTCTGCTCACTGAGACACACACACACACACACACACAGAGTAAGGAGACAAATCACACACACCTTCTACCAATGCTAATGTTGTTCTCACTAATATCACACACATGAAATCATTTGTAAAAGAATCACTCACCTCATGAAGGTCTTGACGGCCTGCAGGACGTTGGGCTTGGTAATGAGCTGAGGATACATGTTAGTGTAGTGATCGATCATCTGCCTGCAGGACACACAGACAGCTGTCTCACTCTCACAGCTCTGTACTAAACACTAATAATACTACATCACATACACACACACACACTACACTGCAGTGTACATCGCCATATTACACTGTTGTAAAATTCTGGATTGTGATTGGTCAGAAGGTGTTGATTAGTTTTCTATAACAGCAGCTCTGACAGTCCTGCAGCTGCACATCACTGCTTTATATTAATGCACTCCTTCTAATACTTTATTGGAGACTCCAGTGTCAGTGCTTTCTAACAGCCAATTATTATTATTATTATTATTATTATTATTATTATTATTATTATGAAGAAGAAGAAGAAGAAGAAAAAGAAGAAGTAGTAAAATTCTTTTGGGAGATTTAGTTCCTCTAATCACAATATGGACATTTAACCTATTTATGTAGAAAATGTGTTAATTAAAATGTCTGCATTTAAATACATATCGTCTCCTTCAGTGATCATTCTGAGAGATCTAACATGGAGAGACTCTGAAGAAGAAACTCTGACCTGATCTCTGGATCTTTATTTCTGCTCCTGACTCCAACACACCTGAAGTTACACGCTGCAATACCGCCACTGGACACTAGATATCTCTGTCGCAGAGTCTACAGTTACTGAGTCTCACATGTTTCCTGTTACTGCACAGAACACTGGTGTGTATTTGGGCTCAGCTCAGTGTTAGTGTCCTGAGCATCTGTTTGATTTGTCAGTGTTTTCATCGTGTTTATTGTCTCGCTCTCCTCTAAGATTGATGGACTCAGGTTTGCTCCTCACCCTCCTGCGTGTTCCTAATAACCCTTCAGCCCGGTTCTGTGTGGATCTGTGGATGTGTCTCAGTGCCCAACACCCACAGAGGCATTTTCAGAGCAAGGCTACACAAGTCTGAACTTCTACCATCTCTAACAACATTTTATTCTCATTGTTTTATATTTACTGCATTTGGCAGAGGCTCTTATCCAGTGTGACTTACAGACCTTATACTGAGACTGTATTCATATCTGTTATAAACCCAGATTAAACAGCTGAGTCTGCAGGTTAAAGTTTAAATACATTAGTGATGTTTAACAGCTGACAGGACGTTTATACCCGAGCATGCCAATGGCATGGATGGGGACGTCTCCACCGCCTCCACGTCCAGTCCTCCTCATGACTAATGTGTATGCCTGAAATACTTTTTTGACTCACTTTTTCCCTGTTAAAAGTATATTTTAAGACGCTTGAGACACATATTTCAGACACTTCTTGTGACCTTGACCATGTCTGTATCAATTCTAAATTCTAATCAGTTCATCTGCAGGTTACAATAATAATTCCATATAAATTCCACCATCATTCAATCCTACACTCGCTCAGCCTGGAGAGATTCTGTGCTGGGGATTAGAAATGTTGAGGGATTAGTTACAGGGTGATGATGGCTCTCACCGTGCAGTCAGGAATCCCTCCAGATATCCCGCCAGGAAGAAGGTTTTGTCGTCAGC
>CM042544.1:210000-212500 GCA_023630585.1 Cranoglanis bouderius
CACACACACACAGTTTGCCATAAATATTTTTAATTTCTTTTAAGTAGCTTTTCATGAATCAGTAGTACAGGTTTTCCATTTCAGTAACATCTTCACACCTGTAACATTCAGATACACAAAGATGTGAGAAATAAAGATTTAATAAACAGGGGAAATGATTCAGGTCACAGGAATCAGAACACGAGAGAAAATAAACCCATAATAAAAGACAAAGACTGATTATTTCCACACTAAAGATGAATTAAAACTCTAATATTCATTTTGATAGAAGTTTTGAAAGAGATAACCCAGTGCACTAAATCTGTAACTGAACTGTAAATAAAGCCCGGGGCCACGTCCCAAACGGCACGGAATTGACACGCCATCATCCTTCATCCTTCATCCCAGTGTGAGAGAAGGTCTACTCTCTCGGTTTACTGTAGACTACGGTAGGCTGAAATCTGGGACAAAGCTCACGTTTCCATCAGAAGGACAGAGCTGGTGAACACAGATACGGATGTAGAACACCTTCATTTAGCTTCTGGTGTCAAACCTACTTAAAAATAAATACATACTGATAAAGTCGCTTCGTGGAACATCACAGTTCCTGAGACGAACAAAAAAATTTAATTTTTTTCTTTAGTGCAAAGGATAGACTTCAAATTCTGCAGTGTGAGTGAGCGAGGCTCCGTCCCAAATCACACAGTGTAGGGATGCATCGATAGCCATGCTGGAGGAGGAGGAGGAGGAGTGTGAGCACACAGAGCAGCATCAGTCAGCGTGTTCAGTAAAACGAACGCCAGGTGCCACGGGGCAGTGAAGCGAGTGTGTGGAGAAGCTGTGGCACCTGAGAGCACTTCAGGTCTGCGAGCACTGAGACACTGAGACACTCACACACTTCCCCTCGCTCGTCCGTGTCCACACTTTGCTTGTTAAGGAGCTGTTCACAGCACTGTGCTCTCATTTTTAATGCCCAAGCTCACCGATACTGCTCTGTGCGCTCCTCATGCTCTTCATTAACCACACGGTTTAAACATCATCACGGCTTCAACATGAAACTCAGCGTGAGGTGTTCATAATTAACGGAACACGATAGCAACCAACAGACGCAGCTCTATAACATGTTCAGTGATGTCCCTGACTGATCAATACCAAGTCCTCATTTTAGTATCAGTATCAGTACTAGTACACTTAAAAAAAAATGGTACTGATGCATCCCTAACTGTATGTTAATGCAGAACCTGTGGGAGAAGATGGTGAACTACAGCAGGACAGAGGGAGCGAGTGAGCTCCATGATGAAGGGCTCAGACCTGGATTTAGGATCGTTTTACTGTCCTGACCGATCTGGGGAGGTAATGTTTAGTGTGATGGATGAAGGGTTGCTCATTATCTCGAGCGTGATTACAGTTAAACACACACACACACACACACACACACACACACACACACACACACACACACACACACGGAATGTGAGAAAATATAACACAAACAATACATGCTCTTCACACTCATTCTGCATCAGTATTACTCTTTCTCTCCACTGTTCTCCATCACTCCGTCACTCATTCATCATCGATCAGTTTCTCCGCTCCATTCTCGGTCTGTTCGCTCTTCTCCTCCTCCTGCTCTTCCTCGCCCTCCTCATCCTCGTACTCGTAGTTTGGGCCGGTGTAGTTCAGGGTGGTGCGCGAGAGGTCCACCTCGATGGGGAAGACGTCGGCCTCCTTCAGCACCGCGTAACACTCGTCATAGTAACGCGACATCCCCGAGACGAACCTCTGCAGCTGGAACACAATGTCCTGAACTGCACACACACACACACACACACACACACACACACACACACACACACACACACACACACACTGTCCAGTTAGTGTTTATTTAGTTAGCTTTAAAAACTATATACAGAGCTACTACTGGTTCTCATCGGAATTACAAAAATGCCGGATAGGCCACGCCCACAATCCAGTAGCGGTTAGTACACACCCACAAGAGACAAGTGATGAAAGCGCCTTGTTACCTGCTAGTGATCATGTGGTGTAACTCACCGTGTTTCTGGTCGAGCAGCTCGATCTTCTCCAGAACGTCTTTACGCATTTTTGCAAATCGAGAGCGAGCTTCCTGTCGACAGCGTAGGATCAGACGATACTCGTAATTCCCCGTGCTTACACGGTACAGCGGCTCTCCCAGCGCCTACACACACACACACACACACACACACACACACACACACACACACACACACACACACGAGTCATAAGGGGAAGTTGATGAGGACATGTTAAATTAGGGACTGGAACACAGTGTGGAAAAAAACAACAACTCACAATGCAGCTGTACTCCTCATCATCCATCTCCTTCACCTTCAGACAGTATGACTGTAACACACACACACACACACACACACACACACACACACACAGATCAAATAATGCAGAGCTGTAACTCTATGTAATAATGTACATATACATATATATTTCATTTAGAGTTATATACAGGACCAATCCCAAGCCC
>CM042544.1:217500-282500 GCA_023630585.1 Cranoglanis bouderius
GGTCACAAAACACAACAGATTTCAACAGGTAGTCATTTTTCCCCAAAAAATAACCAACATTCAAAAACCAGGTGGGAAAAAATACAGTACAGAAAGTAAGTGCACCCTTCATACTTCCACAATCATTAAGACAGATTAACACTCAGGTGTTCTGGGACACTCAGGTGTGTGTCTACATCACGCCAAGAAGAAAGGCCATCAGCCCTGACCTCAGAGAAGCAGTCGCTGTTGCTTATCAATCTGGGAAGGGTTATAAGGCCGTCTCCAAACAATAGGAAATTCATCATTCTACAGTCAGAAGGACTGTTTACAAAAAGAGAGCCTTCAAGACAGGAGACGTACATCATGTGACCTACAGGCCTCTGTAAGCACATTAAATATTTATGTTCACTCAGAAAAAGACTGAACAAGTATGGCTTTCATGGAGGGGAGGCTAGGAAACAGCCCCTTCCTGCATTTGAACAAAAAACAAAAGTTCTGGAACAATATCCTTTGGACTGATGAGACCAAGGTGGAGATGTTTGGTCATAATGAAGAGCACCATGTTTGGAGACATCCAAACACACCATATAACCACAAACACCTCATACCAACTGTGAAGCATGGTGGTGGTGGAGGGGTATTGATTTGGGTTTGTTTTGCAGCCACAGGTCCTGGGAACCTTGCAGTCATTGAGACAACAATGAACTCCACATTATTCCAGAATATTCTTCAGACAAATATGAGGCCATCTGTCCAGCAGTTGAAGGTGGGCCAAAACTGGGTCATGCAACAGAACAATGATCCCAAACACACCAGCAAATCAACATCTGAGTGACTAAAGAAGATAAAAAATGAAGGTGTTTGAATGGCCAACTCAAAGTCCAGACCTCAACCCCATTTAAATCCTACAGAAACCGTATACTTCGAGTTACTGTTGTTAAAGGTGGTTCTACATGTTACTGAATTATAGGGTGCACTTTCTTTTCCTCAGGACTGTATGGAAATGATGTAAATGTGGGCGTGTCCCTGAGCTCGTATATAAACTCAGTGTGTGCTACAGCTTCACTCTCAGAAGGAGGATCAATAAACCCTGTCAGGTTAGCGCATGTTAGCATTAATAAATAAACCCTGTCAGGTTAGCGCATGTTAGCATTAATAAATAAACCCTGTCAGGTTAGCGCATGATAGCATTAATAAATAAACCCTGTCAGGTTAGCGCATGTTAGCATTAACAGTTAATACTATTAACATTTATAAATAAATCCTGTCAGGTTAGCATTAATAAATAAACCCTGTCAGGTTAGCATTAATAAATAAACCCTGTCAGGTTAGCGCATGTTAGCATTAACAGTTAATACTATTAACATTTATAAATAAATCCTGTCAGGTTAGCATTAATAAATAAACTCTGTCAGGTTAGCGCATGTTAGCATTAACAGTTAATACTATTAACATTTATAAATAAATCCTGTCAGGTTAGCGCATGTTAGCATTAACAGCATGTTAGCATTAACAGCATGTTAGCATTAACAAGTGACGGTTATTAAGTGAATATTACTAACAGTTTTTAAAAGCTTAGGTCCTAAAGCCTGCCGGGTTACAGGTGAGTCTGAGACTCTGAGGTGCTGCTGATGCTGATCCATTTCATAGTTAAGTTCTTTAATTTTATAAAACAATACAATAAAGTTGTGTTAAATGTTAAAATAAAAACTAAATATATCAACAAATAAGTTTTATCCTCCACTGCTGCGTGTTTTAGCAAAACCTCCATCAATATCTCAACATATTTAAGCCATAACACCATAAAACCCACCACTACAGCTGTACACGGGGGATACAACAGAAATACAGCTCTGTGTGAGTGTGTGTGTTTGAGTGAGTGAGTGAGTGAGTGTGTGTGTGTGTGTGTGTGTGTGTATATGAGTGAGTGAGTGAGTGTGTGTGTGTGTGTGTATATGAGTGAGTGAGTGAGTGTGTGTGTGTATATGAGTGAGTGAGTGAGTGAGTGTGAGTGAGTGAGTGAGTGAGTGAGTGAGTGTGTGTGAGTGAGTGAGTGAGTGAGTGAGTGAGTGAGTGAGTGAGTGAGTGAGTGTGTGTGTGTGTGTGTGTGTGTGAGTGAGTGAGTGAGTGTGTGTGTGTGTGTGTGTGTGTGTGTGTGTGAGAGAGAGAGAGAGAGAGAGAGAGAGAACACAGCCTCACTCACAGCTTATCTTCTTCTAGCTCGTAGTCCATGATGTCTGAGAACATGCCAGGGTACAGGGCCGTGTCCCAAACCTGCACCGGGGCCGTGTCCCAAACCTGCACATCATAATCACAGTCAGTAAGAGAGCCAGTTTCCCTGCAAACAGCTAGCAGGCTAATTCACATATCGGACACTAAACTTGCTCATCCTCCATAATACCCCACTCAGAGTGACACACTGCTGACTCACCCTATGTAGTGCACTAGTGCTAAGACTAGTGATTTATTTGGTTCTCAACCTCAGGGAAACTGTTCCTATCTGCTCACTTAGCTTAGCTTAGCTAGACGGCACTATTATTCCTGCTGTAAAGCTACTACAGTCTTACCGTATAAACGCCTCCTGAACTCGGAGTGAATAATGACTTCTTATTAACGCATTGCCACAAAACGCGTTTATTTCTGAATTATAATAAAAACGGAGATTAGAAATGTTTCCAGCTGTTCCATCTCTCTCTCTCTCTCTGTGTGATGTGTACCTGATGACTGTGTCACTTCCGGCGGCTCACCGGAAACACCTCCTGTCGCCTTGGTAACGCAGATAACGTGCACTACACACATGAACATTATTAATCCTGTTGAATTTCTGCCATTTAATAAACTTTAAAGTACTTGTTCTAAGCGAAACCACACATTTCATAGTGAATTATTATTATTATTATTATTATTGTTATTATTATATTAATATCCACCATGTTTTTCACTCTTCTGCATTAACTCCAGATAACAGGCTACAGGGCTTTAAAATAAAACATAGCCTCTAGTTTGAACTCTTTTTATTCATTACTAAGATTTGTAAAGTTTTGAACCTAAAAAATAAATAAATAAAAACTCAGCTCGAAGCCCACACACCGGTGATGTGTATATAAGTCTGTCAGGTTATGGTGCATAAGCAATTTAAAAAATGCTTTAAAAATATAAAATCGATGTGATCTTATGTAGAGCTAAATTTGAAATAATTTAGCCAAATATTAAATAATGGCGTGAAATAACATCACTGTTTATTTATTTATTTGTTTGTTTGTTTGTTTATTTATAGCGCACTATATTTCACCGTATGAGGAGGAAATAAACCTCTATCCTTTACAGACTGAGACTGGTTTGTGGTTGGTGCTGTATGAATTCACACATTAAATCTTTACTGAAGTGCATTAAGTCACCTGTAGATGGCGCTGTTTAATAAGGTCTGTTATCCTGTTTCTGTTTATTTGTCAGAATTATTCCTCTGTTCGGGTTTATCTCTGCACAAACAAATTAACATTACATTATTTTGTGATAATAGCGTTGATAATAGTGTTGTGAATGGTGATATCACTGTAGTATTTCCTTATTATGATCCTCTCAGTATGGAAATCAGCTCTACTGTTAGAGATGTAGATCTGTTTAGTGTTAATCACTGTAATAAAGCTGAGGATCGATATAACGCAGGATAAGAAGGTGAATTTGAAATCAGTAATATTATTATTAATATTATCCTGGTGCCATCTCTTCACTAGCTGCCTAATATATCCCACCCCTTCACATGTGCCATTGTAATGAGAGTCTACTGATCTTAACCACTGCCCCAGGAGGAGAGTGGGGTATAGATCAGGGTGGGGTATAGAGCAGGGTAGGGTATAGAGGAGAGTGGGGTATAGACCAGGGTGGGGTATAGAGCAGGGTGGGGTATAGAGCAGAGTGGGGTATAGAGCAGGGTGGGGTATAGAGCAGGGTGGGGTATAGAGCAGAGTGGGGTATAGAGCAGGGTGGGGTATATGGGGTACAGTATGAATTTTGAAATCCTCTTTTAAAAAAATTTATTTTTTTAATTTATTAAAACAATAATAAACCCTAGTGAACTTTCCAGTGTCCACCATTTTGCAAAGCTGCATGCACAAAAGTGAAGTAAGGATCTGTGCAACTGATCCACAGTTCAGAAGGAATCTTTCTATTCGAAATCACACCAGTGACCAAGTGTGAAAATGCCCTTATTGATGATCCCTTACACAGAGGCAGGTAAATCACCACGGGATTATGGGTAAATTCATTCCACACACAGCTCACTGACATTAGTGAAGATATAATTACATCATAAGATCAAAGCAGGTGAGTAAATTCACAATCATCACTGATTCACTGGTGCACTATATGGCTAAAAGTATATTGATACCTGACCATCACACTCATATGAGGTTCTTCTCCAAACTGTTAGCACAAAGTCTGAAGCACACAGTTGTATAGAATGTCTCTGTACACTGTAGCTTTAGTTTCCCTTCACTGGAACTAAGATGCCCAAACACTGTTCCAGCACGACACAGAGTGCACAAAGCGAGCTCCATGAAGACATGGTGTGTGAAGATTAGAAGAAGGTAGACGAACTGGAGAGTCCTGCACAGAGCCCTGACCTCAACCCCACTGAACACCTTTGGGATGAACTGGAACTGGAGCCTCCTCACATCAACATCAGCACCTGACCTCAACCTCACTAATGCTCTTGTAGCTGAATGAACACAAATCCCCACGGCCACGCCCCAAAATCTAATGGAAAGCCTTCCCAGAAGAGTGGAGCTTATTATAACAGGAAAGGGGGAATGAATCTGGAACGTGATGTTCAACAAGGGTGTGATGGTCAGGTGTCTGGTGGGATCAGGTGTCCACAAACTTTTGGCCATATAGTGTATGTTCCTCACACAGCTCATCTAGTTTCTTTTTTAAATGCATCATTTTCTGAATGATGTTTATAAAGAGTAGAAAACGATAATAAACTAAACTTTAAGTCAATATTTGGTGTGAAAATCCTTTTGCATTAAAATAAAAAGCATCAATAATCTCAGATGGAGTTTGTACAGTTTTATAAGGAAATGGCTGGTAGGTTCTACTGAGGTCTGTAGGAGAATTTGACAGTTCCTTTGGAGACTTTAACAGCCGCTCACTTCTGATCTTAGGTAAAATAAAAAATAAATAAATAAAAGTGATCTGTTATGTAAAATGTTATTATCTTTACTGACATACAAACATTTTTCTGCAACAATTTATTTGGAAAAGTAATATTTAGAAAATTGGGAATGTTTTTACTGACCCAATAATGCAGAAAACATCCAATAATTATCTGAGACAGAACTTTTGAACAGAACTGCTGCTTAATTTAAATTATTTATTAATAATTTACACTTTTAAAAGTCAGCATCTTTAACCTGCTCTTTTATTACTTATATGTTAAAAGCCATCAAGGGAAAAACATACATTTATTTTCTTGAACAATATATAACAGTTCAGTGTCTTGAAAACTTAATGCACACACAAGAGAACTTATATATGTGTAATATTCTTACATGTATTAATAGTAACAGTTATATTAAGGCCTACATTAAAATGAACAGCAGTCATAATTATTATAATAATAAGTATTTAGATGAGAAATTAGACATTTATTATCCTGTGAAACGAAACTCTAAATCATCAGATCAAACTGCCGAATGTAACCTCTCTATTCAGCAATATATAATAAAACATCAACAGGAAGTACTGATGAATGACACTAAAGACTCCAGGAAATATGAAAGATACTAAATACCCCAAAATGCCTGCTTTTAGAGTCATACCACAACTGTGCATGAGAGGTGTTCTCCCAGTCCTGTTCTTTAAGGTTTATTTATTTATCTGTTTGTTTATTTATTTGAGTTATTCTGGTTATTATTTCTCTCACATTAGGTGTAGTTTTAACTATTATAACTCATTTAAGCTTTCAATGGCTCTATCTTTAGTGATATCCCTCCATTCACGAGGAATCTCTCCAGTCCCTGTGAATTTTCTCTTGTAGTGCTTTTCCAGATCTTCCTGGAACCTGCACACGAACCACTTCCAGTAGGGCACCTCAGAGGTGTCAGGGCTGATGTTCCACTTGGCATATTCTCCACCTGCTTTTCTGTACTCTTTAAAAGAAAACACGCCATCAGATGTACGAAAGAACAAGTTACTTGAAACAGCAGTTGTGCAGAAATCAACTCCAAGATTTTGTGTAAACATGAAAGACCATCCATTGATTCCACAGTTGCGATGGAAACGGACACGGTGATCTCCATCGTGGTCCTCCATTGTGTTGGTACAGATGGCATTACAGAATGGACACTGAACCCAACAGCATCTACAGAGGTGTTCAATCAGAACCTTGTGTGGTTTCTCCTTGAACATTTCCTGTTTGAGGTCAGAAATGGTTTTGAATTCACTGCATAACTTTGCCATGGTGTCAGTCAGGCCCTTATGTACAACCTCTTGAAGAAAGCCAAGGTCTGTAATTTCTTTCTGCTCAAGACATGATTCTTCTTTAAACTGAAGCTCATCTTTTAGCTCTTTGGAGAAGTACTCCAGCCACATATCGATGTTTCCATTTCTTTTATTGACGTCTTCTGTCGCTTTATTGACAGCGTCCATCACACACCTTCCCTTAGACTTTATGTTAGTTTTGATAGTTTCCAGAACCTCTTGACATTTGTCTTCAAGTAGGTATCTATTTACTTCCTTGGTTATAAAATGATTAAAATGTTCTTTGGGCTTGTGAAGGTATTCAATATAGTTCTCAAAGTTTTCTTCTTCCGCTAGTGCTGTCAGAATGTGTTTTTCCAGATTTGACCTGTTTCCACTGAATGCTGGAACGTCACGTTTCATTTTCTCAGCTACATCGATGGCAGTTTGGTCGTATGCTGCCTGCAGTATAGACGGCTCAAGTTTATCCACGATGAATTTACCGAACACTGTTGTCGAGGTCGCACCATGGTAGTAGTTCTTGAAGATATTGAAGTACTGAGGCTTCTGTTTTTTCAGGTAGAGTCTGACATTATTTGCTTCCTTGAATTTCATGTGAAGCTTGGTAAACTGGTCAGCAGCAAAAGTACAGACATGAAGGCAGAGGTCTACTGTGAATTCCTTCTTGAGTGTATAACAAGACATCTTCTGTTGATGTGCATTAATACTGGTTTTGACAGACTCAATAATCTGTTGAATGTAGCTGTGATTATACCCAAGTTCTGCCCTGGACATTCTCTGAATTTCATTCCTACTTTGTTGGAATACATTACTTACAAGGGCCCGTAATTGATCGTTATCTTTTGATGATAACATATTTGCTGAAGGTTTGTTTTCTGGTTGTGTAATTGTATGACGTATCGCTGAATAAACTGAATTACATTTATTATTGAAGAAGTCACGTGCGCGACGGAATGCACTAGGTCTCTCATTTTCATCCACATTTACATCTGTTAGGTTCTCCCCTGTTGGAAGGGGATCTTGAGACTTTTTGAAAATGACATAATCTGAATAATCTCCTAAAGCATCAAGTTTTTTGTAGCTCTCCAGATTCTGTTGATCACAGACAAATGACAGCTCATATGTTTCAGACAAAATTTTTGTTACATCTCCGAAAACATCAATGTCACCAACCATGGGTGCATCCTGCGTCAGTTCAGAGAGCCATGTGGACCAAACATCATCAAATTTGTTCTCGAGTGCATTTTCATCTGTCTGATTGTTTTTCAGATCGAAAGCAAGTTCTTTACTCAATTTAAAGAGTTTGTTTTCATACCTTGTCTTTTCTTCATCAACTTTCTCTCTTGCAATTTTTTGTTGATAAACATGATCTAATTTTCTTTTTGCCACTTCCACAAGTTCACTGTAAAGATCCATGATTTTTATTTCAAACCTTTCCTTCCACTGGATCAAAATATCTTTATCGTGGTCATCCCTGAAAAAGTGATCTACTGCCTTATCTACTTCTTTTTTCAACACGGTCATTTGTGCCACAAGATCCTTTTCCTCGATCCTCAAAGACCTTTCATTGTTGACTCTGTTAAGCAGTTTGTTCTCCACTGGAAGCATGGCACTCCTTAGACTCCAGGTCCATTTAGTGTATTCATGCTCTAGTTTCCTGTACACTGCAATCTCTAGAGTGTTTCTGAAGCTAAACACAAAATTTTCATTTAGAAGTGCATTCCACAAATCACTGATGCTTGATTTAAATTGTGAAAGTGTCACACCACGGTTTGTGGATATTTTTGACAGAATCTTTCTTCTTAGCTCATCAATATTTTCACTGTATGATGGGTTTGGTGGTGCCATCGGCGGGCTGCCCTCCCAGAGCTGTGCAAAGTACCTAACATCACTTTGTATGTCAAACGCAATGATATCACTAAAACACTGAGCATCACCATCTTCTTCTTTAGATGCTAGCTTGGTCATTTCATCCAGTTTTTCCTGTAAACGTCTCCTTCCTTCCATAGTTTTCTCTCTAGCAGTGATGTCTCCAACATTCTGATGGACAAACAAACAGCTGGGATTTAGTCTGACCTTCTTCATTCTCAGGAAGGCCTGAACAACAATCTGAAGGATGTCCTGCATCTCGGCAGGGTTCTCTCCAAAGATGTTGATCAAGGTCAGATGTCCAAGACCAACAACGAATGTGGCGAGTTCATTGTCATGATGTATGGTTGTCTTCTCAGCCTGCTCTAAGGCTCGGAGACCTTCAGTGTCAACAACCAGAATGTAGTCAAACATCAGCTCTTCTTTCATCTCCTCTGACACTCTGACCAGCTGCATGAAGGCTCCTCTGGTGCACCTTCCAGCACTGACAGCAAACTGGAGTCCAAACATGGCATTCAGCATGGTGGATTTCCCAGAGCTCTGAATCCCCAGAACTGACAGCACAAACACTCTCTTGTCTCCCAGTATCTTCACAAGTTCATCTAGAACTGCTGAAACCCAGGTCAGAGGAACATGAGCAGCATCTCCATCCATTATTTCCAGTGGGTATCCGGTCACTATAATTTCTGCAGCTATCCGAGGAAGAGATGTGAAGTTTATTTTTGCCTCATTTGTCACTTCTGTGCTTTGTACTGATGTACAGGCTTCAAAAACCTGCCCCATTTCTCTAAGGATGTGTTCTACACCAAAGGTGGCAGCGTTCAAGTCTTTGGAAATTTTTTCAAGTTTTTCTTGTTGCTTGCTGAGTGATGATGACATATTGTGTTTTTTCTTCAAATCCAACACCCTGGACCATTGTTCATCATATTCATGATGAAGTGAGGACAGACAATCTGAAGTGCAACTGTCCAGTAGCATTCCAACCCACTTGAGGAAATAGACTCTTTCATTTTCTGTTAATGCATTTAGCCTGTCAAGAAAAAGTTTTATTAGACAGCTGGAATCTAGTTTATGCTGCTGATGGCGTATTTTATTCATGTCCTGTTTTATAGACATTTTGTGGTTTTCTAGGTGTCCCATTAAGCGGTAGAGTTTTTTGTTCTCTTGACACCAGTCATGCCACAGTTTTCCTTGACAGGGCAGGTATTTTTCTTTGATCTGTGGCAGATTTTCATTGTTAAACAGGCTCATGAGCTGGTTTGCTGCTGCTTTTGCTCTTTTGCATTCTCCTTTCTCTTCATCCACAACTATATTAGGCTGTTTGGCAACATTCTCAAGTTTAAAAGTAGATGATTTTATGCATTCTTTGATTGTCCTTCTTAATTCCTCAGCCATATCAGATTGACTTCTATCTTTCAAACCAATTCTGTATTTTCCTTCCCACAGTTCCTCTCCAACTGAGTCACTGTCAGTAACCAGGAAAATGAGAGGCTTTGTGGCTTTTGAGAGCTCCTGAATTATTGCCCTGTTACTTTCATCCTTACAAAGTGTAGATATAAGTACAACATTTACTGTGGACATTTTTGTCACGATCTCACGCTGGGTGGTATTGGTTCCTGCATCTCCATGAAAGTTACAGAAGGCAACACAGTCAGTAAGCCAATCGGAGTTCTTACCAGACGGGCAATACCAGGCAATTTCAACAACTCCATTCATCAGAAGTCTAGTTTTGCTGTCCTGGGGGCAGTTCCTGTCAAAAAATGTATGATATCGATCATTGATCAAGTTATTCATCAGCTGTGACTTGGACGAGGACACAGATCCCAACCTGAGGAAGGCCACCATTGGAGTTTCTACTCCAACTATTGATTTGCAATTGCTTGTTGTTTTACCTGAATCATCTGCTGACTTCCAACTTTTTTTAATTTGTCGAAAAGTCCACAGGGGAAATTCAATTTCCCCTGTGGTGGGGTTGGGCACAAGCAGAGGTACGGCATACTGACATTGTGAGAGCTTTGTTACCATTAACTGTCGAAGAAAGTTGTCTGCACTGTGAAAAGCAGCCATCTGAATATCCATTGGATGAACCTGGAACTGCTCTACTGCCCCACTGCCCACTGTCTCACTGTCAAAGAGGACAGCAAATATATCTTTAGATTTTTTGGTGTTGCACTGAATGTTGGTTTTAGCGACTTGTCTAATTGGGATATATCTTGCGGTGTAGTCCATCATGATCAGCCTGTGTAGGAACGTGTGAACTAAATCCTTTTCAGCACACGGTTCATGACATTTCACTGAGGGTGCTGTTATTTTGAGAAATTCACCGATCTTCAGAGTATGTTCGGTAGGAAGATCGAGTCTGCTGAAAAGCTGTCTTATGTTTTCACTTCCAAACTTATCTTCTTCTTCCCTGTTTTGGTTTTGTCCATCTCTTGACTGATTATCTCCAGACTCTGGTGCTTGTCCCTGTGAAGTAAACAATATTAAATAATAATTTACTTCCATGTAATACTCAAATGAACATGTTTTTAAGATTTTTTTTGTTGATGGTGACTTATATACTAATTAGTATTTAACACACATATTGAAGTAATTAAGCTTTCAGGAATATTGGAATGTAAGAGGTTATGCTTTCATTAAACCTTTATGAGGATATTTTGTGGTCAAATTTAAGTATCTTTTTCTAAATTGATTGTATTTACACTATGGCCAAAAGTATCTGGACACATGACACCCAGATGTACTAGTTGAACATCACATTCCAAAAGCATGGGCATTAATATTAATAATACAGTGGACACAGGGTCACCTTTAAGTTTAAGATTAGAAATACATGGTCTAATAAATCTTGATTTCTGACATGCAGATGGTGGATCAGGATTTGGCATCGATTGTGAATCTGTGTATGAATCAGAACGAATCTCACCCTGTCTCGTGCCCTCAGTTTAACCTGGATGTCGATGATCTAATGATGTGGGGAATGTTTTCTTTGCACAAACTGTGCCTCTTAAAACCAGTTAAGTATAAATAATACATCTTTATCTGAGTATTATTGCTGACCCACATGCATCCCTTTATTGTCACAATTTAACACCTAATAACTGGCTACGTCCAGTACGATAATGTGCCATGTGACAAAGCACAAGATGTCTCAAGCTGATTCCATGGATATGACACAGCTCGTTGAACTTCAGTGGCTTCCCTAGTCACCTGATCTGAATCCAAGAGCCTTCTACCTTTGTGGTAGAAAGGGAGATTCACAGCAGGAGGTTGCTGAGATTCTTGAAAATGACCCTGAGATTTAAGACCTGATTTAGATGCAGGAGCACAGCTTTAAACTACGGTATATAGATAATATGGTGCAGGTATATTATGACACCCAGAAGGCAAAGACAGGAGTTTTGAGTCTGATTCTACATGTGAAAGGAAGCCAGAGAAATGACTTCAGTTACCTTTCTGTGTTCAACCTTGATACCCAATGATTCTTCATCCTCATCTGGCAGTTGAATCTTATGGTCTGAAAATACAATAACAATAATACAACAATACAAGCCTAAAATTCAGTATAATCTGTCTAAACAGTATAAACATACAAACATTATATTGACCTTCTAGGGTTCAGATGTATTAATGACATTAATGGTCGCTCTGCCTTTGCAGATTTTTTGTGTAAATGCCCCTGTAAATGATTTGTGAATATATTTGTTCACATCCAGCTTCATGCAGACTGTTATGGTCACACATTAAAAAGATAAAAGAGAATTGTACAGATTTAAGCAATTTAGTAAATTGAGTACATACCCAGAAATATGAGAGACAACATAAAAAAAACCATGAAACAACTGAATAAATAATTATTCATGAATTAATTAAATATTCATGAAAAAGAGGGAATTCTTGAAGAGACCATACATTACAGATATTACACTACATATAGAAATAAAATATTAAACATAATAACCTTTTAAATTGTAGTTAATATCAGATATCGTTCTTCAGGAACAGAATATGCAGCATATAAGGAATGACATAAGATAAGAAAACATTCACTCACCACCTTTGTGCCTCCTCCTGTCTTGCTGGTGTTCTTCAGTCTTTAATCCTGTGTTGTAAATCTCAGCAGTGTACCAGCACTGATTGTTCTCAGAGACGAGATGATCAATCTTCTCCAGCAGTGTTCTAATTTCTGGTTGGTTGTTCATGCTCTTGCTGCATGTGCAGTATCTGTCTCCACACTTCTTCATCAGTTGCTCTAGAACAGTGTTGTTCTTCAGGTCATCTATGATGGTGTCACACTCCTCCTCTCTCTCATAAGTGAACAGAATCATCACAAAGGAAAGCGCACCTTCTCCAAATTTTCTTTCCAGCCATTCGAGTCCAATCGTATCATTATCTGTAAACTGTCCTAGTTTCAGGATAAAGATGAAGGACTGGATGTTGTTTTCATTAACTAACTGACCAGTGATGTGGTCCACATGGTCCAGGTACAGATCACCCTCATGCAAGTCCAGTATATTGATCACTGACAAAACACGTCCTGACACTTTTATTTTTCTGGGGATGTGGGCCTGATCTGGAGGAACATGTTCTCCTCCAAGTAATATATTTTCATCTCCAAAGTGGACTGCAGAGGTGTTTCCAAACAGCACAACAGTGAAATTGGAGGAATCAGATCCCAGTCTAGACGTTACTTCAGTACCATCTTCTTGTGATGGTTCAGATGTTTGAGATGCTTCAGTGGCTGTGTTAATATTTTCTAAACTACTATCGGCTTTGCTGTGTTCAGGAGCTACTCTTGACATTTTTGGATAAATAACAGCAACCCTATTCTTTGTTTCTCTTTCTGTGTGTTGCTTGGTATCATCTCCATGATCATCAGCTTGGGAATGTCTGGATGTTGTGGGACTGTTTATTCCAGCTTGTGATGTCAGTGTGTTTTTCTGTGTGTCTTTATTATCCTTAAACAAAAGTAATGATTTATTACAGACATTATTATTATTAATAAACAAATAAATAGTCTCAATTATTAATAAATTTACATTAGACTAATTTGCAAAGATCAGCTGTTTATATAAGACAATCCATTTTCTTCCGGTTTTCCCACTACTTCCTGTTTTCCCACTACTTCCTGTTTTCCCACTACTTCCTGTTTTCCCACTACTTCCTGTTTTCCCACTACTTCACACTGTCTTTAATAATACTAATATTAGAGAGCAATACTCAGTAATCTGTACCCACCTCATAATTTCCTGATATCATTTGGTTTTCCACACTGGTCTCATCTGTGTGTTCATATCTACTGAAATCTTAACGAAACAAAAGAAGCAGATGTTATTTTAAAGTTAGGACTCTTTTTTGTTTTATTTTATTTTATTTTTTTAAAACAAAAATGATCATTAAGATCACTAAGACTTCATCCTATGACATCACTATGACCTAGCAGTTCATAATACTGTGACAGAAATGTCAATGTCACATTAAATTAAAAATGGTAAAATACATATATAGATTTTACTAGTTAAATTTGCGAGAATGAAAAATGAAAAATAGTAAAGATGTTAATATTATACATCAAAATTACATGTAATATATTTCAGAAAGAGAAGTGTTATGCATTATGGAACAGGTTCTCCCATTTACTTAAACTCTTGAGGGGTACTAAAGGGTACTACATTTAGGTTGAAGGGGCTCAGTTCAGGTGACAAAAAAGTGTTGGAACCCCTTTTCTACATTCTGTGTACACAACATACACAAAAACAACACACACTAGTGTGATACACATGACTGGACATAATTACACATGAATATATGAGTCTGTAGGTATACAGTATGTGGGAAATGGAGGTCTTGATCTGTGTAGTTCACTAAGGAATGAAACTGCTGACATGAAAACCCTAACTGACATTGACCATGTTTACATTTTCACCAATCTGAATTAATTCAGTCCAATTGCAGAGTCTGAATGAACTGTTTGGGTGAACTAATGTATCTTAAACTGGATGTTATGTGTCATCTGATCCAAAGGTGAGTGCAAACCACATGTCATCTAATTGTGATTATTAAATGCACAGTGATAAGACGAGTTTATTATTGCAGCAAAGTCACTTAGCATTTCACATTTGTCTGATATTCAGCAACAATGATGCTCTCGTAATGCCTTTACACTTCTACTTATTAAGGTAATTGTCTGGGAATAACTGCACAATTAATATAGGTTTTATTTATTTATTTTTAATCATTATTACTATAATATACATATATTCTTAAATAAGTTTAACTCTTTTATACCAGGTGCATGTGATGGATCCTCACTGAATGTCTAGTGAACACTTTGCCAAAAGACAAACCGACTCTACTGAGGTCAGTTCACATCCTGCCTCAAAATATTAGTTTGATGCCCAATCACACCTTATTAAATTAATTAAAATGTGCAACATGAGATGTGTTTTCTGTACAGGACAGTTTTATTACACCAGGAGCACATCGTGACCCCAACTGATCGTGAAGTAATGAGATAAGGTTCACACAGTTATACATTAACCCTCCCTGTTCTGTCAGACAGAAATTTCATTAGCATTGGCCTTACTCAGGTTATTCTATTCAGATTGAGGTGTTTACATGAACATTTCTATTCTGATTGAGCCCTCAGATTATTAGACTATTTTTAGAAGATAAATATAGCTACTGTTCACATAGTGGTTATGTATATGTTATAGGCATATGTCATGTACTTACTGGTGATTCCTCCTGTGTCAGAGAGGTTCTCAGTCACTGGCTGGGTGTCCATTTCATCTTCTGGATCTTGATCTGTCATGATTTCGGTCTCCTTAGCAGTTTTAAGCTTATAGTTATTTCCTGCGTCAGGAGCAGATTGAGAAGCAGATAAGAGTGTGTATGAAAACACTGCTGATCCTTCAGAGTTAACGCCCTAAAGCCTGAGGAATGTGATTACAGAAGGTGAAAGGTGGCAGCAGTGAAAACTGACTGTAAACACGTACCTCTGGCGTATTTATTACACTAACATGTCTTCATCTGAGATAAGTTCATTTATTACACCAGGGGTAAATGATACTTAAACAAAATCTAAAGCTTGAAATTTAATTTCGTACTTTAGAGAGTTTAATTCATGTTAAATAACTACCAAACACGAGCACTATCACTTCCCAAAACAGGAAAGAGTCAATAATAACATGAATAAAAGGAAATCAGACCTTATCGGACGGGTTTGTAGGCGGTTTTTAAAGCGAAAGTACCGAGATGAATATTTACCACGATTCCTTAAAGTCACATGACCATCTACCGGAAACTGCTTTACAGTCTAATCGTTACATTTTACCTTTATATTATTTTAATTAGTGTGTTTGTACCTATTCTAATTTATAGAAATAATATATAGAAACATAGTGGATAGTTAACTGTTATGTAGGTTCCGTAGTTCTGGTGCAAAAAAAAATGTTTACAATAAAAATAACCAAATCAATGTGATCAAAGTATATAAAACTCATGCAAATTTAAATTATAGCGAAATATTAAATATTGGCCTGAAATAATGACTTTTACACCCTTTATAGTGCACTTTACGTCACCATACAGTATGATGCGGAAATCTAATGCAGCTTAGAGACTGAGAGTTTGTGGTTGGTGCTGTGTGAACTCACACATTAAAACTTTACTGAAGCGGTAATAAGTCACCTGCAGGTGGCGGTGTTTAATAAGGTCTGTTATAAACTTAATCGTCTGCTTTTTCAATATTATTCCTCTGTTCAGGTTTATCTCTGCACAAACAAACTAATAATAAAACTTTTTTGCACACACTGAAGATTTTACCTTCATTCATCTAACAGGATCTTTCTGGAGCCTGATTGTGGTCAAAACTTAGATTAAACTGCGTGATTATTATGATGATAATAGTGATAAGTAACTTCCTGTTTGCTTTGGAAAGTCACAAAAAAAAAATCAACACTACTTTAAAAACTCTAGATAGACATGCTTTCAGGATTGGCCCGAGAAATGTGGAATCTGGATAAATCCCATAATAAACAAACATCAGAGGAAAAGCCATACATTTATTTTCTTAAAGAAATTTACCGTTTATTTATTTATTTATTTGTTTGTTTGTTTATTTATTTATTTTTACAAAATATGAATACAACAGTTTATTCAAAAGTATAAAAAATATTTTATATAGGGTTATATATATATATATATATATATATATATATACTGTATATTGTAACAGATAGAGTTGTACCAAGGAAGGCCCAGATGAAGATAATTCAGAAATGTGATCAGAACATTTAAATCATCAAGCAAACTTCTTTCTATTAGTTTTAGCTTAGTTTTCTTATCAGGGCAACATACAACACACTCCCCTGCCCTCTGAACCTGCACCAGTGGTTTGGCCAGGAAGAATTATGCCCCCTCTGTGGCAGTCTGAATGGGTTAGGATGCCGTGACTTTGTTGGAACATCAACTGTTCACCTCCTGAGGGATATGGGAGTAACTGTAGCAAACCAGCAGAAGGCCCTGAAAGACCTGGCTGAAGGGGCTGAGAAAAGTAGCTTTTGGTTCTGGATGAGGAGAAAGGAGAAGTGTTGGGGTAGTAACACCTAACTCAAGGTCTAGTTGCGAGCTGCTCCGATGCCAGGAGACATTCTGGGGTTAAAGCATGCCTGAGTGGAATTAGGTGTAACAGGAGGAAACCATATGGAACCAGTGGAACTGAGCATGCATTATCGGTGCCAGTGGGGCTTGCTACAGCCGTAGTCACTGGGGAGGCCTGTATGGTTTTGGTTGTGTTAGGCATGGTGGCAAGGAAGAGTGGTGGAGGTGTAACAGGTAGCAATGCCATAGCAGGCCAACATCTACCTGTGCTATCAATTCAACAACATTTAACATATCTTCTAACAGGAACTACTGATAAAAGAAACCAAAAGCACCAGGAAATACTGAAAGAAACTAAAAACATTCAAATATCTATTGTATTACAGCACCAAAGACACTTAAAACCTCTTCCAGTTTACATTATAACTCATTTAAGCTTTCAATGGCTCTATCTTTAGTGATATCCCTCCATTCACGAGGAATCTCTCCAGTCCCTGTGAATTTTCTCTTGTAGTGCTTTTCCAGATCTTCCTGGAACCTGCACACGAACCACTTCCAGTAGGGCACCTCAGAGGTGTCAGGGCTGATGTTCCACTTGGCATATTCTCCACCTGCTTTTCTGTACTCTTTAAAAGAAAACACGCCATCAGATGTACGAAAGAACAAGTTACTTGAAACAGCAGTTGTGCAGAAATCAACTCCAAGATTTTGTGTAAACATGAAAGACCATCCATTGATTCCACAGTTGCGATGGAAACGGACACGGTGATCTCCATCGTGGTCCTCCATTGTGTTGGTACAGATGGCATTACAGAATGGACACTGAACCCAACAGCACTGACAGAGGTGTTCAATCAGAATCTCATCTGGTTTCTCCTTGAACATTTCCTGTTTGAGGTCAGAAATGGTTTTGAATTCACTGCATAACTTTGCCATGGTGTCAGTCAGGCCCTTATGTACAACCTCTTGAAGAAAGCCAAGGTCTGTAATTTCTTTCTGCTCAAGACATGATTCTTCTTTAAACTGAAGCTCATCTTTTAGCTCTTTGGAGAAGTACTCCAGCCACATGTTGACATCACCATTATTGACGTCTTCTGTCGCTTTATTGACAGCGTCCATCACACACCTTCCCTTAGACTTTATGTTAGTTTTGATAGTTTCCAGAACCTCTTGACATTTTTCTTCAAGTAGGTATTTATTTACTTCCTTGGTTATAAAATGATTAAAATGTTCTTTGGGCTTGTGAAGGTATTCAATATAGTTCTCAAAATTTTCTTCTTCCGCTAGTGCTGTCAGAATGTGTTTTTCCAGATTTGACCTGTTTCCACTGAATGCTGGAATGTCACGTTTCATTTTCTCAGCTACATCGATGGCAGTTTGGTCGTATGCTGCCTGCAGTATAGACAGCTCAAGTTTATCCACAATGAATTTACCGAACACTGTTGTCGAGGTCGCACCATGGTAGTAGTTCTTGAAGATATTGAAGTACTGAGGCTTCTGTTTCTCCAGGTACACTCCTACATCATTTGCATCCTTGAATTTATTGTGAAGGTCATTGAATTGGTTAGCTGCAAAGCTGCAAACATAGAGACATAGATCCACTGTGAATTCCTTCTTGAGTGTATATTTAGAGGTCTGAGTTTGGTGTATTCTTACTTGGTTTTTGATTAAGGCTATTATTTCTGGGATGTAGCTCTGACTGTATCCCTGTTCTGCAATGGGTTTCCTCTGAATTTCTTCTTCAGTGTCTTTGATCATTCTTCCAATCAGTGCACTAAATAAGTGGTTATCCTCAGAGGTTAGAGTAGCGGTTCTGCAGTTCTCCTCAGATGGACTGTCTCTAACCATATGAACAAGTGCCCCAGGGATTTGATCTTCTTCCTCCACATGTTCCACTGACTGTAGATGTTCCTGATGAGGCTCTTGTTGTTTGTTTAGAATAATGTAGTCAAAGTAATCTCCTAAGGACTCAATCTTTTTGTATGCAGCCTTTTTCTGTCGCTCACAAACAAGGTTTACCTCATAACTTTCTGAGAGTGTCTGTGTTACATCTCCCCAGATATCGATGTTGTCAATTGAAGGTACATCTTTTGTCACCTCAGTGACCCACTTGTCCCAGACATCTTCAAATTCTGCCCTGAGTGTATCTTCATCAGTTTCTTTACTTTTTAAAATTTTTGCTAGGTCTTTGCTCTGTTTATAAAGCTTCTTTTCCCTCACAGTCTTTTCCTGGTCTATCTTTTCTCTTGCAATTTTCAGACATGCAACTTTATCTAACTTTCTCTTTGTTCCTTTTACAAGGTCACTGTTAAGATCCAAAATTTTTCTCTCATATCTTTCTCGCCATTGGATCAAAGTTTCTTTGTCTTTGTCTTCTTCAAAGAACTCTTTGATTGATTTTTCCACAAACAGCTTTGTGTCTTTCATCTCTGCTATGATGTCATTTTCTTCAATCTTTGGGTACCGTTCATTGTTGACTCTGTTAAGCAGTTTGTTCTCAATCACCAACATGGCACTCCTAAGGCTCCAGGTCCATTTACAATATTCATTCTCTAGTTTTCTGTACACTGCAATCTCTAAAGAGTTTTTGAAGCTAAACACAAAGTTTTCATTCAGCAGTGCATTCCATAAATTGCTTAAATGGGATTTGAATTGAGAAAGACTCATTACATTTGTTTTGATATTTGAAAAGAAATTTCTCTTTAGCTCGTCAATATTTTCACTGTATGATGGGTTTGGTGGTGCCATCGGTGGATCGCCCTCCCAGAGCTGTGCAAAGTACCTAACATCATTTTGTATATCAAATGCAATGATATCACTAAAACACTGAGCATCACAGTCTTCTTCTATAGCTGCTAGCTTGGTCATGTCATCCAGTTTTTTCTGTAAGCATCTCCTTTCTTCCATAGTTTTTTCTCCAGCAGTGATGTCACTGACATTCTGATGGACAAACATGCATCTGGGATTCAATCTGACCTTCTTCATCCTCAGGAAGGCCTGAACAACAATCTGAAGGATGTCCTGCATCTCGGCAGGGTTCTCTCCAAAGATGTTGATCAAGGTCAAGTTTCCAAGACCAACAACGAATGTGGCGAGTTCATTGTCATGATGTATGGTTGTCTTCTCAGCCTGCTCTAAAGCTCTAAGACCTTCAGTGTCAACAACTAGAATGTAGTCAATCTTCAGTTCTTTCTTCATCTCCTCTGACACTCTGACCAGCTGCATGAAGGCTCCTCTGGTGCACCTTCCAGCACTGACAGCAAACTGGAGTCCAAACATGGCATTCAGCATGGTGGATTTCCCAGAGCTCTGAATCCCCAGAACTGACAGCACAAACACTCTCTTGTCTCCCAGTATCTTCACAAGTTCATCTAGAACTGCTGAAACCCAGATCAGAGGAACATGAAAAGCATTTCCATCCATCAGCTCAAGTGGGTATCCAGAGAGCATGACATCTGCTCCAAGCTTAGGAAGATAGGTTAAATCGTCTCTTAAAGATCCTTTCTTCTTTGTTTGTACACAAATAAATGACTCGTATATCTGACTCATCTCCCTGAGGATGTGTTCCAAACTGAAGGCTTCAGCCTTCTGCTGTTTTGATACATCCTGAAGTTGTGAAACCCTAAGTCCAGAGTGTTCATCACTGGTGTAGTTGTCAAGCAGGATTATAAGCCATTTCAGAAAATAGTCTTTATCATCTGCTTCTGAAGAATTCAGTGTGTCAATAAACATCTTCATCAGGTTTGTGACTCCATACTCATGCTGTTGCTTACGAATCATCTTCATTTTAGTTTGTATTTCACACCTTTTCATCTCTATGTTTGTTCCTTGAAGTCGAGGCAATTCCTTGTTTTTCTGGCACCAGTCATGCCACAGCTTCCCCTGACAGGGCAGATGTTTTTCCATAATTTTGGACAATTCCATTCCATGCAGTAACTCTGTAATTTGGATAGCTGCTTTTTTCACCTTCTGACATCTATCATCTTCCTCATCTGTTCTGATCTTCATGCTTCTACCCACATTTTCAAGTCTGAATTTTGGGGCTAATGTGCAACACTTTTTGATGGTTTTTCTGAGATCTTCAGATATATCTGAATGATTTCTCTGTTTAAGTCCAATTTTGAATTTCAGATTTTTCCCAGTTATATGTGAATTACTGTTGGTGACTAAGCAAATTAGTGGCTTTTGGATTTTACTAAGATTTCTTAGTATTTTGTTCATTTTGGTATACTTTTGTTCAGAAAAAAGCACAACATTCACTGAGGACATTTCAGTCAGGATATCCAGTTGCTCTTTATTAGTTTCTGCATCACCATGTAGATTACAGAATGCAACACAGTCAGGGAAATAATCAGTTTCCTTCCCAGATGGGCAGTACCAAGCGATCTCCACCACTCCATCCATCAGGAGCCGGTTTCTGCTGCTTCCAGGGCAGTCCCGGTGGAAGAATGTTTCATATCTCTTATTGATCACGCTGTTCATCAGCTGAGATTTGGATGAAGATACAGAACCAACCCTGAAAAATGCCACCATTGGAGTTTCTGCCACAGAAAGCGACATGGTTTTGTTCATAACTTTACCAGAGGAGTCAGTGGTCTTCCAGCTCTTTCTGATTTGGCGAAATGTCCACAGAGGAAACTTGATCTCTCTGGTGAAGGGATTGGGCACCAGCAGAGGCAGAGCATACTGACACTGAGCCAGTTTATTCACTATTAGCTGCTTTAGGAAATGATCTGAGCAGTGGAACACCGCCATCTGGACATCCATGGGGTGAACAATCTGTTTGTTTACAGGATCAGAAGTTGACTCTTTGTCAATAAGAAACGACAAACTGTCCTCCTGTTCATCATCCACTGGTTCATGTAAAATGTCATCCTCTTCCCTGGTTTCTTTATCAACTGAAATGTATCTTGCCTTGTAGTTCACCGTCAGCAGCTTTTGTAGGAAAGCTAAATGTAATGAAGATTCTTGGTATTGTAATGATGTTATTTGAAGAATATCTGCGGGTTTTATGATTCGATCGTGATTTCCTAATACTCTTGAAAATAGTTCCTTCAATTCTCCAGAAAAATTTGGTCTGCAATCTGCTGCATTCAGCTCTGGTGTTTTTACCTGTAAAACAAAACATTATCTGTAGGTATAGCCAATTAATCATTGGTCACCAAAAATCACAAAAGTTGGTAGAGTGTATGACTGTGTCTGTGTAGATTATTTAGCATCAATGGGATGCCTGTTTTTAGACATAAGGTGACAAAGCAAGGGGCTAAAGCACAGTAAGGCATGGCATCATATAGTTCTGCATTGAACAAAGTTGTATTTGTAGAACATCTGGTTTGATTCTAGTGTAAAATGATTAGCCACATAATTATATGATTACATTATTGTGTAGAGCCTGGGGACAGTTTCTGAAACTACTTACGTTAGGCTGTACTATTAGATCCTCTTTGATATCCACCTCTTCTTGTAGCAGAGGCTTACTGAACACTAAGAACACAAAAACATTATTTATTAAGTCAAACAGCAAGATGTAAGCACAACCTTTCCAACAAGTTATTTGCTCAGATTTCAGCCCTACTACTGCTCCCCTGCATCCAACTGTGTGAAATGAAAACATCTATGAGCAATACCAAGTTGCAAACTGCTTCTGAAACCAAGGACAAGTATTCCTGAACCATTTAGCTACTGGCTCTTACCAGTCAGATTCTCTGCTGCCTGTTTGTGTCTTGACCCTTTGATTGCTCACCTGCCTTGTTTTAAACCCATCCTTGGTTTCCCCCTTGTGATACAGAATTGTATAAAAGAGAAATTAATCATCGACCATCCTTCACTAGGGGTCAAGAGAGCAAAATTGGTTGTCCTCTCTGGGTGGGAGGGGCGTAATTTCTATCCCCTGTCAAAGAGACACTAATACCGTGTCCATGATACCTTGTAGGTGGTAATTGTCAGGTTGTAATAACATCATTTCCCACCTCGGAATGTTCAATGTGTGAACTGGAAAAAAGAACATGGATGCCTCCATGAAACCGTGTGTTTTGTTTGCTCTGACAGAGCAGGTAAAGCTCATGAAAAGCTACTTTAACTGCATGTTTACAGTTACAGGCCTGAGTGATTATTAATTCTGTTCCACTGTAGTGACCTTTAAACATTCATACAACATTTGAGATTGCAGCACAGCAACAAATAGGGTTAGCATAGGGGTTAGCAACAAGTGCATAGGGGTTAGCAACAAGCTATCCAGCGGACAAAAGTGAGTGGCGTTAGCAACAAGCTAGCTGATTAACGTTAGTGTTAACTCTAATGTTGACGATTACCTTCTCAAAACAGTGATTAGCATGGTCAGTGTCATAGATTTATCCAAGTGTTGCCATTTACAGAGAATTACTTTACCTTAAACAGTCACAGTTATCTGTGAGCTCATGTATGTGGAAGAGGGTCGGTTGAACAGATGTGAAATTTGGCTTCACATGCCTCAAATGATGCGTGTGTTTGCATGTGATAGGGGGTTGAGGTAATTAGTGGTGGGAATTGTCAAGACCTTAATGGGTAGAACAAGGCTTTCTTTCCCTCATTTTGTAAAAGTTAGATGGCAAAACAAGAATATGAGAAGAAGTGTGAAGAATTTAAATAGTGCCTTGCCCTGTAATATTTATATACCTGTTTGCTGCCTTTGTCTGTTTTGCAGGCCTCTGAAGGATGTGTTGTAGATCTCAGCAGTGTAGCAGCACTGATTATTCTCAGAGATGATGCGGTCAATCTTGTCCAGCAGCGTTCTCATTTCTGATTGGTTGTTCATGCTCTTGCTGCATGTGTGGTACCTGCCTCCACATTGCCGTGTCAGTTGTTCTAGAACACTGTTTTTCTTCAGGTCATCTATGATGGTGTCACACTCCTCCTCTCTCTCATACGTGAACAGAATCATCACAAAGGAAAGCGCACCTTCTCCGAATGTTTCTTTCAGCCATTCTAGTCCCATTTTATTAGTGTCTGTTAACCGGTTCAGTTGAAGCACAAAGATGAAAGCGTGGATTTCATTTTCTTTAACAAGTTTAGTGATGAACTGATGCACGATGTGTGGAGAGAATTCAGTCTCTTCCAAGCCAAGAATATTGATGACAGAAACATTACGTCCTGATACCATTCTTGATATCTGGACGATCTGAGAGAACTCTGTGTTTTTTAGAATGGGTTGATCTTGTCCAAGTAGTATATTTTCAGGTCCAAAGTGGACTGCAGAGGTGTTTCCAAACAGCACAATATTGACACTGGATTCCTGTTGGGCTAACACACAATAGCACAGTGTGATGTTAAACCCCAGATAATGCAGCACAGAAGCAGACCAGTAATAACCAGTTATTAAATTCTTACCCATTTTACTGGCTGATGTGACACTAGGACTCGATGGTGCAGATGTTCTTTCCCCTTCTGTATGTCTGTTAGCTCAGGTCATGTTTTCATCTTTTTCTGTGTTCACTGTTCAGAAATTATAATTGTTTCATTTTAGTGGAAAAAAAATGGAAATTCATCTTTAACTTTATTTCCTTTTATAATGCACTTACTTACTAATTTACTCTTACTTGGTGTCAGGTTTGTTTTCTTACTCTCTAGTGTTCTAATCTATTCATTCAGGTTTTTCTGATTATTATTATTATTATTCACAAAGTGGACACTGGCCAATCAACCAACACAGCTAATCTAAACTAATACTCCGTGCCGAAGCGAGAATGGAGCGGCGTATTTAAACACACATAAATCACATGTCCAAATCAATGACAGCTGAAACTCATAATACACAGAATGAATGAGCCGAACATGAACCAATAAGAATTACGGAGGCGGAGACATGACACAGACCAAAACATGAGCACATGGGGAAACACAGGAGGCGGAGACATGACGTGAACTAAAACACAAATGCACATGGCAGAGGTAAACAAAACGTGAGTCCATGAATGAAGGGAAAAGTTCAACAGAGTGTTTTTGAATGGCGCTGGAATGCGCGCAGTGGAATGCGGAAGTATGCCACTCGCTACACTTTGCCGCGTAGCAAGAGCAGGGGAGGAAACCTAACAGAGCCCCCCCCCCCCAAGGCGCGGCTCCCGAAGCGCCGCAAGTTCCATCCACTTTGGTGGACCTGGGCCCCTGGGCAGGATCCTGACCTCTGCCCTCCAGGACCTGAGGCTGGTTATGTCCAGTGTCCCGAAACCAGAGCAGAGCGTGTCAGGTTTTCCTTTGGAACTTGGACAAGAACTTGGACAAGAACTTGGACGAGAACTTGGAGTGGTGCTTGACCTGGTGCTTGACCTGGTGCTTGATCTGGTGCTTGGCCTGAATCTCGGAGCTGCGCGTGCCCTGGTGCTTGGCCTGGAGATGTTAGATGTTAACATTCATGTATCAGTCATGATATTGTGTTAATATAAATATGATATAAAGTGTGACGCTTTATAACAGCTGTAGTTGATTATAATGTCCAGTTTAATCCTGCAGGATCACACACTTTACCCTCTCTTTCAGAATGAGAGTCTCTCATGCTGCTGAGTACAGACGAGTTAAACACTTCTGAGACGCTTCAGAGACACTTTCAGTCAGAATTCGCGAGATTTCTTTTCCCAGCACTGTACAAAACAAAATATCATCTGTATTATCTTCTGTTTATTATTCCTACAGTGAAACATGGAACTTGCATTGTTCTTCAGCTCTTCTGAGGAGTAGTTCAGTAAATTCTTGTTCAAGTCACAGCACCTCCTAGAAGACACGATCATGTTACATGCCAGTATTAATACACACACGACATCCTGACATGCTCACAAACACACATTCACAGAAGTATAAGCCCGAACAGTATCAGCAGTGACCCTGCTCAGCCCAATCACTGTTTACACTTATGAAGTCTGGAAAATGGTAGTGGAGCATCACAGCCAGAACATCCAGACTCCAGGACTATACCCCAGGATGTCATAAATAAAAGCCATCCTCTACCATTTCCACATATATCTCCCCCCTTACACACACTGACACACTGAATGTATGAACACCTGCAGTGTGCACTTTACAGTGTACATACCGGACCGTATGTTCACACCAATTATTAATTTGCACATTGCCTTAAGCTGCACAATACCTCACTGGCAGAATATGTAGAATCACTTAAAAAGCCACAAGACCTTACAGAGAATTGTGAGGACAGCTGAAAAGATCATCGGGGTGTCTCAGCCCTCCATCGACACCTCCTTCAACAACCACTGCATCCGCAAAGCCACCAGTATTGTGGACATCCTTCTCACCCTTTTCATGGACTCTTCACCCTCCTGCCATCTGACAGAAGGTACAGGAGCATCCGTGCCTCCACCAGCAGACTCCACAGTAGTTTCTTCCCTGAGGCAGTCAGGTTCCTCAACACCCTGCTGCCTCCCAACGCTCACCTGGACTAGTCAAACACCTAACCCAGTATGACTCAGTACCACTGCACACCTGCACTTTACAAAGCTGTATCAGACACTTTATGGAATGCTTTTAGACTCTTTATGGAATGCTAAACATATTGCTGCTACAGATATACCTACTGCTGCTACCCTACCATAAGTTTACAGTTACAGCCCATGTTCTGTGCATTTATTGTCTTGTGTATTTATTGTTGTGCACTCATCTCACACTGTTGTGTATTTTCACTTTATGTAGTCTTGCGTAATGTTCTGTGTTGCACCATAGTTCAGGAGAAACAACATTTAGTTCCAGTGTATACAAGCTATATAGAGGAATGACAATAAAAAACGACTTGACTTGTTAAAGAACTTCAGTTTGTCACATGTTCAGTCAGTGCTTTAATCTGGTCAGAATGGGGGTTGATCCAGAGTCTATCCTGGTAACACTTACATATCTGGAAAATTATGCAGGTCATATGCTCAATCCCCCCCACCATGCATGAGCTTCAGACAACGTCTCGTTCCCTTCTCAGGGAACAGGGTTACATGCGTAACCCAGACTTTTTTCTGGTCTGTTTTTCTGTTTCCCAAACTGTTACCACAACCAAAAGTGTTCAAAATAGAAGATGATAGAGAGAACAGCTTGATAGAAATAATAGTCAAAATTGGATTGTAATTTTTAAATACTTCTGTATGTTATCTGGCATGGAATAGTATAACTATAACTTAGCACTGCACAGTAAATACTTACTCTTTGTAGTCTGTTCTTTGACGCTCCTCTCCTTTGAATGCCATGCTGAAATACCTTTAATTCAATATTCATAAAAAAAAAAAAAACTGCATGTTAAAAATGCAGTTATACTGCATTATACTATATTTTATAATTATATTATACTTTATTATCTATCTCTTTATAGCAAACGGAAAAAATGGAATAACTTACCTGACTTTTTTTAAAATTAAAATTAATTAAATTAAATATAGTGTCTCCTGGACAGTGCTTATAGTCATGGGAAAAAGAAATTACATCCTCCCTCAATTCTATGATTTTAGTGTCATGTAAACGGGCATTAACAGGGCTTAGACTAGAATCAAGAAACGAGGACGAGAACAGGATCAAACGGGGATAAACTTCAAAGGCTTAGTATGTGTCTGGTGGAAAACACAAACACTCAATACTTCACATCGAACAAAGATACACGAGGGGTTTAAATAAACATAATCAAGGTGGAATGGAGAACAGCTGATACATTAGGAATTAACCAATAACATAACGTGGCGGAGACAGGACAGAAATCAAAACAAACACACGTGAAACAGTAAACAAAGAATGTCAATGAAAACCCGGAAGTGCACGATATCACGCTACAGGCGGTTGAGCACGCTGCTCGCATTTCATGCAGTTCATGCGAGAGGAATTCCATGATATTTAGTCCTCAGTGCCTAATCTGAGGTTATTTGTTTGTTCATAGAAGTTGGTGAGCACCACACAATTGTTATTTAGGCCCTGATAAATAAAAACATCGAATGGAAAGAGGGTGTACTTCCCATGACTGTATACAAAAGGAAAGTGGACTTATAATAAATATAATGCACATTTACATTAAAATAAGAACTTACCTAATTGTAGAACACGTTCCTTTATACCCATCTTTTTTCGTTCTTCAGGTAAGTCTCTAGTTTCTTTCCCTCTCACTCTTACAGATTTGTGAGGATCTTCTTGCACATCCTCAAAAACTTCACATGTCATATGAACTCCTCCATTTTTTTTAACCATTTTCTCAATCATCTTAAAGAGCTGACCAACTGATTTCTCCTCATTCTCCAATAACTGTTTCAAAATGATGCACCTCTCATTGAATTCCTTCAGTAATCCGAGATAAGAATCATTCCCTCGCTTATGATGTTTAAAGGATTTCCTGTCTGTCCCGATCAAAATACAGTAGTTTATTGTTTGTTCGCTGAAGGAGTTCAGGATGTGTCTCAGTCGGTTTCTATCCAGTTCTGTAAAGTCATGAGGCTGCACCATAAGTAAAAATGCATGAGGTCCAGGTTCAGAAAGTGAAGCACACTCTTTTATTCTCTGAGTCAGTTCCCCAAGAGAGAGTTGTGGGTGAAAGAGATGAGGTGTGTTAATGATGGAGATGTATCTTTTCTTCACATGTCCTCTCACTATGAAACTGTGCTGCACTGAAGAATGTGGAGGATCTTCAGTATTAAATGCGTCTGTTCCCAGGATGACGTTTCCCACTCTGCTGGTCTCCAAGAGACTTTTCCCCAACAAAACGATTCTCAGTTCAGACACTGAAAATATAAGTGGAAAAATATAAAGATTACAAAACAATAAATTATCACAGTTATATCACTGAGAAATAAAGTTTGCAGATTTCACTGGCACATGTTTTACTCTGAAACAAAAAAGAGTGTTTATTCATTTTCAGTGTTCAGTAATATAATAATTCTACAGAAGCATGAGGTGCTGTGGCATGAACAACTGAACTGAAGGAATCATTTCTCACTGAGGACAGAAACTGTATGATCCATAACAAGCCTGGAATTAGAATAAACTGCAGGATTTAAGGGTTTTTATACACATACAAAAGTACATACTTTTAGTCTTGACCTTTTATACATACTTTAATACATACTATTTTTTGTTTCTTTTGACAACTTAAGTGTAGTTGTAATTAAGCTACGTTTAAAGATATCTTAAATACATTTAGTTATTTTTAATGCCTTTTTCCTCAAATAACTTTGTTCTAAAGAAGATTTTAGATGTAATTTGTAAACAATTGTAAACAACAAAAAATTTGTACAAGATGTGTGCAATATCTTACTTCCAAGAGGTGGGGACATACTATTCCTTCTCCTGGTTCCAGGGTATGCTGGACCTGTGCCAATATCACAAGCTGTAATTAACACAATATACTAAAGCACCAACATATAATCATGATCACACCTTAAAAATGAGTTATACATGGATTCAGTGGTGGTTGGTGGTGTTATTAGATTGGAGGGTAATATCTAATACCTATCAATGATAATGAAACTTGTGTGCAATGTATTATATCACAAAGACTCAGAGACGGCATAATGTAACATAGGATTTAAAAATGTTCAGGCACACACACACACACACACACACACACACACACACACACACACACAGGGCTACTTGCACTCAGGGCTATGATGTATTTCTACTTTAACAAATTTGTCAGTACTTCATAATGTGATCAAAATGAGTGTCTGCCAAAAGGTATTTAAGACAGAATTATTCAAAGACAGCTGAAGAAATATTTTGCGCACTGCTGTGTCCTGCGCTCTGCACAGAGTCTCAGAGACAATGATTATCAAAGACACATTGTGACTGTTTAACAATTTCCACCCATAAATCTCACATAATGGAATGTATTGTATGTATCTAGATACTAATATCATGAACCGTATCCTTTCAGCTGAAGACACAGGGTTAGCAACAGCACAAGCTACTCTGCAGTGAACTGTGTGGGAAAACTGAACAGGTCGGTCAAGGAAAACAACAGCTGATGACATAAACAACCAACAGTCAGTGACATCACCAGGGTTTAAACCGGGTCGGGGCACATAGGCTTACGACTTTCCTCGTACATTTTCAACAATATAGGCTATAGGCTATATACAGTATCTCACAAAAGTGAGTACACGCCTCACATTTTTGTAAATATTTTATTATACCTTTTCATGGGACAACACTGAAGAAATGACACTTTGCTACAGTGTAAAGTAGTGAGTGTACAGCTTGTATAACAGTGTAAATTTGCTGTCCCCTCAAAATAACTCAACACACAGCCATTAATGTCTAAACCGCTGGCAACAAAAGTGAGTACACCCCTGTGAAAATGTGAAAATGTCCAAATTGGGCCCAAAGTGTCAATATTTTGTGTGGCCACCATTATTTTCCAGCACTGCCTTAACCCTGTTGGGCATGGAGTTCACCAGAGCTTCACAGGTTGCCACTGGAGTCCTCTTCCACTCCTCCATGACGACATCACAGAGCTGGTGGATGTTAGAGACCTTGTGCTCCTCCACCTTCCGATTGAGGATGCCCCACAGATGTTCAATAGGGTTCAGGTCTGGAGACATGCTTGGCCAGTCCATCACCTTTACCCTCATCTTCTTTAGCAAGGCAGTGGTCGTCTTGGAGGTGTGTTTGGGGTCGTTATCATGTTGGAATACTGCCCTGAGGCCCAGTTTCTGAAGGGAGGGGTCATGCTCTGCTTCAGTATGTCACAGTACATGTTGGCATTAGCTCCCCAGTTCCAGCAGCACTCATGCAGCCCCAGACCACAACACTCCCACCACCATGCTTGACTGTAGGCAAGACACACTTGTCTTTGTACTCCTCACCTGGTTGCTGCCACACACGCTTGACACCATCTGAACCAAATAAGTTTATCTTGGTCTCATCAGACTACAGGACATGGTTCCAGTAATCCATGTCCTTAGTCTGCTTGTCTTCAGCAAACTGTTTGCGGGCTTTCGTGTGTATCATCTTTAGAAGAGGCTTCCTTCTGGGACGACAGCCATGCAGACCAATTTGATACAGTGTGCAGCGTATGGTCTGAGCACTGACAGGCTGACCCCCCACCCCTTCAACCTCTGCAGCAATGCTGGCAGCACTCATACGTCTATTCTGCAAAGCCAACCTCTGGATATGATGCTGAGCACGTGCACTCAACTTCTTTGGTCGACCATGGCGAGGCCTGTTCTGAGTGGAACCTGTCCTGTTAAACCGCTGTATGATCTTGGCCACCGTGCTGCAGCTCAGTTTCAGGGTGTTGGCAATCTTCTTATAGCCTAGGCGATCTTTATGTAGAGCAACAATTCTTTTTTTCAGATCCTCAGAGAGTTCTTTGCCATGAGGTGCCATGTTGAACTTCCAGTGACCAGTATGAGAGTGTGAGAGCGATAACACCAAACTTAACACACCTGCTCCCCATTCACACCTGAGACCCTGTAACACTAACGAGTCACATGACACCGGGGAGGGAAAATGGCTAATTGGGCCCAATTTGGACATTTTCACTTAGGGGTGTACTCACTTTTGTTGCCAGCGGTTTAGACATTAATGGCTGTGTGTTGAGTTATTTTGAGGGGACAGCAAATTTACACTGTTATACAAGCTGTACACTCACTACTTTACATTGTAGCAAAGTGTCATTTCTTCAGTGTTGTCCCATGAAAAGATATAATAAAATATTTTTTAAAATGCGAGGGCTGTACTCACTTTTGTGAGATACTGTATATATGTAGCGCGGCTCTGGCTCATTGCAGTAGTCTAACAGCGCTCGTCAATGTCAAAATGTTTGAGATGGCCAATCAAATCAAAGAAGGCGGGGTTTACTGTTCACAGAAGTCGAGCCCGAGCAGTAATTCAGCACGGCGCTTTTTAACGCTTGAATAATACGAGGTAAGATGTAAGGAGCTGAACATGACGAGGCTGAATGCAGCAATATTTACAAACTGTTTAAAATAAAAATGCTAAATAAGGTGGCCATCTGTCTGATTTTAGGTCGGACAGTCCGGTTTTAAAATACCATGTCCATGTACCGGGACAGCCTTGAGCCGGACGCTCATTTGTCCTCCTTTTAAGATCTTCACTATTGTATACTTTATCCAATGGTAGCCTATATAATAAATAAATGAATAAATAAATAAATAAATAGCGAGTACCGTGGGCCACTCTGTGCTAGAAAGTCCAGGACCACTTTTTAGTCCCAGTCTACCCCTATATGGTGTGTTCAAACAATTTAATATTTTTTTTGACGGACAAATGCCAACCTTTCTTATATCCGGTAAAATGTTGAAGTTATGGAATTTGTTGGGCTCCTTTGATGGAACTAACTGTGTAAAACCTGTGTAGTGTGATGCTGTAGGATATAACTTAATTCCAGTTTAATTTTCCTAATAAAAAGTCTGTTCTACTTTTAATATTTTGTATTTACATTCTCTCCTTAAATGGTTACATCATTTCTATATTTGATACTGACCCAAAGGAGAGTTCACAGGCCTACAGAAAGATTTTATTGTCATCAGATGTAGCTTTGCACACTGCCAGCATCTAGAATGATTTGGATCAGTATTTTAGTGTTCATAGCAGAGAGCTCTCTCAACTTGTTATATTGTACAGTTTGTCAATTGATAAGATTTTGTAGGCTTTGCATACACGTGTACCCCTCAAAAGCCTGAAACCACAGAGCCCCCCCACATAACAAATCCCAATTTAACCCCTGGACATCACCAACAACCTCCACAGGGCAGGGGTGAAGGTGTCACAATCCACTGTTCGAAGAAGACTTTGAGAGCAGAAATATTGAGGCCACACCACAAGATGAAAACCAGTCATCACCAGTAGGAATCAGAAAGCCAGACTGGAATTCGCAAAGAAATACAGATATGAGCCACAAAAGATTAACCTCTACCAAACTGATGGAAAGTGTGGAGAAAGAAAGGATCTGCTTATGATCCAAAACATACAAGCTCATCTGTGAAACATGGTGGAGGTAGTGTCATGGCTTGTGCTCGCATGGCTGCTTCTGGAACAGAAATCTTTATTGATGATGAAACTCATGATGGTAGCAGCAGAATGAATTCTGAAGTTTACAAGAACATTTTGTCTGCCAGTTTACATCCACATTAATCAGGAGGAACTTCATCATGCAGCAAGACAACGATCCAAAACACACTGCCAACTCAACAAAGGACTTCATCAGGGGGGAAAGTGGAAGGTTTTAGACTGGCCAAGTCAATCACCAGACCTTAACCCAACTGAGCAGCATTTCACCTCCTGAAGAGGAGACTGAAGGGAGACTCCACCCCACCTCCCGAAACACACAACTGAAAGAAGCTGCAGTAAAAACCTGGAAAAGCTTCACAGAAGAAGAAACCAACAGTTTGGAGTCAGTGAGTCTCAGGATTGATGCAGTTATTGCAAGGAAGGGATATGCAACCAAATATTAACTACGTGTTATTACTAATTGTAATGTAATTACTAAGTGTTATTTACTTCAAGACTCATCTGTTCCTATACATTTGCCTAAAAATTGGGTGGTCTGACAGCAAACCTGCCATGTTCTAAATTGTTTAACACATCTAGGTGTAGATGTCAGGAAATGAAAGCTGAAATTCCGATCTATGGTCTCATATCATTTGAACTGAAATCATATTTAATTATAGAAAAGAATCACCGTCCTTTAAAATAATCACATTTTGTTGCTTTTCAGCCTGAAATGATTTTATTTATTTATTTATTTATTTTTATTATAAAAAACAGAATCACTGAGTTGGAAAAAGGATCACCCCCTCCTAAAAAATGACTTGTAAACTCAATAAGGTGTAGCTAATCACCTTCTCAATGGCACACAAAGCCATTTGACTTTCAACTGTGATCAGCTGTGGTCATTTTGATTAGCTCAGCATGAAAAGAACATTTTGTAGCATTTTGTAGTGCAACTGAAGCAAACAATCAACTAAGGCAAGGCACTGTCAAAAGATCTCCGGGATAAAGTTGTGGACAGGCACAAGTCAGGAAATGGATACAAAAAAATTTCAAAGGCTTTATCAATGCCTAGAAGCACAGTGAAGTCTATTATTAAGAAGTGGAAGGTATTTGGTACAACACAGACCCTCCCTGGATCAGGACGTCGCTCCAAACTGGATGAAAGAGCCAGGAGGAAACTGGTCAGAGAGGCTACCAAGAGGCCTACAGCAACTCTGAAGCAGTTACAGGAATTTATGACAAAGAGTGGTCATTGTGTGCATGTGACAACAATATCACAAATTCTCTACAAATGTGACTTGTATGGGAGGGTTGCAAGAAAAAAGCCACCCACGACTGAGCTTTGCCAAAACGCACCTTGAAGATTCTGAGGCCACATGGAAAAAGGTGTTATGGTCAGATGAGACTAAAATTGAATTATTTGGCCTCAACACTAAACGATATGTCTGGCGGAAATCCAATACAGCTCACCATCCAAATAACACCATTCCTACAGTAAAGCATGGAGGTGGTTATTACCTCCTATTATGGGGGTGTTTCTCTGCAGCAGGGACTGGAGCACTTGTCAGGATAGAAGGAAAATGGATGGGGCAAAATACCGTCAAATTCTTGAGGAAAATCTGCTGCCCTCTGCCAGAAAGTTGTCAATGGGAAGAAGGTTTACCTTCCAACATGACAATGACCAAAAGCACACAGCAAAACTGACCACACAGTGGTTGAAGGAGAAAAAGGTGAATGTCCTTGCATGGCCTAGTCAGAGCCCAGACTTAAACCCCATTGAAAATCTTTGGAATGACTTGAAGACTGCAGTCCACAAACGGTCACCATCAAATTTAACTGAACTAAACTGCTGAGTCAAAATGTGACATATTTGGCTGTAGCAGAAGGTAGTTTGTTTGCTGAAGGGCTGGAGAGCGGTACACGAATGAGTGTCTAAAGGCAACAGTGAAGCATGGTGGAGGTTCCTTGCAAGTTTGGGGCTGCATTTCTGCAAATTGAGTTGGGGATTTGGTCAGAATTAATGGTCTCCTCAATTCTGAGAAGTACAGGCAGATACTTATCCATCATGCAATACCATCAGGGAGGCATCTGATTGGCCCCAAATTTATTCTGCAGCACGACAACGACCCCAAACATACAGTGAAAGTCATTAAGAACTATCTTCAACTTAAAGAAGAACAAGGAGCCCTGGAAGTGATGGTATGGCCCCCACAGAGCCCTGATCTCAACATCATCGAGTCTCTCTGGGATTACATGAAGAGAGAGAAGCAACTGAGGCTGCCTAAATCCTTTGAGTTCCTTCAAAAACTGTGTGCAAGTGAACCTAGTAGAATTGATGCTGTTTTGAAGGTAAAGGAGTTCACACCACATATTGATCTGATTTTTCTTCTGTTCACTCACTTTGCATTTTGTTAATTGATAAATATAAACTATTAATACGTCTATTTTTGAAAGCAATCTTACTTTGCAGCATTTTTTCACACCTGCCTAAAACTTTTACACAGTACTGTTAGGTTTTCCCTTCTCTAGTGCTCGCTACTCAACAAGGAAGAGCGAGTGGCATACTTCCGCATTCCATTGCACGCATTCCAGCGCCATTCAAAAACTCTCCGATGGACGTTTCATTCATGGACTCATGTTTTGTTTACTTTTGCCATGTACTCATGTTTTTGTCTACATCATGTCTCCGCCTCCTGTGTTTCCCCATGTGCGTTTGTTTTGGTTCGTGTCATGTCTCCGCCTCCTCATTTGTTCATGGAGGGGGTTCAGCTGTTATCGATTTGGACATGTGATTTCTTAGTGTTTAAATACGCCGCTCCGTTTCCGCTTCGGGGCGGAGTATTAGTATAGTTTAGTTTAGATGTGTTTAACCGTGCACTTTGTTCCCGTGATTTCCAGATCACTCTTCTTGTTTAGCTTTAGTTTAGTTTAGTAATAGCTTTAGATGCATTTAGGTGTATTAGTTGAAGTCCTTTTTGTTTATTATCATTTGTCAACTGTACTTAATAAACTGAACACTTTCCCCTGCAAGTGCATCCTGCTCATCTGCTTCACCCTACGGGTCGTAACAATTACTAACACACACACATATACAGCCGTGGCCAAACGTTTTGAGAATGACACAAATATTAATTTTTACAAAGTCTGCTGCCTCAGTTTTTATGATGACAATTTGCATATACTCCAGAATGTTATGAAGTGTGATCAGATGAATTGCAATTAATTTCAAAGTCCCTCTTTGCCATGAAAATGAACTTAATCCCAAAAAAACATGTCCACTGCATTTCAGCCCTTCCACAAAAGGACCAGCTGACATCATGTCAGTGATTCTCTCGTTAACACAGGTGAGAGTGTTAATGAGGACAAGGCTGGAGATCACTCTGTCATGCTGATTGAGTTAGAATAACAGACTGGAAGCTTTAAAAGGAGGGTGGTGCTTCAAATTATTGTTCTTCCTCTGTTAACTATGGTTACCTGCAAGGAAACACGTGCAGCCATCATTGCTTTGCACAAAAAGGGATTCACAGGCAAGGATATTGCTGCTAGTAAGATTGCACCTAAATCAACCATTTATCGGATCATCAAGACCTTCAAGGAGAGAGGTTCAACTGTTGTGAAGAAGGCTTCAGGGCGCCCAAGAAAGTCCAGCAAGCGCCAGGACCGTCTCCTAAAGTTGATTCAGCTGTGGGATCGGGGCACCACCAGTGCAGAGCTTGCTCAGGAATGGCAGCAGGTAGGTGTGAGTGCGTCTGCACGCACAGTAAGGCGAAGACTTTTGGAGGATGGCCTGGGGTCAAGAAGGGCAGCAAAGAAGCCACTTCTCTCCAGGAAAAACATCAGGGACAGACTGCTATTCTGCAAAAAGTACAGGGATTGGACTGCTGAGGACTGGGGTAATGTTATTTTCTCTGATGAATCCCCTTTCCGATTGTTTGGGGCATCTGGAAAAAAGCTTGTCCGGAGAAGAAAAGGTGAGCGCTACCATCAGTCCTGTGTCATGCCAACAGTAAAGCATCCTGAAACCACTCATGTGTGGGGTTGCTTCTCAGCCAAGGGAGTGGGCTCACTCACAATTTTGCCTAAGAACACAGCCATGAATAAAGAATGGTACAAAAACATCCTCAGAGAGCAACTTCTCCCAACCATCCAAGAACAGTTTGGTGATGAACAATGCCTTTTCCAGCATGATGGGGCACCTTGCCACAAGGCAAAAGTGATAACGAAGTGGCTCGGGGAACAAAACATCGACATTTTGGGTCCATGGCCAGGAAACTCCCCAGACCTTAATCCCATTGAGAATTTGTGGTCAGTGAGAGGCTCAAGAGGCGAGTGGACAAACAAAAACCCACAAACTCTGACAAACTCCAAGCATTGATTATGCAAGAATGGGCTGCCATCAGTCAGGGTGTGGCCCAGAAGCTGATTGACAGCATGCCAGGGCGAATTGCAGAGGTCTTGAAAAAGAAGGGTCAACACTGCAAATATTGACTCTTTGCATAAACTTCATGTAATTGTCAATAAAAGCCATTGACACTTATGAAATCCTTGTGATTATACTTCAGTAACAGTAACATCTGACAAAAAGATCTAAAAACACTGAAGCAGTAGACTTTGTGAAAATTAATATTTGTGTCATTCTCAAAACTTTTGGCCACAGCTGTACATTATATATATATATATATATATATATATATATATATATATATATATATATATATATATATATATAATTACAAACTTTTCTTAAAACCACATTTTTGGAGAATAATCCTTGGGGTTGTGTAAATCTTACTTAAAACATGCCTATTGAAATTTACAATTTAAGATTTTTGTGTGGAAATTGTTACCATACTTTTCTTAAGTAAATTTCGGTCCAATATTTTTTCAGTGTAGGTGATACAGAAACACAACATAAAAAAGTAAACAGACTTTTGCCAAGTGCACGCAGAAATCATAAAAATCACCTGTGCACGAAGAACATTAAGGTGTGGCAGAATTATACCTCACCGAATATGACATGTTTATAAAACACTATTCTCATCTGCAGTTACATGACATGCAAAATGGTAAATGATCTGCACTTTTAACCTTAGCGGTTCTACAAAGCGCTTTACACTGTGTCCCATTCATACACACACACACACACACACACACACACACACACTTTCCAAATATCACGCAGAATACATTCAGGCCTATATGCTTTTTGTTTGTTTGTTGAATACATTAATTAAATTATGTTTCCGACTAAGTGTGTCTGATCCCTTGGTTCTGTAAAAAACTAACATCGGTTATCAAAGCGATCAAAGAATTACCTGCGAAAGAGAAACAGAAACGGTGATTACAGAGCGCGTTACACAGCAGCGCGCGCGTGTTTTCTCCAGGCGGAGAGTTAAAAAGACACACCGCCATTTTACCTCACCGTCACAAACAGATCCAATCTTTATTTATTTATTTATTTATTTGTATTTTGTTTCTTAGCCCCTAATTGAAGTCATCGATTTAGACACCACACATGTAAAGATAAACTAAAATAAAGCCAAATAAAGAGGAAAATATGTCCTGGTCCTCTGACGGATAAAACTGCTCTTTATTTCCGCTTTGATTTGGATGTCGGTGTCGCGAGTTAAAACTTACAGACAGATTTTAACACAAACTGCCAATTCATTTAGTAAATGGTTAATTATTTATCCCTGGACTACTGATTTAGGTTTAATTTAAGCTGAACCTGATTCTTACCTTCTGCAGACGCCATTTCCTGACCGTTAGTGATGTGTCGTTCGCGAGCGAGTCGGTTCCGTGAGTCGGCTCCTTTAAGTGAACGATGAGAGCCGCCTCCCGTCTGAGAGCCGATTTATTTATTTTTTTTTTTTAAATTTTTTAATACATTTAATACATGCATTTTAATATCAGACAACATAAAGGCAGAATGTAGAATTTGTAAGGTAAAATACCATATGGAGCAGGTCTTTGTGTTTTGGATAGTTCAATATAAATAAATCGTTCAATACACACGTGTAATAGTGTTTGATATTTTTACATTATTTAAGGTTTTTATGCCAAACATAATGTAAAATTATGTAAAATTATAAGGTTTAGTATAATTACACTGAATAATGTAAGTGATATATGTGCAAACACACTAATCACAGGTCAAAATATTGCTCAATCTATCTGAATTATAAAAGCCTGAAGTGGTACTAAATGAAGAGCCGTTTGGGAGCCGAAAGAGCCGACTCTTATTGCTGAAGTGAGCTGAATGATCTGACTCACTAAAAAGAGCCGGAATTCCCATCACTAATGGCCGTGGTGGAGAAAGTGAAAGTAAAAGTTGAATCTGCCACACACACACACACTCACACACACACACACACACACACACACACACACACACACACTCACACACACACACTCACACACACACACACACTCACACACACACACACACTCACACACACACACACACACACACACTCACACACACACACACACACACTCACACACACACACTCACACACACACACACACTCACACTCACACACACTCACACACACACACACACTCACACACACACTCACACTCACACACACACACACACACACTCACACACACACTCACACACACACACACGCACACTCACACACACACACTCACACACACACACACACTCACACACACACACACACACACTCACACACACTCACACACACACACACACTCACACACACACTCACACACACACACACACACACACTCACACACACTCACACACACACACACTCACACACTCACACACACACACACACTCACACACACACACACACACACACACACACACTCACACACACACACACACACACACACTCACACACACACACTCACACACACACACACACACTCACACACACACACACACACACACTCACACACACTCACACACACTCACACACACACACACACACTCACACACACACACACACACACTCACACACACTCACACACACACACACACACACACACTCACACACACACACTCACACACACACTCACACACACACACTCACACACACACACTCACACACACACACACACACACACTCACACACACTCACACACACTCACACACACACTCACACACACACACACACACACACACTCACACACACTCACACACACACACACACACACACACACACTCACACACACACACACACACACACAGCCATCTAGTGGTCTCTTTTATAAATACACTAAGACAAAAAGAATCAGAGTTTATTATATAACCTTTCAACGATAAAACGTTATATTTCAAGGCCAACGATTTCTTCTCCTTCCTATTTTTTCATTTTCTTTTTTTGACAGTAAGAAAATAAAGAAAAAAAGAAACAAATAAATTATATAATGGCAGAGGTACAGCAAGCAGTGTGAATAACAACAACAACAACAACAACAATAATAAGAATAATAATAGAAGCGATCTGCAGGGTCCAAGCACTACCTCTCAAATAGCGCCCCCAGAGGCCATAGATGAACATACTTCTTTTTGTGATGGTGCGATGCTAGCCGTGTGAAATGCTCACTGAAATACTGGCTGAAGGCAGGCATGTTTTTGAAGTAGTTCAGTGATAATTAAAAATCCAGTTACCGTCTAGCAGTTTGATGCAGCACACCAAATTTCCATAGCCTGATCAAAGAAATTCTTCTATAAGCACAGAGACATAAAGTATGTTGTAATATGGTTTATTATTACAGCCTTGAATCACAAACATTAACATCTTAATAAAAAAAAAATCATAATCAAGCACTTTCTAGGATTAATATTCTCTCTGATATAATGTGATTAGATTTTAAATGTCATGAAGCAGAAAAAAGAAAGAGAAAAGGTAAACATTGTGTATATATACTGATTATTCTAAATCTAATCTAATGAATGTTTCCTAATTATATTTATTTATCATTTCTGTTGTCACTAATACAGGCTGAGCTTCTTTATTTATCACTGGTTCATGATTAAGTTGCTGTTCCTGCCAGGTTCTGTTTAGAAGAGTTGAGTCTTTCATCAGATATATTCATCCAAACTCTTAATAGCTTCTTCTTTAGTGAACTCTCTCCATTCCCTGGGGATCTCACCATGACCCTGAAATGTTTTCTCATAGTGTTTTTCCAGGTCTTTCTGGAATCTGCACACAAACCATTTCCAGTATGGGAGCTGTGAATTATCAGGGGTGATGCTCCAGGTCTTATATACTCCTCCTGCTGTTCTGTATAATTTGTAAGGTATAGACACATCTGTATCATGACTTGGGTAAAACCGATGATCACTTTGCACATTTGTTGTGCAGAAACCAGTGGCGAGATTTGTTGTACCTCTGTAATACCACCCATTGATACCATTTACCCTGTGGAAGGGGATACTGTGATCTCCATCATGACCCTTCATTGTGTTGGTACAGATGGCTTTACAGAATGGACACTGAACCCAGCAGCATCGACAGAGGTGTTCAATCAGAATCTCATCTGGCTCCTTCCTGAACTTCTCCATGTTGATGTCTTTTACATGTTTAAAGCTTTTGTCCAGCTCTGACATCATTTCAGTGAGACCTTCACTCACAACCTGCTGTAGAAAATCAAAGTCTTTAATTTCTTTGTGATCAGTGAAGGTTATTTCTTTTAAGCTCAGATCATCTTTTAGTGAACTGGTAAAACTTCTCAGCCACATGTCTGCATCACCACTGGGTTTCTTCACCTCTTCCGCTGCAGTGTGAACAGCATTTATTACTCTCTGCTCTTTGTCTTTTAGATTTCCTTTAAAAAGGTCCAGAACTTTGGTGTAATTTTCAGTGATGTACTTATTAACCTTCTCTGTAATGAAGTGTTCAAAGTGCTTTTTGGGATGATGAATGTACTCTTTGTACTTCTCAAAGTTCCCCTCCTCTGCCAGACATTTCAGGATGTGTTTCTCAAGGTTTGATCTGTTACCGTTAAAGCCTGGCATGTCTGATCTGATCTGTGCTGCCAAATCAATAGCAGTTTTATTGTAACCTGCTTGCAGGATGGATTCTCTCAGGTTTCTGCAGATCAGTTCACCAAACACTTTTGTTGTTGTTGCTCCTCTGCAGTAGTTTGTAAAGACACTGTAATATTGTGGTTTCTGCTCAGACAGATAAACTCTTGGATCATTTCCATCCCTGAATTGGTTATGGCGCTCAGTAAATCTGTGACTCGCAAGTTCACACACATGAAGACAGAGATCCAGAGTGAATTCCTTTTTGAGCTTAAATCGTTTATTCTTACTGTGTTGCTGAACTCTTTTTCTGACGTGGTCTGTTATTTCCTGTATATAGCTGTCTTTGTACCCGAGTCTTCTGATTTTGCTGCAAATCTTAGGAATTAATAACTCTGTTTCTTGGATGACATTTCTGGTCAGATCCCTCACAATATTGTGGTCTTCAAAATGCAAGTCATTTATCTCAGATTGATTTTTATTTTGATTTCCATAACCAGGTGTAAATAATGACACAACAGCTGTCCAGACTCTCTGATATGTTTTGGTTTTTTTTCCCTTGTTTATATCTTTGTTCACATCAGATTTAACTATGTGCTGACTCTCAGCAATAGGTTCTTCGTGCTTGTTCAAAATAATGTAACGTGAATAATTTCCCATCCTGTCTATATTTTTGAAGTCTTTCTGAATTTGACGCTCACAGACGAAAGCCTGTTCGTTACCTTCAGACAGAATCTGTACAGCATCCTCCCAAAACTCAGTAGCTTTTTCTGAAGGTGTGTCTTGTGTCAGTTCAGTGACCCATTTGTCCCACAATTTGTCAAATTCTTGCTTCAGTACTTGTTCATCAGATTGCTTGCTTTTCAGACTTAACGCAAGCTCTTTGCTCAGACTGAAAAGTTTTTCACTGTACTCTTTACTTTTCCTTTCAAAAGTCTCCCGTGTCTGTAGCTGATGTATAACTTCATTCAGTTTTCGTTTTGCATCTTCAACGAGGTCTTCATAAAGCCGTGAGATTTTCATTTCACAACTCGTTCTCCACTGAATTAAAATGTCTTTGTCTTTGTCCTCTTCAAAGTAACTCTTCACTGATTGGTCCACTTCCTCTTTGGTCTTTTTCATGGAAGAATAAAGATCTTTTCCCTCAATCTTTTCCAGTTTTTCATTTTCAATTCTGTTGTGAAGTTTTTCTTCAATATCTAACATGGCACTTCTGAGGGCCCAGGTCCATTTTCCAAACTCATTCTCCAGTTTTCTGTACACTGATATCTCCAGTGTGTTTTTGAAGCTAAACACAAAGTTCTCGTTGAGTAATGCATTCCAAAGATCACTAATGCGGGATTTAAACTGTGAGAGAGTCAAACCAGGAGACTTGGTAGCTTTTTTGAAAATGGCGTTCTTTAGATCCTGAACATTTCTGCTGTAGCATGGGTTTGGTGGTGCCATTGGTGGGCTGCCCTCCCAGAGCTGTGCAAAATAATACACATCATCTTGTACATTGAATTCAATAACATCACTGAAACACTCAGCTTCACTGTCTTCTTCTTTTGCAGCTAATTTTGTCATTTCATCCAGTTTTTCCTGTAAACGTCTCCTTCCCTCCATGTTTTTCTCTCCAGCTGTGATGTCACTGACATTCTGATGGACAAACAAACAGCTGGGATTCAGTCTGACCTTCTTCATCCTCAGAAAGGCCTGAACAACAATCTGAAGGATGTCCTGCATCTCAGCCGGGTTCTCTCCAAAGATGTTGATCAAGGTCAGGTTTCCAAGACCAACAACAAATGTGGCGAGTTCATTGTCATGATGTCGAGTGGATTTTCCTGCAAGCTCAAGTGCTCGAAGTCCTTCAGTATCTACAATAAGAATGTAGTCAAACTTCAGCTCTTCTTTCATCTCCTCTGACACTCTGACCAGCTGCATGAAGGCTCCTCTGGTGCACCTTCCAGCACTGACGGCAAACTGGAGACCAAACATGGCATTCAGCATGGTGGATTTCCCAGAGCTTTGAATCCCCAGAACTGACAGCACAAAAACACTCTGGTCTCCCAGTATCTTCACAAGTTCATCTAGAACTGCTGAAACCCAGATCAGAGGAACATGAGCAGCATCTCCATCCATCAGTTCCATTGGATGACCAGATTTCATGAGTTCTGCTGCAAGCTTGGGGAGAGAGGACATGTTTTCTTCTTTAGATCCTTTCTTGGATGTTTGTACAGAAATAAAAGACTCATGTATCTGACCCATCTCTCTGAAGATGTGTTCCAAACCAAAGGTTGCTGCATTCAGTTTTTCTGAAAGCTCCTCAAGTTCTTCTTGCTCCAGCTTCATTTTATCTGATTTATCATGTTTCTTCTTAAGGTCTAAAACTGCTGTCCACTTTTCATTGTATTTGTGATAAAGAGCTGAAAGATCATATGAGGTGCGTTTGTCCAGGAGAATCCCAACCCATTTCAAAATGAATAACTGTTCATTATTGCCACCTATAGAATTCAGTGAGGAAATAAATTGTTCCATAAGACCAGAGAGTCTGTATTTATGCTGCTGTTCACGGATTTGCTTCATTTCTCTTTGTTTTGTACATTTTTGCATTTCTAAATTGTTCCCATGAAGTTGATACAGGTCTTTGTTCATCTCACACCAGTCATGCCATAACTTCCCCTGACAGGGCAGATGCTTTTCCTTTAGTTTGGAGAGTTCATTTCCCTCCAACTGACGCATTATCTTCACTGCAGCTTCCTTTGTTTTTTTGCATTCAGGGTCATCTTCATCTTTTGTAATCACTTCAGTTTTGTACAAATCTTCAATTCTAAAATTTGAAGATGACTTTGAAAGACACTCTTTAATGGTCATTCTGAGGTTCTTGGCTACATCTGACTGAGTTCTGTCTTTAAGGCCAATTCTGTATTTTCCGTTCCTGATTCTAGTGACACTGGATTCATCTTCTGAAAGTAGACAAATAAGTGATTTGGGGCATTTCAAGAGCTTGTCTAGTAAGTACTTATTTGCAATATTTTCTGCATCAGATAAAAGTACAACATTCACAGAGGACATTTCAGTCAGGATATTCAGTTGCTCTTGATTAGTTTCTGCATCACCATGGAGATTACAGAATGCAACACAGTCAGGGAAATAATCACTTTCCTTCCCAGATGGGCAGTACCAAGTGATCTCCACCACTCCATCCATCAGGAGCCGGTTTCTGCTGCTGTTGGGACAGTGTCTGTGGAAGAATGTGTGATGTTTCTCATTGATCACACTGTTCATCATCTGAGACTTGGATGAAGATGCAGAGCCGAACCTGAAGAAAGCCACCATTGGAGTTTCAGCTTCAGAAATCTCCTGGACTTTACTGGTCACATTACCAGAGGAGTCAGTGGTCTTCCAGCTCTTTCTGATTTGGCGAAAGGTCCACAGTGGAAACTGGATCTCTCCGGTGAAGGGATTGGGCACCAGCAGAGGCAGAGCATACTGACACTGAGCCAGTTTATTCACTATTAGCTGCTTTAGGAAATGATCTGAGCAGTGAAGCACTGCCATCTGGACATCCATGGGGTGAACAGGAGATTTATGATCTTCCCCATTAAATGATTCTGCCTTTTTGGAGAAAATTTCAGCAAATAAATCAACACCTTCCTGATCCTCTGTACTTAGGTAAACATGAGCAAGATCAGTGACTTCTTCTTTAGTGGTAATGTATCTTGCTCTGTAGTCCATCATTAACAGCCTTTGTAGAAAAGTGTCCACTAAGTCTTCCTCTGTACAAGGCTCCTTCCAGTGTAATGAATGTGAAGTTATTTGAAGGACTTCTGAAGTTTTCATCTTTTGTTTGTGCTTTTCCTTAAGATTAAGTCTAGAAAACAATTGCTCTGATTTTGCCATTTCAAGCTTTTTCTTTTCTTCATATTTTGATCCGTCTTCTCCAGACTCTGTCATCTTTTCCTGTAACATATATCATACATTTAAATATTTTTAGTTTATTTTTTTAGATGTCTGTTTAATTTGTCCATCTGTCTTGGTAAATTACTGGTTAAAATACAAAAGCCTACCATCACTCAGGTCTCTGCAACAGCTGTGAAAAAGACTAACCCAGCACCTGACCCTTTGCAAATATAGCGTGAACCCCTTCAGAATGCAAAAAAATGTATGGAAAACGTTTTGTGCTTCTACTATGGAGAAGATTCATATCCTATATACCAAATTGGAATTCTAAAGAAATACAGAGACGAGCCACACAAGTTCTGGAACCAAGATTAACCTCTACCAAAGTAATGGAAAGGCCTGGAAAGTGTGGATCTGCTCATGATCCGAAACATGGTGGAGGTAGTGTCATGGCTTGGGTTTGCATGGCTTGGGTTTGCATGGCTGCTTCTGGAACAGGCTCACTAATCTTTAGAGATGATGGAACTCATGATGGTAGCAGCAAAATGAATTCAGAAGTTTACAGGAACATTTTGTCACTAATTTACAGAGAAATGCATTTGAATTAATCAGTTGGAACTTCATCAGGGGGGGGAAAGTGGAAGGTTTTAGATTGGTCAAGTCAATCACCAGACCTTAACCCAACTGAGCAGCATTTCACCTCCTGAAGAGGAGACTGAAGGGAGAAACCCCCCCCCCCGAAACACAAAACTGAAAGAAGCTGCAGTAAAAACCTGGAAAATCATCACAAAAGAAGAAACCAACTGTTTGGTGTCAGTGAGGCTTGATGCAGTTATTGCAAGTAAGGGATATGCAACCAAATATTAAGTGTTACTTACTTTCACTTACTTCAAGACTTATCTGTTCCTATACTTTTGCTTGTTCTTTTTACTTTTTCCTATACTTTTTGTTAAATAACGCTTAAATAAACTCCATAAATTTTTTTTCTTGCATTTTTATAGCTCAGCTAGTAGCCTAGAGTTGTTTTATGTAGTTAGCTGTCAATGTATGACATGATCAGAAAAAGTTAGATTTATCATAAAACTTGCCTCTGGTGTTCTGTTTGTCACTCAGCTAGTTTGGTGTCGCTAGCCAAGGGGAGGCACAACTGAGCGATCACTGTATGGGTTTAGCTGCTACAGAGCCATGCAAAGTACATTATCTGTCCTTATGCTCTGCTCATATCATGTTCATGTAAATTGGAACTCATAAACATTTACACACCTTGTTTTCCTGCTCAGCATCAGAGGATGTTACCGTTTCAGCTTCAACCCCTTTACTGGTTGAAACTGAAACTAACTGACTGTGTGAGTTAGTGTTCAGCAGAATTGAGACTGTCAGCCAATAAGACAGGAATATTTCCATGTATTTTCCTGTAAACCCTGTCTGACTGGTCTCACCTCAGTTCACTGAAGATTAAATATAACAATCCGTTCACTAAAGATATAAAATTACAACACTACCATCTTCTTTTACTTACATTCAGTTATGTAGTAACAAAGTCCAAGTGTAGAATTATTCGGGGCTAAAGAAAAAATCTTCTGAGCTACAGCCCCAAATACACCCCTGGTCAGTAACATACATATGTGTAAGGTAAGTGACTAAAAACCAAAGTAATATTCCTTGCACTTACTTACCAGTCTAATGGGAAGTGTATGTTGTTATAGAAAACATATATGGCCTGAGGTGAAGAGGAGGAGTCTGGTTTATACTTGGTGCATGATAGTGTGTGTGTGTGTGTGTGTGTGTGTGTGTGTGTGTGTGTGTGTGTGTGTGTGTGTGTGTGTGTGTGTGTGCAGAAGCTGTGGTAACGCAAGTGGCATTGTTCACAGACTCACTGCATATCTTATGTATATCCATTAGATTTAAAAGTGATTTCACTAGATGCACATCAAAGCTAAAGCATCCCTGTCCATGAGGTTTCCAAGCCGAACTGTTTAGCCATATCATGAACAGTGATGACCACACTGACAAGCTCTGTCTCTCTGTAAACTTTCCATCTCTGTCATGATTGTCATAAGCTACAATATGTCACAAATCAAAAACTCTAACCTTACATTCAAAAGTATTTACTAATATAGAAAATCCAGAAGGCTGGTACACAAAACAGAGCATTCAGTTGGTGTGGGCTTGTGAACCCCTAGTTTGGGAATGCCCATTAGATTTGGCCATGGGACAAGGATATGTTTCACTGTATATCCTTGATAGATTAATCACATACTGTAGATACACACCTCGGTAACCACTGGACATCCAGGTGTGACAGGAATCTGAGAAACAAGAAGAAACCCATGGGGAAAACATGTCAAATTTAGCACAAACAGTAACCTGAATTCAGGATGAAACCCAGGACCCTGGAGCTGTGAGGTAGAAATGTTACCCACTTTGGCCCCAAGATGCCTGCATTTACTTTACAGACAGCAAAAAGTGATAATTCCTGTTGGTGCTCGGAATCAAACAGGCAAAATTAAACAGGTAGCAAAAAGAGAAAGTTCCCTTTAGAACCTTTCACCAGGAGAAAAACTATGAAGTGACTGTTGAGTGCAAAATGCTCATACGATGAAACACAAAGGGGCATAAGATTTCATTTGACTGGATGAGGAACTGCTTACCTTTCCTTTTTCTGCCAGTTCTTCACTTATATGTGTAACTTTCTTCTTTTGTGGCAGGCGAGTGCTATGGTCTATGAATAAAAGTTAAAAAATTATGAAAGTACAAATTTAATTTATGGAGAATATTTCGTATTTCATGGACAAATTAAATGAAAATCTGGACAAATTAAATTGAACATGCCATCAAACCAAACTGACTGTTTCCTGAGGTTATATACTGTATACAGTGCCCTACATTAATATTGGCACCAGTGCTTAATTTGTAAACCTGCAGGTCCCGGAACACTAAAAGGGTAGTGATCCGGCAGGTCAGGAGGCACACGAAAGGTCGCGGTCCTCGAACTTACAGATATGTAAAGTGCTTCTAGTATCTCACGTAGCCAACGATATTCAATGCTGATAGGTGGCCTGTGTAAGTGATCACACTGGTACAGCAACGTAACAGCATAACTAACTTAATAGCAGCGAGTATTCTCAGTACGAAGGGAAACATTTTAATGATGACACATTTTATCAGCTTATGTGCTAACCTTCAGTTAGCTACAAAACACATTTGCCCAAAGCACTTCGAAAACAAAGCTACATTTCATATAATAAGAGTACTTATAATAAACTAACATTAACTGCACCATAGAATCGATAAGTAAGCATCTTAACTAACACAAAATATTCCACAAAGCCGTCCTGTCAGTGTCCTCCTCTTCCCTGTGTCCCTTACGTATCCATGAGCACAAATGGCTCGGGATTGAACTTTGTAAGCGGTGGACCCACGATGTTCAAAAATATCAGAGAGAAGATGGTGTGGATGAGAAGGGATGCACACTGCAGCTACAAATGAGATTGATTTTGGACAAACCCTGCTCGCGCTCCACTGGAGATCGGTGTGGTGTTCACAGAATCCAACATCTGCCTCAGTCCTTCTGGAACTTTTTGTCTATTACTCCCTAGTAGTCCCTGTACTCCATAAAAGCCAGAATGACTGTACGTGGGGTCACTTTCAAAGCAATGTGCAGGTTAACAATGTTTAGCCTCGTAAGCGCTTCTAAAAACCTTCCACAATCAGGCTATAGCATTATCACTGCTAGTCGTGGGAATTCGGTCACCAAACTGCTTCATCAGTGACCTGCTGCTGCTCGCTCTCTTGGACTCTTCCCTTTTTAGTATTTTGTTTGTGTTCTTAAAAAATGCTGTTAATGATAACTGCGTTCTTTTCACAATGACGCACTCTACAATGCATGCTACGTGACTGTAGGCTTCGCTTCGTGACAACGAATTCAGGTGAACTTTGAACTTGAAATGATTATGTGAAAGAGGCTACTGATTGGCTATTAGCAATATTTGAGCATTTATATTGCCCTTTGTTTGTTGTTGTTCTGTTTTACTTTTGGTGAATTAAAAACTAAAAATATTTCTTTTGATAATATTGCTGTGGGAGACTTTAAACATTCAGCTGCAGAGGTGCCAGATCCACATAAAAAGTTTCCAGAATGCACTTGTGCTAAATTTTAGAGGTGCCGGATCCTGTTCCACTAATATTAGCACCCTTGGTAAATATGAGCAGAGAAGGCTGTGAAAAATTGTCTTTATTGTTTAACCTTTTGATCTTTTGTTTAAAGAAAATCACAAAAATATTCTGCTCTCATGGATATCAAACACAACACAGGTTTATCAAAAAAAAAAAAAAAATTAAATATAGGTGTGCAACAATTATTGGTATCCTTTCATTCAATACTTTGTGCTACCTCCCTTTGCCAAGATAACAGCTCTGAGTCTTCTCCTATAATGCCTGATGAGGTTGGAGAATACATGGCAAGGGATCTGAGACCATTCCTCCATGCAGAATCTCTCCAGATCCTTCAAATTTCGAGGTCCACGCTGGTGGACTCTCCTCTTCAGTTCACCCCACAGGTTTTCTATGGGTTTCAAGTCAGGGGACTGGGATGGCCAGGGCAGGACCTTGATTTTGTGGTCAGTAAACCATTTTTGTGTTGATTTTGATGTATGTTTTGGATCATTGTCCTGCTGGAAGATCCGACCACGGCCCATTTGAAGCTTTGTGGCAGAGGCAGTCAGGTTTTCATTTAATATCTGTTGATATTTGATAGAGTCCATGATGCCATGTATCCTAACAAAATGTCCAGGTCCTCTGGCAGGAAAAACAGCCCCAAAACATTAAAGAACCACCACCATGTTTAACCGTGGGCATGAGGTACTTTTCCATATGGCTACCTCTCTGTGTGCACCAAAACCACCTCTGGTGTTTATTGCCAAAAAGCTCTATTTTGGTTTCATCTGACCATAGAACCCGATACCATTTGAAGTTCCAGTAGTGTCTGGCAAACTGAAGACACTTGAGTTTGTTTTTGGATGAGAGTAGAGGCTTTTTTTCTTGAAACCCTTCCAAATAACTTGTGGTGATGTAGGTGACTTCGGATTGTAGTTTTGGAGACTTTCTGACCCCAAGACGCAACTAACTTCTGCAGTTCTCCAGCTGTGATCCTTGGAAATGTTTTTGCCACTCAAACCATCCTCTTCACAGTGTGTTGAGACGATATAGACACATGTCCAATTCCAGGTTGATTCATAACATTTCCAGTTGACTGGAACTTCTGAATTATTGCCCTGATGGTGGAAATGGGCATTTTCAATGCTTGTGCTATTTTCTTATAGCCACTTCCCATTTTGTGAAGCCCAAAAACCTTTTGCCACACATCACAGCTATATTCTTTGGTCTTACCCATTGTTATGAATGACTAAGGGAATTTGGCCTATGTGTTACCTCATATTTATACCCCTGTGAAACAGGAAGTCATGATTTAACAATTTCCTGTTCCTAGTCACCCAGGTGTACTAAAGAAGTGTAAAATATCAGTGGGAATATACTTCAAATATATTTTTCTCATATGAATTCATAGGGGTGCCAATAATTGTTGCACACCTATATTTAACAAAGATTTTTGTTTTTTGATAAACCTGTGTTGTGTTTGCAGTTGTTTGGTATCCATGAGAGCAGAGTATTTTGTGAATTTTTTAAACAAAAGATCAAAGGGTTAAACTATAAAGACAAATGTTCACAGGTTTCTTTGCTCATATTTACCAAGGGGACCGATATTAGTGGAGGGCTCTGTAATCAGCCAACCATGGTTAAAGTCACAGAGATCACACGTTTTCTTCATTCTGATGTTTGATGTGAAAATTACCTGAAGCTCTTGACCTGTACCTGCATGATTTTATGTGTTGTGCTGCTGCCACATGATTGGCTGATTAGATAACTGTATAAATGAACTGGTATACAGGTGTTCCTAATAAAGTGGCTGGAGTGTATATATTAAATACAGTCGGGTCCATAAGTATTTGGACACTGAAAGTTATTGTTATTTTAGCTGTCTACCACAATATATTGGATATCAAATTAAGTAATTTTAACTTGATATTGAGAGCTAATGGCAACAAATTCCAAATCCAAATGCCACACTTAAAATCAACTTCAAACCTTTTATCTGTTTACTTGTACGTGAAATAATGAGGGAATAACACACACCTGGCCATAAAACAGCTGAGCAGTCAAATGTCCAATTACTTTTAGTCTCTTAATTTAATTCAATCAACTTCAATATACTGTGTTAGGCAGCTAAGATAACAATAGTTGTTTTCAATGTTCATTTTGTGGACCTGACACAAAATATATATAAAAATATATATGTGTATATACACAAATATACAGTGGGTATAGAAAAGAATCACCCCCCTTTAAAATAAGCACATTTTGTTGCTTTTCAGCCTGAAATGAAGACAGACACAGTTTCTGTTTTATCCAGCTGTATTTACTCAGTGCAACTTATAACATCCAAGTGAAAGATATAACACCAACATGTCAGAAATAAATATTAACCCAGACTCACTGAGTTGGAAAAAGGATCACCCCCCTCCTAAAAATAACATGTAAACTCAATAAGGTGTAGCTAATCACCTTCTCAATGGCACACAAAGCCATTTGACTTTCAACTGTGATCAGCAGTAGTCATTTTGATTAGCTCAGCATGAAAAGAGCTTTCCTGGAGCATTTTGTAGTGCAACTGAAGCAAACAATCAACTATGGGTGGCAAGGCACTGTCAAAAGATCTCCTGGATAAAGTTGTGGACAGGCACAAGTCAGGAGATGGATACAAAAATGTCAAAGGCTTTATCAATACCTAGAAGCACAGCGAAGTCTATTATTAAGAAGTGGAAGGTATTTGGTACAACACAGACCCTCCCTGGATCAGGACGTCGCTCCAAACTGGATGAAAGAGCCAGGAGGAAACTGGTCAGAGAGGCTACCAAGAGGCCTACAGCAACTCTGAAGCAGTTGCAGGAATTTATGACAAAGAGTGGTCATTGTGTGCATGTGACAACAATATCACAAATTCTCCACAAATGTGGCTTGTATGGGAGGGTTGCAAGAAAAAAGCCACCCACGACTGAGCTTTGCCAAAACGCACCTTGAAGACTCTGAGGCCACATGGAAAAAGGTGTTATGGTCAGATGAGACTAAAATTGAATTATTTGGCCTCAACACCAAACGATATGTCTGGCGGAAATCCAATACAGCTCACCATCCAAATAACACCATTCCTACAGTAAAGCATGGAGGTGGTAATATCCTGTTATGGGGGTGTTTCTCTGCAGCAGGGACTGGAGCACTTGTCAGGATAGAAGGAAAATGGATGGGGCAAAATACCATCAAATTCTTGAGGAAAATCTGCTGCACTCTGCCAGAAAGTTGTTAATGGGAAGAAGGTTTACCTTCCAACATGACAATGACCCAAAGCACACAGCAAAACTGACCACACAGTGGTTGAAGGAGAAAAAGGTGAATGTCCTTGCATGGCCTAGTCAGAGCCCAGACTTAAACCCCATTGAAAATCTGTGGAATGACTTGAAGACTGCAGTCCACAAACGGTCACCATCAAATTTAACTGAACTTGAGCAGTTCTGCAAAGAAGAGTGGGCAAATATTGCAAAGTCTAGATGTGCAAAGTTAGTAGAGACATATCCCAACAGGCTAAAGGCTGTAATTAAAAAAATTAAGGCAAATTAAAGCAAGGGGGTGATCCTTTTTCCAACTCAGTGATTCTGTTTTTTTATTTATTTGTTTGTTTTTTCCTGACATGTTGGTGTTATATCTTTCACTTGGATGTTATAAGTTGCACTGAGTAAATACAGCTGGATAAAAAAATAAAAAAAAAACTGTGTCCGTCTTCATTTCAGGCTGAAAAGCAACAAAATGTGATTTATTGTAAATGGGGGTGATTCTTTTCTATACCCACTGTATTTCTGGTATTCATAATTCAAGAAAATCATACTACCTTTGTGCCTCCTCCTGTCTTGCTGGTGTTCTTCAGTCTTTAATCCTGTGTTGTAAATCTCAGCAGTGTACCAGCACTGATTGTTCTCAGAGACGAGATGATCAATCTTCTCCAGCAGTGTTCTAATTTCTGGTTGGTTGTTCATGCTCTTGCTGCATGTGCAGTATCTGTTTCCACACTTCTTCATCAGTTGCTCTAGAACAGTGTTGTTCTTCAGGTCATCTATGATGGTGTCACACTCCTCCTCTCTCTCATAAGTGAACAGAATCATCACAAAGGAAAGAGCACCTTCTCCAAATTTTCTTTCCAGCCATTCGAGTCCCATTTTATCATCATCTGTAAATTGTCTTAATTTCAGGATGAAAATGAAGGACTGGATGTTATTTTCATTAACTAACTGACCAGTGATGTGGTCCACAGAATCCACAGACAAATCATTCTCATGCAAGTCCAGTATATTGATCACTGACAAAACACGTCCTGACACTTCTCTTTTTCTGGGCATGTGGGCCTGATCTGGAAGAACATGTTCTGCTCCAAGTAGTATATTTTCATCTCCAAAGTGGACTGCAGAGGTGTTTCCAAACAGCACAACAGTGAAATTGGGGGAATTGTTTGTGGATTCCACATTACAAACTGATAAAGCAGATCCTCCTCTGGTCATTTCTTCAGTAATGTCTTCTTGTGGTCGTTCAGCTGTTTGAGATGCTTCAGTGGCTGTGTTAATATTTTCTAAACTCTCACCAGCCTGGCTGTGTTCAGGAGCTACTATGATCGTTGTCTGACACCCTTCGGTGACCTTGTTATTTATTTCTGTATGCAGCTTGACAACATCTGAAAACAGTGTGGCTTCCCGACCAGTAACATCTTCATGCTCCTCATCTTGAGAATGTCTGGGTGTAATAGTACTGTTTATTTCAGCTTGCAGTGTCACATTGTTTTTCTTTGTGTCTTCATTATCCTTAAACAAATTAAATTGTCTCACTTTACTTTTAAAATGAGCAATATGGAAGAATTACATTATTAAGAAATTTTCGTAATACTGTGCAAAGATAAACTCTATATATTTCTTTAACAGAAGTTCTCCTTTATGTTTAACTAAAACTCTTTTTCTGTTTTGTTTTGTTTTTTCCCACTAAAGGTTTTATTTGCATTAGCTGTAATATATACTCAGTAATCTGCACTCACCTCACACTTTCCTGATGGAACTGGGTTTTCCAGTCTGGTATTGGTCTGACCTGTGCAGTCTTGTCCACAGCAATCTTGATGAAACAATAGAAACAGATGTTATTTGAAAGTGGACTTTTTTTTTTTTTCAAATATGGTGATGAGACTCCATCAGTAATGAACCTAAATCCTAGATGACAATCTTTATTTACTATCTTACTATTTTAAATTTTGTTAATATTTGTCAAATCACTTATCACCTTTATTGTCACCGTGTTCGATATCTTCATTGTTCACATGTGGATTGTGGATGTCTGAGAGGTGCTCAGTCACTGGCTGGCTGTGCATTTCATCATCTGGAGCTTGATCTGCCATGACATCTTTCTCTATATTTCATTCATAAAATTCTGAAACAGAGTGTAGGTATACTGGTATTTAAAATACTTTCTCAATAGCTGAGTTTGTAGTTTGTATGTTTACTTTAAAACTGGAGCAGACTAGGTATTATATTATGAACATCCAGAACAGACGTACAGATCAGAACATCCAGAACAGATGCTCCTCTGCATGCTCCATTCACTGCTTCACACTTGCGAATAGCTTTGTGTGCACTCTGCCACGTCCCACACCCGATCCACAACATATTTAATTATGCTTTACGACAGGGTTAGGGTTAGACCATTGGACCTTCCAACAGGACAATGATCCCAAGCATACCTCAAATTCCACCAAGGCTTGGTTGCAGAAGAAGTCCTGGAAGATTCTACAGGGCCATTACAGTCCCCTGACTTGAACCCCATAGAAAATTTCTGGTGGGATTTGAAGTAAGTAAGTTTTCTGATTACACAGTAACTCTGGATGGCCTTTCTGTTTCATCATGTGCAGCAGTAAAAGACCTTGGTGTGATTATTGACTCCAATCTTTCCTTTGACGCCCATGTAGATAATATTACTAGGATAGCCTTCTTTCACCTCAGAAATATTGTCACTACATGATGCAGAAAAATTAGTTCATGCTTTCGTCACCTCTAGGTTGGATTATTGTAATGCCTTACTGTCTGGATGTTCCAGTAGGAGCATAAACAAGCTCCAGTTAGTCCAGAATGCAGCTGCAAGAGTCCTCACTAGAACCAGAAGATATGACCACATCACCCCTATCTTATCCACACTGCATTGGCTCCCAGTGAAATTTCGCACTGATTATAAAATACTACTATTGACTTATAAAGCGCTAAATGGCCTCGCGCCACAGTACCTGAGCGAACTTTTGGTCTTTTATGATCCGCCACGCCTACTTCGATCAAAAGTTGCAGGCTATTTGTCGGTACCTCGAATATTGAAGGCTACAGCAGGGGGAAGAGCTTTCTCTTACAAAGCCCCACAGTTATGGAACAGCCTTCCAATTAGTGTTCGGGACTCAGACACAGTCTCAGTGTTTAAGTCCAGACTGAAAACATATTTGTTTAATCAGTTTTTTCGTGAATAGTTTTTTCCTTTGGTAAATGAGCAGATCTCACGGGCATAGTGTGTTGTGGTGAACTAGGATGTTAGGATGCTGTCGCCCCCCACCTTCACACGTTCACCCAGGATTGTTGGTGGTGGGGTAGCTGGCCGCCTTGTCCCAGGGAGCCCTCATGTCTGTGTTACCTTCTGGCTCTCTCTTTTAGTTATCCTGTCATAGCTAGTCTTGCCGAAGTACCTGCTTTCACTTACGCAAAGTACACTGTCCTTAACCATTACGGTACAATAAGCACCTAATTATCTCTCTCTCTCTCTCTCTCTCTCTCTCTCTCTCTCCGTCTCCCCTTCTGTCGAGCTTCACATGATACTCCTGAGATGCCAGTGATCCCGACCCCTTCTGCTCTCTGGACCTGCCCGATCCATCCTGATGCCCTACTTCTGGTTGGAGATCTCATCAATTGGAAGTCACATGATGCTGCTGAGGATGGCCCCACACGGTGCAGCCTAAAGATCATTGAGATTACAGTGGTGAAGTTCAACAAAACAGACTTCATATAAAAACTGTAATGAATTTTCATGATCTCACAACTGCTATCTGACCGTGTGGTACTGGTACATTTATAGAAGAGATTTATTTATTTATAATCGCACTATCCGGTGTCACCCAGATGAGGATGGGCTCCCTTTTGAGTCTGGTTCCTCTCAAGGTTTCTTCCTCATATTGTCTCAGGGAGTTTTTCCTTGCCACCGTCACCTCTGGCTGCTCATTGGGGATAAATTCATAAATTTAAAATCTATGTCCTGGATTTATATACTTCTGTAAAGCTGCTTTGGCACAATGTTCATTGTTAAAAGCGCTATACAAATAAACTGAAACTGAAACTGAAAAAGGTGGTTGCAGCACACAAACCCAAGAATATTACTGAACTGGAGGCCATTGCTCATGAGGAATGGGTTAAGATTCCTCAGGAACGCTGCCAGAAGCTGGTGTCTGGCTATGCATCTCGTTTGCAGCAGGTCATAACAGCAAAAGGGTCTCTACTAAGTACTATAGATGCTTGCCATGAAGGGGTTGAATAATTTTGAGACCGGAGAAGTCATTATAAGTTGCATTTTCAGTTGAACTTGGGGAAACCAGTTGAAGCATTCGTTGTGTTGAACTATTTCAATTGCTTTTGTTTGATTTGTTCATTACAAACAGCTGAAAGCTCCATTTTATGTAGCACCATGGTCCTGGAGGAATGTTGTTTTGTTTCACTGTGTACTGTACCAGCTGTATATGGTTGAAATGACAATAAAGCCACTTGACTTGACTTGAGTGAGGATTGTGCATTGGGCACTGATGGTTTAAGGGGTTAAATTGGAAAGGAAAACTTATTACCTTTTTCCTATTATTTTTGTAAAATCACGGTGCATTATTGTGTAAAATTCTTGCAAATTTCATATTCACTACAGTCATGTTCCTTTCAATACTCTGTCTGAGGCACATTTATGTCTCCGTAACTATCTGTCTGCAGTTCATTTTCATTTAAATCAAAGCACTGGAGACTGAAGAGGGATATACACAAAAAATCTATTTAATGTTATTTTGGTTTTGATATATACTGTATGTCTCAGCCTGCCACAATATTAGGGACAGTGAGTGATCTGCCTCACCCTTGTGTTTCCTATAATTATTGTGATCACTCTTCTTTATTATTACTGTTTTATATTTTTTCTTACCTTTATTGGTAAATTCATTTTTATCCATAAATATTTTACACATAATTTTACACATTTTATCCTTCTTGTTTCAATTATTCTGTATATAGTAAATTTATTTTGTCCTTAATTTGTACATTTATGTACATTGTTTGCACTATTTCTTATTTTATTTTATTTTTTATTTTATTTTATTTATTTATTTATTTATTTATTTATTTATTTTTAATCTATTAGTATTCTATTCAGTTTTATTATATTTTGTCTTGTCTTTTATTTTATTTCTATTGTGTTTACACAACCCTTCCCTTGTACTTGCTTTGGCAATACAAATGTACAATTGTTTGTCATGCTAATAAAGCACATAAAAACTGAAACTATATCAATATGATGCATGGTAAAAAAAATAGCTCTCTTCTTACAATAAGGAATTTTATTCTTTATTACATGTGTAATAAGGAATAAAATGGATATCCTCATTTTACTATTTCCACCCACCACTATCACACGCCCCCCTTCACAAACAGTCTGTTCTGGTGTAACTCTACTGTGCTGCTAGTATTTGGTGCTAACTTCCGGGAACTATTGAGAGGCTTCACGATCTGCCATTGCTGTAAAAAAAAAAAAAAAAAAAAAAGGCCCATTAGAGTGAATGGAGTTGATGCAACTCTTTCTCTCAAGGGCTCTGCACGGGCCTAAGGGCTGAAGACTCTGACGTGTGTGTCGAATTTCATGGGGTTTTGAGCATGTTAAGGGCCCCAAAAGCCCCCAAAACTTTGAAAAAAATTAATACTAAAATAATAATAATAATAATCCTTATGAAAACAATGGGGCCCTGTGCACTTTCAGTGCTTGGGCCCTAATTATTTAGCTGCAGCAACACAGGCCTTCACTCTTGTACGTCGCTCTGGATAAGGGCGTCTGCTAAATGCTATAAATGTAAATGTAAAATAACTATGTATGCATTGCCAAAACAGACTGGATTTTCTATTATTCAGCAGATACAGTAAAAATTGTTAGAATCCCTCTTCTTTAGATACAGCTTAACCAGAGTAAAACTGATTAAGTAGTGAAGTAGCTTATATGATACATCTTTAACCTTGTTTCTTATAAAATATTTATAGTGTGCAAGGCTCAATAAGACATGAATATATTAATGTACTAATCTTCCTCTATTTCTAACACAGGGTTTGGATGAGCAAGAGAAACAAATTCACCCAACCACTATTTTTATGGATGTGCAACAGCAAGGAGAGGAATCATGAATTAACAGAGCCCTTTAAAAGTATATTAACTCTGATAGGAACAGCATCAATAACCACAGCAAATCATATTTTAGTAACAAGAATATTTTATTAATTTAAAATTCCAAATGAAAATAAAACATATGTTTATGGAAATTGTATAGCTTAGATTGGATACTTTATCAATGCTGTAATTACGTAACAAAAGGACTGGAGACCGCCCACTTTGAATATAAAACCCTAGCATTTAAGTTTCATAACGTGACGATTTTGCGCATTAAAAAAAAACACACACACACAATAAAAATAAATAAATAAATAAACGTTAGCGCATGTGTAGTAAAAATCGGGCAGCAGCATCACTACCTAACCCATATCTGCCTAATTTGAGGGACGCAGATTGTGGAATCACACATTCAGTTCAATAAACTGAATATTATAACATTGCCTATGTGTTTCATTTTAAAAGGTTACATTAGAAGTGCAACATTAAATCTGCACACTTCTATCTGTCCATTTTAATTTACATTTGTTAATTAGATGAGAATGATCTGCAGTCTTCAATGGTTTCAGTCTCTTTCAGGATAAACACGAAAAATATGAAATCATTTAAATAGGGAATCTGTTCTTATCCTTGATTTCTGTTCATAAAATGTTTGTGAGCAGCTTTTACAGACTTGGTGGGAACGCGTTCAGTAAGAAAACGTTCGGGTTGGTTAGAAAAAGTAACATTACAAAAGATTTTCAAGGGAAATAACAGCAGCAGTGTGTTATAAAGTTACAGTTAAGCAGTGTTTTTGAAACAACTCCTACTTTACTACCAAACAATTAAAGCACTCTTTAAGTCAAATGACTAAAACATTGAGTCAGTGATAGTTTTATTATTGTACTATTTGTTTCAGGATTTGATGCTACACAGGGAATGAAATAAAATTATATAGATTAGAAAACAGTAAAATCATACCTGAGTACTGAAGCCTCCAAGTTTGCAGGCAATTCTGTAAATCGAAAGCACCAAGCTGACTATACAATGAGCAGGTGGTGGTGATTCCTTGAAGTCACATGATTTCACAGAAAAATTCCTTCCCCCACTTGTGTTCTTTTTTGTTGTTGTTGTATTATTTATATAGGCACATATAATTAATGCTGCAATTTTGTATTAGGGGAAGATGCCCCCCTTAAAGGAGACCTATTTTGACCCATCTTACAAAAAAAAAAAAAAACATGCTGTTTTCATGTGTGTCTCTTTAAATGCAAATAAGTTGCTGCTCCTCGCCCCCTTTGTGGAAGAGAACAGCTCGTGCTTCGGCAAGCACTTTTTTCCCAGGGGTTTCAGGACAGCATAACAGATGTTGCGTCATCAAGTAGGCGTGGCCTAATTTGAGAATCTGCATAGGTCAACAATCATGCACAGATTGGGAAGAAAAGCCATTTGCTGCAGATAGTTGTCTGTCCGTGATCACAGGAATTTTATATTAATGGGGGTTATGCGCAACAAACTTCTGTGTTCGGTAAAACGGGTCGCATAACTTCCGGTTCTGTATGTTCTACGCTGACATGGCACTGATTTACTTAAGATGCCTTCAGGAATTACCGAAGATGAGTCTAACCGATGTTCATCATATGTGCAAATTGACATCTATAACTCCTGCCACCAAAATGGATAAGGGATTTAAGCTATATGATTCCTCATACATATGCTGTACTGTACAATATGTCACTAGATAGTTAACGCTAACACAAACATAAACCACTTAGTCTTATCTATGGATCTACACAATCACATTAACACCTTGTTAATTTTTTCACTAGTATCAAATAAAGACAGGGTGACTGGTGCTGTCAGAATCAGGGCAGCCTGCCACAGGTCTATGAGGAAAAGCGAGAAGCCACACAGCCTGAGAGTAACGTTAGGGATGGTTTGGGTGTTCTGTTCGAGTTCTCAGTCCATTCCAGTTCAGGGACAGTTTTTATCAAGCCTTTCAGAGTTGGAATAAGAATATCTGTAATTATGAGCAAGTCCCTTGGTTATTGTGAGATGCTCCGTAAATGCAGGCACAATTGTTCCCATTTCATTGTTGTTGTTTGTCTACTTGTTTAAAGAAGAGGATAGTGAGGTCACTGGGGTATAGTGGGGTATTCTTGAGTGCCAAATTTTATTACATGTTATTCATAATCAGGCCTCCCAAAGTAAAAATCCCTCCATTACACACAGTATTAACAAATTCTGTTGTTGTATTTATTGTAATAATGGCAGCCAAACTTGCCCCAGCAACCTAACTAGACTGATACTGACATCACACCTGGAGGTACACAGCAGAAATCACTGTTAGGATTTTCCCGCTTCTGGTACTTTATCAGTTTTGACAAAGACATTTTCTTCTCACTAACATTCAGATATGAAAATTAGAATAAACCAAAATGCAAACAACACTCTGAATAATAATAACAATAGTGTGAACCAGCTAGGTTAGCCTTTGGGTTAGAGGATTGCCCTGCAAGCAGATGTGGTGAGACCAGTTTTCTGGTTTGGTCATGTGATGTCTGACATATACCCTACTATTCTGCTATAACTTCAGATACCTGTCCGTGATCACAGGGGTTTCATGTTTGATAAATGCTATTGATATAAAATGCTTGTTTCACTTAAATAAGCTCAGAGTCTTACTGACTTTACATCAATTCTATCATGTGTCCTAACATGAAAGACTAAAAGTCTGCAGTGAAACCTTAGTTCTTTTTAACCTCAGTATCGTTTCCACTGCTTTTCTTAGGTTTTTGTTTACCCGGCGTTCCCGGGTTCTTGGATTCATGTCTCGTTACTTCCTGGATTTTTGCCCCGTAAGCCTTTGGATTACTGTTTCATGATTGCCTGGATTTTTGCCCTGTAAGTGTTCTCATCTGTGGCTAAACCTTTTTGGAAGATTGACATGCTGTTTTTTGTATTTTTTGTATTGTTGTCCCATCACTTCTGAATGTGCCCTTTTGTTTGTGCCTAATAAACTGACCACTTTCCCCTGCGAGTGCATCCTGTCTCCCTTTTAACCCCGGTGTCGTAACAAATATAATCTAATATACTTTTATTTAGAACTTATTTTAGAACTTAAAAACATGTTCAATGTTTGGATTTGTTTTAATAAAATAAATAAATTTGTTGCTCATGTGAGTCACAACTGGTAAGAGAAAACCAGAACTATAATCATGCAGCTGTCTGTATTGTGTTATGTCAAAAGCAGGGCTCCAGACAGACAAATCTATTAAGGAGCCATTGGCTCCTATAAGAAAAAAAAAAAAAAACAGCCAAATGATTTTTTTTAAGTGCCACATAAGAATGAACTTACATTTGAAAATTTTAAAACACTTACTTTCAGTCATCCTGTCATGTGTTTGTACGTCTGGACTCCTATTACTGCGTCAGCATTTTCATCCAAGTTCACTTAAAGTGGAACTGAACGTCTTTTCCAACTTGAGAGCTATATACAGTCACAAAGAATCGTTCTTCACACAGAATCTGAGCCGGTGTCACTGACCATCATTATGTCAGCATCACTTGGTCATTGAGTGGAGTTTGGCCTCCTCTGTGTTGCAGAAAGCCAGCGTTTGACACATGGTTCAGGATCAAACTGTTCAAGTGATGGGTCTCTGTGCTGATCCTGATCAAGTCTTCCAAGGTTGAACTGTGTGCTTTTGATTTTATCCTGTTTTGAGCTGAAAAGCCACGTTCACACTGAGCAGCCAAAATTGGTAGGACAAGCAAAATCTCAACTAGACACATTCTGCTCAAAGCACATGCTGTGACGCTGTCATACATCTTGCACACATCCAGTCAATGTTTCTTCATTAGTGATATCTGAGAAGTAAATTTGGTGAAAGGCCGGTCCTTATTAAACTGCTAATTCAGTTAACTTTATTGATGTGCATTTAGCAGTTAGTGCGGTTGCTTTAATCTGGTGGTCCCTTTATGATTTTTGTGTTTATGATGATTGTCGATGGCCACATGACAATCCAACATGGCAGATGTAGTATGTCCGGGATTGTATTCATACTAAACATACATACTGATTAGTACTTACTGTTTAACCAGCCGTGCAGTGGGTACTGTCACAGTACATGATTTAAATAAACCCACTGAAAAGTGAAAGATAAAGAATAAAGCGCCTTTTGAGTTGTTCCAAGCCTCCAGCTTCCTCATTCCCTACCCGAATCTGGGAAAGTGTTACAGTAAGGTTTTAGTTTTTTTTTTTTTGTCAAGTTTCTACAGTAATATTTCAGTAAGTTATAAACTGAAATAGACATAAAACATCAGTTGCATTGAAGCAATCGTCCCCAGGGGGAGGGGCCAGATCTGACATTCATCCAGTGGCTGTGAAGAAAGTATTGAAGCCTGTCATCAAAGGGCTGTCAGCTTTAATTCAAACTGGGCACACGTGAGGTCAAGCCATAGAAATCCTTTTTGTCCTACATAATTTTTTTCTGCAGAAATGTTTCTCTGTTGCATTGTTTAATACATATTTTAAATATAAATAAATATAAATGGGCTGAGTGCATATGTTTCTTATTCATTTAGATAAACATCAAAATGGTAGGCCTTTGGGTGTCAGAAATATGTCCCACAGTGTCCCACACAAACTTACTACTTGGCCCACGTTTGGTCCGTTTGCATCTGGTCACCCTACTGCCATCATATCATACGGCAGCTTTATTGATTTGTTTGGAGAAAAATGTGTCCCACATGGAGTGCGTGTGGAAGAGGGCCAAGACAGACGAAATTGCAATTCCAATAACGTGGCCCTGTCCCAACTTTTTTGAGACGTGTTGCGGTTATCAAATTCAAAATTACCTTATTTTCCCCTTAAAATGGTACATTTCCTCAGTTTAAACATTTGATACGTTTTCTATGTTCTATTGTGAATAACATATGGGTTTATGAGATTTGCAAATCATTGCATTCTGTTTTTATTTACATTTTACACAGCGTCACAACTTTTTTGGAATTGGGGTTGTACACTATAAATACCGGAGAGGATGTTGTCACTGACAGGAAGAAATAACACTAGTGTTAAATGTAAATGGACCCTAATTAAAACGTTTGTGCTATTATAGTGCAGTAGTAAAGTGGATGAACGGGGCTCGAGCTTCAGCTCAGGTGAGACTGCAGGGTTTTGAAATGACATCATCAAATCATGTTGGAGTAACTCAATTCAATTACCTGCAACTGATGTACACAAAAGTAAAGTAAATTAAGTAAAGTGTGTGTGTGTGTATGTATGTGTGTGTGTGTGTGTGTGTGTGTGTGTGTGTGTGTGTGTGTGTGTGTGTGTGTGATATCTCCACCAGGTGGCAGTGTTAGGCTGTGAGTGTTTAATAAAGTAAACTTGTATTAATCCCTCATGAGGACGTGTGTTAGAGCAGCGTGATGTTTACTGAACTACATGATATCAATATCCTGATCCATGACATCACAACATGACATCACAGCTCATCACAGATATACTAATCACTTCTACATCACTCAGTGACTCCACTGTTACTCAGTGACCTGTCATTGGACACTCTTTATTTTACTATTAGACTGATCTTGTTAAAAACTTTATTTTGTAAATGAAGTGTAGATTATATACAGTCAGGGGAAAAGAAAGTACACCCTC
>CM042544.1:287500-289669 GCA_023630585.1 Cranoglanis bouderius
TACATCTCTCTCTCTCTCTCTCTCTCTCTCTCTCTCTCTCTCTCTCTCTCTCTTTATTCCTCCTGTCTCCATCTCTCTCTGATGTTTATCAGGCAGTGAGTAATCCAGGCTCAGACAGCCATGTTTACATTCCTAACCACTGACACTCAGCTGGAGGATTTGGGGGACTGCTGGTTAATTGAGCGGGCGAAACCCACCGAGTTCTCCTTCACACACACACACACACACACACACACACACACACACACACACACACACACACACACACACACACACACACCATCGTTTCACTATGAGATCATGGGGGGAAACCCCACAAGATACAGAATGCAGAATAGTGGATACTGAGTATCAGTTATATTATATACATACTTTACTGTACAAACGTTTGAGGAACATGCTGTAAGAAACGCTGTAGAGCAAAGATGCCTTCAAAATAATGAAAATAAATGTTCCTACATTTAAAAAAATACGGTAAAGAGCAATAAACAGTAGTAAATGAAACAAAGTGAATAATAGTCTCTGGTACAATGTGTGCAGTTTTATAAGGAAATGAGCTGGTAAGTTTTATTGAGCATCTTGCAGAACCAGACACAGTTCTTCTGGACACTTTGACTTTCGCACTCGCTTCTTATTTCTGCAGTGAAACCCAGCAGCCTTCATTGTGTTTACTGTCTGAAAAGTGTCTCTTACTGTAATACGCTGCTTTCTTTAATGATGTACAAACATTTTTCTGTAACATTTCATTTTGTGCTAGAAAACTAATGTTTGGGAATCTAAAATATTTTTTGTACCGACTTGATCATGTAGACGTCATGAAATAAAAAATCTATAACAAAGTTTGTACTAAAACAAATAGGGTGCCTAAAACTTTTACTGTATATATAATAAAATGTGTGTGTGTGTGTGTGTGTGTGTGTGTGTGTGTGTGTGTGTGTGTGTATGTATGTGTGTGTGTGTGTGTGTGTGTGTGTGTGTATGTATGTGTGTGTGTGTGTGTGTGTGTGTGTGTGTTATGTTAAAATACTGAGTGATGGGGTGATGTAATAAACCGGAGTTTCTGTTGATGAAGTTGATTAATTTTCCTATAACAGCACATCTCTAAGTGTTTTATTCCTCTTATATCACAACAATTAACCAAAGATTACATCAAACATTTATCCATTTACTTTTCTAGAAAGTCAGTGAAACCAGTTAGTTCCTGTTCTCACTTACATTATAGCAGCTATAAACACTCGTTCCCTCACCAGCCCTCTTTACTCTCTCTCTTTACTCTCTCTCTTTATTCTCTCTCTTTACTCTCTCTCTTTACTCTCTCTCTTTATTCTCTCTCTTTATTCTCTCTCTTTATTCTCTCTCTTTACTCTCTCTCTTTATTCTCTCTCTTTACTCTCTCTCTCTTTACTCTCTCTCTTTACTCTCTCTCTTTATTCTCTCTCTTTACTCTCTCTCTTTACTCTCTCTCTTTATTCTCTCTCTTTATTCTCTCTCTTTATTCTCTCTCTTTATTCTCTCTCTTTACTCTCTCTCTTTATTCTCTCTCTTTACTCTCTCTCTTTATTCTCTCTCTTTACTCTCTCTCTTTACTCTCTCTCTTTACTCTCTCTCTTTATTCTCTCTCTTTACTCTCTCTCTTTATTCTCTCTCTTTATTCTCTCTATTTACTCTCTCTCTTTATTCTCTCTCTTTATTCTCTCTCTTTACTCTCTCTCTTTATTCTCTCTCTTTACTCTCTCTCTTTATTCTCTCTCTTTATTCTCTCGCTTTATTCTCTCTCTTTACTCTCTCTCTTTATTCTCTCTCTTTACTCTCTCTCTTTATTCTCTCTCTTTACTCTCTCTCTTTATTCTCTCTCTTTATTCTCTCTCTTTACTCTCTCTCTTTACTCTCTCTCTTTATTTTCTCTCTTTAAGTTAATAAGACAGAAATCGCAGCTCATCGTGTTACAGAGAAACCACAAAGCAGTGTAAACTCCTCTGTCCTGAAGATTTGGGAAACCTTAAAGTTACAGCTTTACCTCTGACTGTTACAAAGCGCTGACACTGGAGACTCCTTCATTTTATTTAAACAACAGATTTTTACAATAGACATTGTCACATTGCAGCTTTATAGAAATCCAGATGTGGATTTAGATCCCCTAGGATTTTGATGGATTTAGGTGTAGAAGAG
>CM042544.1:289769-292269 GCA_023630585.1 Cranoglanis bouderius
ATAGTGAGGTCACTGGGGTATAGTGGGGTATTCTTGAGTGCCAAATTTTATTACATGTTATTCATAATCAGGCCTCCCAAAGTAAAAATCCCTCCATTACACACAGTATTAACAAATTCTGTTGTTGTATTTATTGTAATAATGGCAGCCAAACTTGCCCCAGCAACCTAACTAGACTGATACTGACATCACACCTGGAGGTACACAGCAGAAATCACTGTTAGGATTTTCCGCTTCTGGTACTTTATCAGTTTTGACAAAGACATTTTCTTCTCACTAACATTCAGATATGAAAATTAGAATAAACCAAAATGCAAACAACACTCTGAATAATAATAACAATAGTGTGAACCAGCTAGGTTAGCCTTTGGGTTAGAGGATTGCCCTGCAAGCAGATGTGGTGAGACCAGTTTTCTGGTTTGGTCATGTGATGTCTGACATATACCCTACTATTCTGCTATAACTTCAGATACCTGTCCGTGATCACAGGGGTTTCATGTTTGATAAATGCTATTGATATAAAATGCTTGTTTCACTTAAATAAGCTCAGAGTCTTACTGACTTTACATCAATTCTATCATGTGTCCTAACATGAAAGACTAAAAGTCTGCAGTGAAACCTTAGTTCTTTTTAACCTCAGTATCGTTTCCACTGCTTTTCTTAGGTTTTTGTTTACCCGGCGCTCCCGGGTTCTTGGATTCATGTCTCGTTACTTCCTGGATTTTTGCCCGTAAGCCTTTGGATTACTGTTTCATGATTGCCTGGATTTTTGCCCTGTAAGTGTTCTCATCTGTGGCTAAACCTTTTGGAAGATTGACATGCTGTTTTTGTATTTTTGTATTGTTGTCCCATCACTTCTGAATGTGCCCTTTTGTTTGTGCCTAATAAACTGACCACTTTCCCCTGCGAGTGCATCCTGTCTCCCTTTTAACCCCGGTGTCGTAACAAATATAATCTAATATACTTTTATTTAGAACTTATTTTAGAACTTAAAAACATGTTCAATGTTTGGATTTGTTTTAATAAAATAAATACATTTGTTGCTCATGTGAGTCACAACTGGCAAGAGAGAACCAGAACTATAATCATGCAGCTGTTTATATTGTGTTATGTCAAAAGCAGGGCTCCAGACAAACAAATCTTTTTCATTGGCTCCTATAAACAAAAAAAAAATGAAACAGGTGCCAAATGATTTTTTTAAAGTGCCACATAAGAATGAGCTTACATTTAAAAATTTTAAAACACTTATTTTCAGTCATCGTGTCGTGTGTGTGTACGTCTGGACTTCTTTTACAGTGTCAGCATTTTCATCCAAGTTCACTTAAAGTGGGAACTGAATGTCTTTTCCAACTTGAGAATTATATACAGTCACAGAGAATTGTTCTTTCCACAGAATCTGAGCCAGTGTCACTGACCATCATTATGTCAGCATCACTTGGCCACTGAGTGGAGTTTGGCCTCCTCTGTGCTGCAGAAACCCAGCGATTGACACATGGTTCAGGATCAAACTGTTCAGGTGATGGGCCTCTGTGCTGATCCTGATCAAGTCTTCCAAGGTTGAAATGCGTACTTTTGATTTTATCCTGTCTTAAGCTGAAAAGCAACGTTCGCACTGAGCAGCCAATATTGGTAGCACAAGCAATATCTCAACTAGATGTATTCTGCTCAAAGCACATGCGGTGTCGTTGTCATACGTCTCGCACACATCCAGACCATTTTTCTTCATTAGTGATATCTGAGAAGTAAATTTGGTGAAAGGCCGGTCCTTATTAAACTGCTAATTCAGTTAACTTTATTGATGTGCATTTAGCAGTTAGTGCGGTTGCTTTAATCTGGTGGTCCCTTTATGATTTTTGTGTTTATGATGATTGTCGATGGCCACATGACAATCCAACATGGCAGATGTAGTATGTCCGGGATTGTATTCATACTAAACATACATACTGATTAGTACTTACTGTTTAACCAGCTGCAGTGGGTACTGTCACAGTACATGATTTAAATAAACCCACTGAAAAGTGAAAGATAAAGAATAAAGCGCCTTTTGAGTTGTTCCAAGCCTCCAGCTTCCTCATTCCCTACCCGAATCTGGGAAAGTGTTACAGTAAGGTTTTAGTTTTTTTTTTTGTCAAGTTTCTACAGTAATATTTCAGTAAGTTATAAACTGAAATAGACATAAAACATCAGTTGCATTGAAGCAATCGTCCCCAGGGGAGGGGCCAGATCTGACATTCATCCAGTGGCTGTGAAGAAAGTATTGAAGCCTGTCATCAAAGGGCTGTCAGCTTTAATTCAAACTGGGCACACGTGAGGTCAAGCCATAGAAATCCTTTTTGTCCTACATAATTTTTTTCTGCAGAAATGTTTCTCTGTTGCATTGTTTAATACATATTTTAAATATAAATAAATATAAATGGGCTGAGTGCATATGTTTCTTATTCATTTAGATAAACATCAAAATGGTAGGCCTTTGGGTGTCAGAAATATGTCCCACAGTGTC
>CM042544.1:297269-307269 GCA_023630585.1 Cranoglanis bouderius
AGGCGGGGACAGAGACATGACGCAAGACAATAACAAAAGCGCACATGGCCGAGGTAAACAAAACGAGAGTCCTTCTGAATGGAGCTGGAATGCGGAAGTAAGCTACTCCATTCGCTGCGAGAGAGGGAACATAACAGAGCCCCCCCCTTAAGGCGCGGCTCCCGAAGCGCCGCAAGCTTTGTCCGTTGTGGCGGACCCGGACCCCTGGGCAAGATTAGCACATCTGCCCCCCTGGAACCGAGGCTGGTGCAATTTAATGTCCCGCAGCCAGAGTCGACCGGGTCGGGACGAGGACTTGGACGAGGACTTGGACGAGGACTTGGACGAGGACTTGGACGAGGACTTGGACGAGGACTTGGACGAGGACTTATGCTCGGCCTGGATCGTGGAGTAGCGCGTGACCTCATGCTCGGCCTGGATCGTGGAGTAGCGCGTGACCTGATGCTCGGCCTGGATCGTGGAGTAGCGCGTGACCTGATGCTCGGCCTGGATCGTGGAGTAGCGCGTGACCTGATGCTCGGCCTGGATCGTGGAGTAGCGCGTGACCTGATGCTCGGCCTGGATCGTGGAGTAGCGCGTGACCTGATGCTCGGCCTAGATCGTGGAGTAGCGCGTGACCTGATGCTCGGCCTGGGTCTCGGGGTTGCGCGCGACCTGGTGCTGGACCCGGATCTCCGAGCTGCGCGTGACCTGGTGCTGGACCCGGATCTCCGAGCTGCGCGTGACCTGGTGCTCTGCCTGGAACCTGCTTCAGCTCCTGGATTAGAGATAGTGGAGTGAGTAGGGTAGGAAACAGAGGAGGAGATAGTGGAGTGAGTTGGGTTGGAAATAGTGGAGGAGACAGGGCTGGGGACTGAGGAGGAGACAGGGCTGGGGACGGAGGAGGAGACAGGGCTGGGGACGGAGGAGGAGGCAGGGCTGGGGACGGAGGAGGAGACAGGGCTGGGGACGGAGGAGGAGACAGGGCTGGGGACGGAGGAGTGAGCTGGGTTATGAGTGGAGCTGGGAGTGAAAACACCCTCTGCACTGAGGAGGAGGGCTAACACCCATCCCGAAATTAAACCCATGTAGCCCTCATAAAAATCAAAAACTGGACTTGGGAAATGATTGGAAATGGGGCTTGGAACCGGATTGAGAACGGGGCTTGGAGCCGGACTGGGAGCAGGATTGAGAACCGGAGTAGGAACCGGATTGGGAGCCAGGGTGAGAACTGGATTGGGAGCAGGATTGAGAACCGGAGTAGGACCCGGATTGGGAGCAGGGCTAAGAACAGGATCGGGAACCGGAGTAGGAACCGGACTGGGAACAGGATCGGGAACCGGAGTAGGAACCGGACTGGGAACAGGATCGGGAACCAGAGTAGGAACCGGACTGGGAACAGGATCGGGAACCAGAGTAGGAACCGGACTGGGAACAGGATCGGGAACCAGAGTAGGAACCGGACTGGGAACAGGATCGGGAACCAGAGTAGGAACCGGACTGGGAACAGGATCGGGAACCAGAGTAGGAACCGGACTGGGAACAGGATCGGGAACCAGAGTAGGAACCGGACTGGGAACAGGATCGGGAACCAGAGTAGGAACCGGACTGGGAACAGGATCGAGGACTGGATTGGGAGCAGGACTGAGAACAGGATTGGGAACCGGAGTAGGAACCAGACTGGGGACCAGGGTGAGAACTGGATTGAGAGCAGGAGTGATATCTGGACATGGGCTTGGAGTGGAGGTTTCTTCTAGAACCTCTGAGACGAGCAGGCCAGGAGAGGTTTCCTCTCTATTCGCTGGCTGCTGCTTGGGGCTGGAGGTCACCTGGTTAACCTCCAGTTGCAGCTCCGCTGGGGAGACCTCCTGCTGGGTCTCCTGCTGGAGCTCGGGGCTGGAGGTCGCCATGTTAACCTCCAGTTGCAGCTCTGCTGAGAAGACCTCCTGCTGGGTCTCCTGCTGGAGCTCGGGGCTGGAGGTCGCCTGGTTAACCTCCAGTTGCAGCTCTGCTGAGAAGACCTCCTGCTGGGTCTCCTGCTGGAGCTCGGGGCTGGAGGTCGCCTGGTTAACCTCCAGTTGCAGCTCTGCTGAGAAGACCTCCTGCTGGGTCTCCTGCTGGAGCTCGGGGCTGGAGGTCGCCAGGTTAACCTCCAGTTGCAGCTCTGCTGAGAAGACCTCCTGCTGGGTCTCCTGCTGGAGCTCGGGGCTGGAGGCCGCCTGGTTAACCTCCAGTTGCAGCTCTGCTGAGAAGACCTCCTGCTGGGTCTCCTGCTGGAGCTCGGGGCTGGAGGTCGCCTGGTTAACCTCCAGTTGCAGCTCTGCTGAGAAGACCTCCTGCTGGGTCTCCTGCTGGAGCTCGGGGGTGGAGGTCGCCAGGTTAACCTCCAGTTGCAGCTCTGCTGAGAAGACCTCCTGCTGGGTCTCCTGCTGGAGCTCGGGGCTGGAGGTCGCCAGGTTAACCTCCAGTTGCAGCTCTGCTGAGAAGACCTCCTGCTGGGTCTCCTGCTGGAGCTCGGGGCTGGAGGTCGCCTGGTTAACCTCCAGTTGCAGCTCTGCTGAGAAGACCTCCTTCTGGGTCTCCTGCTGGAGCTCGGGGCTGGAGGTCGCCTGGTTAACCTCCAGTTGCAGCTCCGCTGAGAAGACCTCCTGCTTAGTCTCCTGCTGGAGCTCTGAGGGTGCCCGCTGGTGGAGCCGCTTATGCACCCGCCAGCTGCCCTTGAAACAGTTTTGGGAGCAGAAGAAGCTGCTCCTTAATCCCTGGTTCCTGCAGGTGGGGCACTGCAGGACGGCCGGGCGGGTGCATCCCTCGGTGGAACACTCCTGGCTTTGGGGGTCTGAGGAGCAGGCCGCCACGTTAGCCCGCTTACCCCCATAATATTCCAGGAATGAGCGGTTAGGTCGGTCGCCCAGACGGTCCTTCCCCAAAAAGGTCCAGAGGTCGGGTTGGAAGTCCGGGCTTCCGAACACCTGGACCAGGAGGTCCACAAAGCCCAAAAACTGTTTTGAACTTCATGGATCCACTGGCAAGGTGAAGCTCTGCCCATTGGCGAGCAGAGCCGACCAAACGAGAGAGGAGGAACCTCACCCACTGTTCCTCGTCGGGCTTGGGGTCCTCCAAACTCAGGAAATAAATTTGTGCCTGCAAACAGAAACACTGTGGCCAGGTGGAAAAGCCATCAAACTCATCGGGGGGATAAACAAACGTCCATTGGGGAAAAAAAATTGAATTGTTTGCAGGCATTTTAACTGTGGCGTGGCGTGGCATGGCGTGGTGTGGCATGGCGCGGCGTGCCCTTACTTTTCCCGCTGCATCCATCTTTTAGGCGGATTATTCTGTTACGAAGTCAGGAGAAGGCTGGACACAGTTGCGGTGAAAAGCTTCGACACTTTATTCAGCATACATATGAAAAGGAAACAGGGCAAACAACAGGTTTTTAGAAGGCTTCGAGTCTTCGCTGGATATAGAAGCAGAGCTTGTACACACTCTCAAAAGTATTAGCGCTAGCAGTACAAAAAACACACACTAAACCACGGAAGGAAAAAACGAACAAAAGCAGCATCCAGCAATGAACCTTCACAACAAAAGAGTGGTAATAACAAAAGGTGTGCAAACTACTAGCGCTAACAGAAAATCAAACACTTGTGCAAGTAACCCTATCACAGAGATGTGTAAAATAGGAAGAGGGCTAGAGCGGAAATCGGAATCCAGGGTACTTAGCTTAATGTCAAATGCCGTGAGAATCAGTCCAGAGTTTAATCGCTCGGCACAGTGAGATTCGGGAGGAAACGGACACTCGACATAAGGAAGTGGTTTGGGAACCACAAACACGGAGCTTCGGACATCTAAATTAGAACAACGGAATCAAGAGCTACGGAAATCGGAATCCGCGCTACGGAACTAGAAACATTTCTATACTACAAAGTGAAACTCCGTTAAACTGAACTACAAACTAATAATCCGCCCCGAGTGGAAGAAAACAGGGCTTTTTAAACACACAGAAAACATACATGAAATCAAAGGCACCTGGAAATGATAATCACATAACATGGAGAACCAATACGAAATAAGGAGGCGGGGACAGAGACATGACGCAAGACAATAACAAAAGCGCACATGGCCGAGGTAAACAAAACGAGAGTCCTTCTGAATGGAGCTGGAATGCGGAAGTAAGCTACTCCATTCGCTGCGAGAGAGGGAACATAACACCAACTAAAGATGTGATCATTTAGCAACGTTTTATAGATGTTTCTACTGTAATTTAATTATCAGAAATATTGCAGTGTGTGTGTGTGTGTGTGTGTGTGTGTGTGTGTGTGTGTGTGTGTGTGTGTATGGACATATTTATACAGATGTAGACTCCTGCTATGTCCAAATGCAGTAAAATATATAAATGTAGCATCTTTTATCTCTCTGACAGTTTAGTGCAGTCAGAGGTGCAGAGGCCCAGCTACACATTTATTTATATAAAACCTTTAACATACAGATCAAAGTGTTTACAGTGTGAAGTACAATCCAGAAATAAATACAAGGTAAACAAAAATAAAATAGTTAAATTGGTAAATAATAATTCAGTTCAGTTTATTTGTATAGAGCTTTTAACAGTGGACATTGTCCCAAAGCAGCTTTACAGAAATATATAAATTCAGGATATAGATTTTAAATGTATGAATTTATCCCCAATGAGCAGCCAGAGGTGACGGTGGTGAGGAAAAACTCCCTGAGACGACATGAGGAAGAAACCTTGAGAGGAACTAATAATGTTGTCCTAATAATTAACGAAATTATACCATAGACAGAAAGAAGAAAATATCAATATATATAATATATAAAATATCAAATAAAAAGTATGTTAAAAGAATTATGATGATAAAAATACTAGAAAAGTCATGTAAAATTCATGTTCCAATAGCAAATAATAAAAGCTGTTTAAATGCTACAGTTAGTTTTTTTAAGCATTAACAATAAGATAGTGAAATATTAATAATAACATTGTGTAATGTTTTTAGATCCTCTGCTGTCAGGACCTTCAGCATAATGAACTCATAACTCTTGAAATGCAGTACTGAATGTTCTGAGAGGGAGAACGGAGAATGAGTGTAATGATGTGCTAATAATCCACTCATTTACACTCAGTGAGACGGACAAGTGCCATCATGCAGCTCTCACATAAAAACATACACAGTGTTTGCGTGCCGAGACCATGTGCTGGGTTAGAGAGGAGGAAAATATACATCTCTCTCTCTCTCTCTCTCTCTCTCTCTCTCTCTCTCTCTCTCTCTTTATTCCTCCTGTCTCCATCTCTCTCTGATGTTTATCAGGCAGTGAGTAATCCAGGCTCAGACAGCCATGTTTACATTCCTAACCACTGACACTCAGCTGGAGGATTTGGGGGACTGCTGGTTAATTGAGCGGGCGAAACCCACCGAGTTCTCCTTCACACACACACACACACACACACACACACACACACACACACACACACACACACACACACACACACACACACACCATCGTTTCACTATGAGATCATGGGGGGAAACCCCACAAGATACAGAATGCGGAATAGTGGATACTGAGTATCAGTTATATTATATACATACTTTACTGTACAAACGTTTGAGGAACATGCTGTAAGAAACGCTGTAGAGCAAAGATGCCTTCAAAATAATGAAAATAAATGTTCCTACATTTAAAAAAATACGGTAAAGAGCAATAAACAGTAGTAAATGAAACAAAGTGAATAATAGTCTCCGGTACAATGTGTGCAGTTTTATAAGGAAATGAGCTGTAAGTTTTATTGAGCATCTTGCAGAACCAGACACAGTTCTTCTGGACACTTTGACTTTCGCACTCGCTTCTTATTTCTGCAGTGAAACCCAGCAGCCTTCATTGTGTTTACTGTCTGAAAAGTGTCTCTTATGTAATACGCTGCTTTCTTTAATGACATACAAACATTTTTCTGTAACATTTCATTTTGTGCTAGAAAACTAATGTTTGGGAAACTAAAATATTTTTTGTACCGACCTGATCATGTAGACGTCATAAAATAAAACATCTATAACAAAGTTTGTACTAAAACAAATAGGGTGCCTAAAACTTTTACTGTATATATAATAAAATGTGTGTGTGTGTGTGTGTGTGTGTGTGTGTGTGTGTGTGTGTGTGTGTGTGTATGTATGTGTGTGTGTGTGTGTGTGTGTGTGTTATGTTAAAATACTGAGTGATGGGGTGATGTAATAAACCGGAGTTTCTGTTGATGAAGTTGATTAATTTTCCTATAACAGCACATCTCTAAGTGTTTTATTCCTCTTATATCACAACAATTAACCAAAGATTACATCAAACATTTATCCATTTACTTTTCTAGAAAGTCAGTGAAACCAGTTAGTTCCTGTTCTCACTTACATTATAGCAGCTATAAACACTCGTTCCCTCACCAGCCCTCTTTATTCTCTCTATTTACTCTCTCTCTTTATTCTCTCTCTTTACTCTCTCTCTTTACTCTCTCTCTTTACTCTCTCTCTTTATTCTCTCTCTTTACTCTCTCTCTTTATTCTCTCTCTTTATTCTCTCTCTTTACTCTCTCTCTTTATTCTCTCTCTTTACTCTCTCTCTTTACTCTCTCTCTTTACTCTCTCTCTTTATTCTCTCTATTTACTCTCTCTCTTTATTCTCTCTCTTTACTCTCTCTCTTTACTCTCTCTCTTTATTCTCTCTATTTACTCTCTCTCTTTATTCTCTCTCTTTACTCTCTCTCTTTATTCTCTCTCTTTACTCTCTCTCTTTATTCTCTCTCTTTATTCTCTCTCTTTATTCTCTCTCTTTACTCTCTCTCTCTTTACTCTCTCTTTACTCTCTCTCTTTATTTTCTCTCTTTAAGTTAATAAGACAGAAATCGCAGCTCATCGTGTTACAGAGAAACCACAAAGCAGTGTAAACTCCTCTGTCCTGAAGATTTGGGAAACCTTAAAGTTACAGCTTTACCTCTGACTGTTACAAAGCGCTGACACTGGAGACTCCTTCATTTTATTTAAACAACAGATTTTTACAATAGACATTGTCACATTGCAGCTTTATAGAAATCCAGATGTGGATTTAGATCCCCTAGGATTTGATGGATTTAGGTGTAGAAGAGTAAAGACAAACAGTACTGTGTGTGTGTGTGTGTGAGTGTGTGTGAGTGTGTGTGTGTGTGAGTGTGTGTGTGTGAGTGTGTGTGAGTGTGTGTGTAGAAAATGCACAGAACGTATCATCTGCTCTTTACAGTAAATTGCCGCCGTGTTTAACATCCAGACAAGCAGGAACATGTTTATATTTCTCCTATGGCCTTGCTTCACCTGTGATTTTACCCTCACTGTGACTCTCTGTTGGTGCAGGTGGGAGTGAGTGGGCGGGGCAGTGTGACATTCCCCCTGAGGAGTTTCCATGGAGTGAGGAGGCGTGTGAGGAATTGTGGGAACGTGTGGAGGGGGTGCGGCACAAACTGACTCGAATCCTGAACCCGGCTAAACTCACACCGTATCTGCGTCAGTGTAAAGTCATCGATGAGCAGGACGAGGATGAAGTGCTCAACTCCACACAACTTCCTCTACGCATCAGCAAGGCTGGTCAGAGCGACAACTGCCCCATACAGCCCCCACCTTACCTTACTGCCCCCCCCCCCCCCCCACTTTACTGCCCCCTGTTGCTCAACTCCACACACCTTCCTCTACGCATCAGCAAGGCTGGTCAGAGCGACAACTGCCCCATACAGCCCCCACCTTACCTTACTGCCCCCCCCCTCCACTTTACTGCCCCCTGCTGCTCAACTCCACACAACTTCCTCTACGCATCAGCAAGGCTGGTCAGAGCGACAACTGCCCCATACAGCCCCCACCTTACCTTACTGCCCCCCCTCCACTTTACTGCCCCCTGCTGCTCAACTCCACACAACTTCCTCTACGCATCAGCAAGGCTGGTCAGAGCAACAACTGCCCCATACAGCCCCCACCTTACCTTACTGCCCCCCCCCCACTTTACTGCCCCCTGCTGCTCAACTCCACACAACTTCCTCTACGCATCAGCAAGGCTGGTCAGAGTGACAACTGCCCCATACAGCCCCCACCTTACCTTACTGCCCCCCCACTTTACTGCCCCCTGCTGCTCAACTCCACACAACTTCCTCTACGCATCAGCAAGGCTGGTCAGAGCGACAACTGCCCCATACAGCCCCCACCTTACCTTACTGGCCCCCCCCCACTTTACTGCCCCCTGCTGCTCAACTCCACACAACTTCCTCTACACATCAGCAAGGCTGGTCAGAGTGACAACTGCCCCATACAGCCCCCACCTTACCTTACTGCCCCCCCCCCACTTTACTGCCCCCTGCTGCTCAACTCCACACAACTTCCTCTACGCATGAGCAAGGCTGGTCAGAGCAACAACTGCCCCATACAGCCCCCACCTTACCTTACTGCCCCCCCCCCCACTTTACTGCCCCCTGCTGCTCAACTCCACACAACTTCCTCTACGCATCAGCAAGGCTGGTCAGAGCGACAACTGCCCCATACAGCCCCCCCCCTACCTTACTGCCCCCTCACCTTACTGCTCCCCCCTCACCTTACTGCCCCCTGCTGCTCAACTCCACACAACTTCCTCTACACATCAGCAAGGCTGGTCAGAGCAACAACTGCCCCATACAGCCCCCACCTCATCTTACTGCCCCCCCCCACCTCTCTCTCTCACTTTACTGCCCCCTGCTGCTCAACTCCACACAACTTCCTCTATGCATCAGCAAGGCTGGTCAGAGCGACAACTGCACCACACCTCATCTAACTGATCCATCGCTCCCTCATGTTACTGCCACCTACTGCCCCACCTCACTTTGTTGGCCCCTACTGCCTCCATCTTACTGCCCCTCACCTTGCTCCTTTACTGTACCACTGAATATTAACCATCACTTTACTGCCTGTGCCTCGCCCTGCTGCTCCCTACTCACCTTACTGCCCCAACCCCATCTTACTGCCCCCAGAACTTACTGCCCCAAATGACCAACTGCCCCTGTCCTGTCTGTGTTTACTTTCTTACTTTCTTTGTATTTCCCATATAACAGCATTTGGAGTGATTTGATTGGTAGGTGTGTGTGGGTGTGTGTGTCCTTGCAGGTCGTTTATTGGATATCCTGAGGGGGCGTGGTCAGCGTGGACTGCAGGCCTTCATGGAGTCTCTAGAGTTTTACCATCCTGAACAATACACACAACTGACAGGCCAGCAGGCCATGCAGCGCTGCTCCATGATGCTCGGTGTGTGTGTGTGTGTGTGTGTGTGTGTGTGTGTGTGTGTGTGTGTGTGTGTGTGTGTGTGCATGAGTGCATGCATGTGTGTGTGAATGTGTATCTGTGTAAATTTATATATTTTTGTCTTATGCAAAATGGTAAAGTTTTGTGTGTGTGTGTGTGTGTGTGTGTGTGTGTGTGTGTGTGTGTGTAGATGAGGAAGGTCATGAAGGTTTGACCCAGTTCCTGCTGCTAGAGGTGCGAAAGTTGCGAGAGCAGTTGCGTAACAGTCGCATGTGTGAGCGGCGACTCTCGCAGCGCTGTCGTGTGGCCGAGGACGAACGCAGCCGAGCAGAAAAGGAAAACCAGGAACTCAGACATGAGCACAGCCAGCTAGAGAGGTACACACACACACACACACACACACACACACACACACACACACACCATCTTTTCACTATGAGATCATGGGGGGAAACCCACAAGATACCTGAATCTGAGAATCTGGAATAGTGGAGTATCAGTTATATCATATATAACTGATACTCCATATATATATATATATATATATATATATATATATATATATATATATATATATATATACATACAGTTCTGTGCAAAGGTTATAGGCACATGCAAAGAAATACTGTAGAGCAAAGATGCCTTCAACTGGGTTCTCCAGTTTCCTCCACCAGTCCAAAGACTTGCATTGTAGGCTGATTGCCATTTCCAGATTGTCCATAGTGTGTGAGTGTGTGATT
>CM042544.1:327269-374769 GCA_023630585.1 Cranoglanis bouderius
AGGAGCGATCCTCACACGGTGTGGCCCTCGTCCCAAACTTCCAACACGGTGTGAGGTGAACTAGCTGGCTATCTGGTAGCTCTCCATATAACTCCATACACACTCGTCCTCCTCAGTCCTTTCTACTCCTACGACCTGCTGTTCATCCTCCTCTGTCCTCTTCCTCTTCAAATACTGTAGGATGCTCATCTCTGTGTGAACATTTTGCTATGACATCCTACCTCAAATACAGAGTGGGAATCTTTCATCTATATGTTAGTGAGCTCAGGAGAGTCTGAATGCTGTGTGGTAAACCTCACCCTCACCTCAGCACGTGGGGTTTCTCCACAGATGACTGAACACCTCACAGTAAAGAAGAATTAGTTTCACACGTAAACAGTTTCATTTCACAAACTGATAGATTCATTAATCACACATTCATTCATAAATGATTTATAAACATTATATATTTATACAGCTTTTAAATAACACTTATATTAAAAAGTAAACAGACAGTCTGTGTGTAACTACACCATGAGTACAGTTATAGAATATATTATACATGAAAGATAAATAAAATAATAAATCAATAAATCCACCAGTGTTCAGTTCTAAAGTATTTAATATTTAACTGGAGTAAGAGCGATCTGTCTTCCCAAAACATTATATATATAGAAATAATAATAATAAAATAAATAAATTAAATGTTATTGTTTCATCTAAGGGTGGAGTCTGGAACAAAAATGTTTATTTTATTTACATTTTTGTTTTAATGTAAAAGTCACTGTATGTAGAATGTTCATTCAGAAGTTTATATTAAGTTACAATGTGTGTCTGTCTCTCTCTCTGTCTGTCTGTCTCTCTCTCTCTCTCTCTCTCTCTCTCTCTCTCTCTCCCCCTGCTGTGAGACTCAGTGTACTGCACTTCCTCCTCCACAGCGCACAGTCGGGTTTAATGGCCGAATAATAAGTTCAGTGCAGCGTTTTTATAAACATTATTCACTCTGCTGTTTATTTATTACTGAGTCTGTGTTTATTTCAGTCTGTTTATAAACCGCGGTGTTTTTATTTCCGGTGTCAGGAGATGAACCTGCAGCTGATATGTCCTGATAAATAAACACACCTAACAGGTAAAGTACATATTTAATACACACACACACACACACACACACACACAGTGTTATTATATGGAGTGTGATGTGGAGTTATTAAAGCTGTGACCGCGCTGTAATGCTGCTGGAGTTTTTATTTTGGTTTCGGATGACAAGCTTAGCCACAGGTGCTAGCTGTTTTTAGCATGTAGCATTTTAGCAAGATGACAACTTTCAGTCGACGCAAACGATATTTTCTCCCACATTAGCACGCCACATTCGATTTATTAGCAAACGCTCGGTTTTCGTGTTGCAAAAGAAAAGCAGGAAATTTATCCAGACTAAATAAATGCGTAATTTTGGAAAATGTAGGTAGCCTTCTCCACCCGTATTCAGGCGATCCTTCATGCCCTGCAGGGATTGGCTACTCGTTAACCCAAACAGTCCTCTGATTGGTCAGTTTTCTTCCACGGTTAAAGCAGACGCGATACTACTAGTTAATCTCCCAGGAGGCGGGACCTGTCGGAACCGCGGTTGGAAGAATAACACCGACTTGTTTACAAGTTAGCTTAGCAGGCATTAGCTAGTTACTGTGCAGCAATATGTTCTTTAAAAAAACAATACGTATTAAAATTTTAACGATGAAACTCAGTAACTTTCATGCGTAACTTTTAAGTTCTGCAGTTTTAAACGATCTGTTTTATAGACTTAGCATAGAATAACACTAAATAACATAAATACTAATGTGTGTCCTCGCGACTGCCTTTACGATTCGATACGTCTTTCTTTACGATTCGATACGTCTTTCTTTACGATTCGATGCGTCTTTCTTTACGATTCGATGCGTCTGCCTTTACGATTCGATGCGTCTTTCTTTACGATTCGATGCGTCTTTCTTTACGATTCGATGCGTCTGCCTTTACGATTCGATGCGTCTGCCTTTACGATTCGATACGTCTTTCTTTACGATTCGATGCGTCTTTCTTTACGATTCGATGCGTCTGCCTTTACGATTCGATGCGTCTTTCTTTACGATTCGATGCGTCTTTCTTTACGATTCGATGCGTCTGCCTTTACGATTCGATGCGTCTGCCTTTACGATTCGATGCGTCTGCCTTTACGATTCGATGCGTCTGCCTTTACGATTCGATGCGTCTTTCTTTACGATTCGATGCGTCTTTCTTTACGATTCGATGTGTCTTTCTTTACGATTCGATGCGTCTTTCTTTACGATTCGATGCGTCTTTCTTTACGATTCGATGCGTCTGCCTTTACGATTCGATGCGTCTTTCTTTACGATTCGATGCGTCTTTCTTTACGATTCGATGTGTCTTTCTTTACGATTCGATGCGTCTTTCTTTACGATTCGATGCGTCTTTCTTTACGATTCGATGCGTCTTTCTTTACGATTCGATGCGTCTGCCTTTACGATTCGATGCGTCTGCCTTTACGATTCGATGTGTCTTTCTTTACGATTCGATGCGTCTTTCTTTACGATTCGATGCGTCTTTCTTTACGATTCGATGCGTCTTTCTTTACGATTCGATGCGTCTTTCTTTACGATTCGATGCGTCTTTCTTTACGATTCGATGCGTCTTTCTTTACGATTCGATGCGTCTTTCTTTACGATTCGATGCGTCTGCCTTTACGATTCGATGCGTCTGCCTTTACGATTCAATATGTCTTTATTTATGATTCGATGCGTCTGCCTTTACGATTCGATGCGTCTGCCTTTACGATTCGATGCGTCTGCCTTTACGATTCGATGCGTCTTTCTTTACGATTCGATGCGTCTGCCTTTACGATTCGATGCGTCTTTCTTTACGATTCGATGTGTCTGCCTTTACGATTCAATATGTCTTTCTTTATGATTCGATGCGACTGCCTTTACGACTCGATACGACTGCCTTTACGATTCACTATGTCTTTCTTTATGATTCGATGCGACTGCCTTTACGACTCGATACGACTGCCTTTACGATTCACTATGTCTTTCTTTATGATTCGATGCGACTGCCTTTACGACTCGATACGACTGCCTTTACGATTCACTATGTCTTTCTTTATGATTCGATGCGACTGCCTTTACGACTCGATACGACTGCCTTTACGATTCACTATGTCTTTCTTTATGATTCGATACGACTGCCTTTACGATTCAATATGTCTTTATTTATGATTCGATGCGACTGCCTTTACGACTCGATGCGTCTTCCTTTACGACTCGATGCGACTGTCTGTACAGTAATATATGACTTCTGCTGAGGTGATTTCTACAGGTTTTGTGGACTTACATCTTGTCTATCTTTTCTGTTTCACAGTTTAATGGAAGACTTTAAAAATACAGAAGAAGATCAGAGTAATCCGGTTTCTCACAAGGTGTGGCACATTATGTTTTAACACAGGGCAGAACAAAAGCTAGACTGTTCACTATGTAGTCTGTTTAAGGTGTTGAGTGTCATGGCTTGGCCATACTGACATACTGAGTTTAGCTCATACGGAATGTTGTTTATACTGAATGTGTCTTGTGTTGTTTCAGGACACCAAACAGATACTCAAAGGTAAATACTTCATTGATGTGATTTAGTTTCAAAGAAACTATGAACTATATATACTAAACATACTGACATAGAACTGCTTTCATTTGAGCAGGTATCAAAAGAATAAACTTTTGTTGTGTTTTGGTCGTTTGTTTGGTGTTCCAATCAGAATCGATCACACCTGCCCCCTTCAACTGCGTGACACTGCGCTGTAGTTCCACTCCGTCCCTGTCCCCTTATCCTGCTCCTGGGGACCCTGCAGTGCTCCCTGCAAGTGAGAACAATGCAAAGCAAACCACTGTGGCAAATGGACAGGTTCCCTCTGCAGTGTCTCTGTGGCACATGTCCCGTGAAGTGCCACCTCGTTTCCGTAACCATCAGGAGCCTAAAATTCTGTTGAAGAGAGGCCAGTCACTAGATGGGATTTCACCATTCCTCCACACAGGGGATCAGTCGAATGCAAACACTACACAACGCTCAGGTGGGCCAATAAGTTGTTATCTACACACCTTCACTGCTATTCACCAAAATACATCCTAATTTGCCTTTCTTCAGCTCTCATGTACAAATGAGGGATTTGGAGTAATTAAACCCAGATACAGCTTCTGTATAGCTTGATTCAGCACTGTTTCAGGACTGTGTTATTGCTCTTGTTTCTAGATCCTAATGTAGATCTCACTTTTCCACTTTCCTTACTGTCTTTAGCTTCTTTAACTTATGCAAATTCCACATGCGGCCCGGGCTCCGGAGCACCGCTGCTGTCTCAGGGAATGGATAAGATTGTAGTGGACGGCTCTGACCTGCAGGCATGGCCCAGTATTGTGGACAGCAGGAGGCAGAACGAGTCCCTGAGCAGAGTTTCATGGGAATGTAATCAAGGCATGCAAAAGAACAAGACAGAACAGGTGGAGCTTGGTGTCACTGCAGATGGAGCCAACTCAGAATCAATCCCACCTTCCTCCTGTGAAACTACCTTGAACTTGGCAGATGCAGAAAGCAGGCAGCAGAAGATCCAAAGCCAGGATGGAGGAAAATGGGAGGAAAACAGGGTGGAAAAAGAAGTGGGACCACAAGCTGATATTGCGGATGACTGCAAAGGGTTAAGTGAGGCAGTGCAGCATTCTACTCTCAGTTCAAATCTAGAAGCCTTAATTCCTGATACATGCCATAATCGGGCAAGTGGAGAACTGCTGGGGACTGAAGAAATGTGGGGAACATCTGAGGAAAGCCAAGTAGGATGGAAAGTGACTGGAAATGATGGAGTCAGCCATGAGCTATCTCAGACAGTCTGGGATGAAGAAAGAAGTGGTTTAAAAATGCAGGCAGCACCAATTATGCTGAGTGACATGCCAAAAGAAGGCATGAGTGGACATGTAAAAGAAAGCTCTCCAGGTTGTTTACAGGACACTCAAATTATTGCAACCAATACAACAACAACAGATAGTAAGAAAGGGATAAATGAGGGGGAATTGGAGCAATCAGAGTCTGAGTCTGCTGGCCACGCAAGCCGTGAAGATGGGACTTGGTCTCAAAACAACTCCAGAGCTCAAGCTTCATGCAGTGAAGTGACGTTACAGAGCATGCTCAGTCGAAGTGATCTGGATCCCAGAGTACTTTGTAACACTGGCTGGGGGCAGACCCAGATCAAGCAGAGCATAGCCTGGGATTTGGAGGTGGACAGTAGCTCTGAATCAGGTCGAGACTGGACTGGGCATGCTCAGACTGATCTAAACAGCCCTAGCTGTCCTCATTGGTCCAGGGATTTGCAGGGCCAGGTGAAGGGGGCCAGAAGCCAGGGGGCAGGGAGTAAAGGGGAGCAAAGTGATCCGAAAATAGATAGTAAACAGAGTGCTCTGCTGACAGGCAGAGGCAACAGCTGGGTGGAAGCTGTCGAAGACGAGCAGGTAGGAAGGTGGGATGGGAATAGGAGAGATGGTGGGCAGCGAAGAGATGGGGATAGGGGCAGTTGGGTCCCACGAGACACTCAGTGGGGGGAAAACAAGGGTAAAGCCGGACAAGGTGAGAAGTCAAGGGTTGACTCTGAGGATGAAGGATGGAGAAGCAAACAGCACCAGGGATGGGGGGACAACCGCCACCCGCAACATATACCAAACAATCAAACAGCACTGAAAGGCCCAAATCAGCAGCAACTGCAGCAATCCCAGCCCCAGCTTACTCAACCAAGAGGCCCACAGGAGTCCAGGGATCCACTCACAGGCACAGTGGCACTGAACCAAAGCTCAGGATGGAAGCCAGGTCCCATCCCCCACACGTCTTCAGACATTGAGCCAAGTGGTTGGGAGGAGCCCTCGCCCCAGTCCATTAGCAGGAAGATGGAGATTGACGATGGTACATCGGCCTGGGGTGACCCCGCTCACTATGACAACAGGAGTGTCAACATGTGGGACAAGAGCAACCTGCAGCAGAGGGGTCAGCCATCTCAACAACAGCACGAGTCCATGCCAGCCAACACCCTGACCGGCAGAGACAAAAACACAGGTTGGGAGTGAATTGAATATAGTTTGTACAGTTAGGAACATTTAAGTGGGAGTGTAGAACAACAGCATGGTTCATGTTAGGTTCAGGTCATGGTTCAGGGTGGTAATTTTTTTTATAATGTTGACATACTGTACATCACTTATAACTTGTTTGGTTCCCCTAACATCTTTAGCATGGGAACGGAGTGCTGGTGCTCCTGAACAGGTCATGGACAGCAGCACAGCAGGCTGGGGGAAGGCGTTTGATGCTCCCTCAGGCTGGAGGGATCCAGAGGAACCTGGGAAAGGGACAGGATGGGGTGGCTCCCGCTCCAATCCAGCCAAGACTAGTAAGAATGTCTTAGTATTTCTAGGCCAGATGTGCCATACTCTACTCCCTGAGATCTACCCCTTAACAATACTGAAAATTTATCATGCTGTAAAATTCAGTTGTTTCACTACCAGTCTTTCTTCTGTTGATCTACCACCCTGATGATCAGAGCTCCAACACAACTCCAGTCCTGCTTCTGGAGATATATTATCCTGAAGTGGTTTAGCTCTAGCAGTACTGTTGAAGATATCCCAGTCTGTGTGGTTGATCATTGAATTCCTAGTTTTTAATTCCTACACTGCTCCTGGAGATCTACCACTCTGTTTAGTTCCTACACCAGTATAACACATTGGTAATGTTCTATGCTAATGATCCAGCTGTTTTCTATGAGTTGGGCTAGACACGCTGATTTAGACTTCAACTTGTGTCTGGATCTCCTGGATGTGCTTATTTTTCCACAGGTTCAAAGACTATGCAAGATGGCTGGGGTGATGAAGGTTTAAAGACTTCACGCCATTCCAGTTGGGAGGAGGAAGACAGTGGTTCTGGCATGTGGGGCAACAGGTCTCAGGACAACTCTTCCTCCATTTCCTCTGGGGGTTGGAACCAAGGTCAGGGTGGCAGGAGAACTGGAGCAAAGGTACATGGGGGTCTTGATAAAGCTCTCTCATTGAATTCAGCTGGTGGGGTCTAGTTTCTAGCTGATTTTGTCTATGTTTTAAACGTTGGTCTGTTTTTTCTCAGGGTCCTCTGAAAGGAAATGGTGGGGGTCCCTGGACAAGTTCGATAACTCGGCAGTTGTCAAACATGGGGATCACGGTAACTCAAAATTGAGTGATATGGCATCAGAGTTTAATTCTAATGCAAACAAAATGTTTATTTATTGAATGTAAAGAGTGCACAAGAAATTGACTTAGCAAGAACATGCAACACATACGTACTTCATATAAGATTACTGTAGCATACTATACCCAACATGCTCAACGTAGCTAACATAGCTATCAAATACTGGTTTGGGTCAGGACGAAGAAGCCGTCTCGGCATCGGACAGGAGTAGGAGAGGGATGAACGACTTTAATGGGGAGATGAGGAGGGGAGGAAGAGGAGGAGGAAGCTTTCGCTCGCACAGCTCCAAGGAACCGGGCACGGTAGGACCCTACTCTGAAATGATGCTTAAATGTAGTGTATATAGATTGTGTATGAGTATAAACACAGTACGATTTTGGTTAAGGTGTCGAGGAGAAACCAATTTTTTTTAAATGAGCAATAATGTTACATAGCTACAGTCTCATCCAAAAGTATTGGAACAGCAAGGCCGTATCGTTTTTGCTATACACTGAAGACGTTTTGGTTTGAGATCAAAAGAGGAATATGAGAAGATGGATCAGAATTTCATCTTTCATTTCCTCATATATGCATCTACACGTGTTGAACAGCTTAGAGCATGGCAACTTTGGTGTCAGACCACACAATTTGTAGGTAAGCAAAAGTATTGGAACAGGTAGTCTTAAAGTAAATAACATTTATTATTTGGTTGCATATCCCTTGCTTGCAGTAACTGAGACTCACTGACACCAAACTGCTGGTTTCTTCTTTTGTGATGATTTTCCAGGTTTTTACTGCAGCTTCTTTTAGTTGTTGTTTGTTTCATGGGGGGTTTCTCCCTTCAGTCTCCTCTTCAGGAGGTGAAATGCTGCTCAGTTGGGTTAAGGTCTGGTGATTGACTTGGCCAGTCTAAAACCTTCCACTTTGCACCCCTGATGAAGTCCTTTGTTGAGTTGGCAGTGTGTTTTGGATCATTGTCTTGCTGCATGATGAAGTTCCTCCTGATTAATTTGGATGCATTTCTCTGTAACCTGGCAGATAGATTGTTTCTGTAAACTTCTGAATTCATTCTGCTGCTACCATCATGAGTTCCATCATCAATAAAGATTAGTGAGTCTGTTCCAGAAGCAGCCATGCAAGCCTAAGCCATGACACTACCTCCACCATGCTTGACTAATGAGCTTCTATGTTTTGGATCATGAGCAGATCCTTTCTTTCTCCACACGTTGACCTTTCCATCATTTTGGTAGAGGTTAATCCTGGTTCCAGAACATTTGTGGCTCATCTCTGTATTTCTTTGCAAATTCCAATCTGGCTTTCTGGGTCTTACTGCTGATGAGTGGTTTGCATCTTGTGGTGTGGCCTCTATATTTCTGCTCTCTTCACTTGAAAAATGTGTGGGTTTAAACAAAAGGTGCCATGTTCTAAGTTGTTTAACACATCTATCATCTCATATTGATGTTTTGATTGCAAACCCCTTGGGGGAGGCATGGGGAATGTATGTTTTACAGTGCCTACACTGTATAATGCTGCATTAAAACATGTGCTAACATTGCATACCAGTCTGAGTTAGTGTTGTGTGTAGTGTTTATCACACACCATTATCTTTTTTTTTTTACAGACAGGTGTGTTTAATACCAGTGGTGTTCCACATTTAAGAGGAATGCAGCAACCGGGTGTGCATCACATAAATCCTTCCCCTGGAGTACGAGCACACATGCAACAGCACTTCCTCCCACCTCAGGTAAGCCAAAAAACTGTTCTCATTTCATCGGTTATCAAAAGCTAACGCAACATTTTCTCATGAATGATGGTGTGTGGTTGGAGAAATATAACTGATATGGTTATATAAAATATAAACAGTTTTTGGACCCTACTGTATAGTGATCCTCCACACAGCAGCAGATTGTAGTGTATTGTGTAACTGCTCTACCTGGCTCCTGGAACAGTGTGCGTTATTGTTTATGTAGGTTTCGGGGTCCGTTCTGAATCCGATGTTCCCCCCACAGCTCTCCCCACAGCACCTGGCCATGCTCAGTGGGATACACCCCCACATGCAGCAGGTCCAGCTGGTAAATAGATTCTATATCAGCACTTTAATCTGTGCTAGTGTGTGTTAAATGTACTTACACTGAAAATATATTTTGGAGCGTTTATACGTCGACCACTAAATAAGACAAATAAAGGAATGTTGCCACTGTCTCTCTTACGTCGTCTTGCTCTTGGTCTTAGGCGTATCAGCTCCTCCTGCAACAGCAGCAGCAGCAGCAGCAGCAGCAGCATTTCCTGTCTCACAGGAAGTTCCCCCATCCTCCTCCTCCTCTGCTTCAGCATCAGGACCCACAGCAGGTACTTATACAAAATACAAATATTAAATCCACTGACCATTACAGCTGAGATTCTGACATCACACTGCTGTACACACTGCACTTTCTGATTAATCCTGTTACAGTAATAACATACAATAACATAACCACTTCCTGAGAAAGTGTGGACATGACAAAAAATCACATCTCTCTCTCTCTCTCTCTCTCTCTCTCTCTCTCTGTAGTTGGCCCGCATCATGGCAGTTCTTCAGCAGCGCTCCAAAACCCCCACATCCTTCCCGGGTGAGTTGGAGTGCAGTACCACACACTGTGTCTCGTTTATCAAGCTGGATATAAACTGATTTATTTATAAATCAGTTTATAAAATGAATGTATTTGTTTCGTTATTTATTTATACATTTGTTATTCGTGAAAATCTTGTAAATTCAGAAAGACTTTACTTAATCTCACAGGTGTGTGTAAGAAGACTTCACATAAAAGGCTAGCTAATGTAAACCAACCACAGATCACATGCACGGATTACTGCAGTTTTATATCTGGAGTGAACTGTAGAGTTTAAATCTGTTTATGTTTATTATGTTTAGCAGACACTCTTCTCCAGAGCCACTTACAGAGGAGCTTCGGAGTCTCGATCAAAAACACATCCTCATGCTAGTCCACTCGGTCAGGGACTCAGAGCTCCATCCAGAACATTTAGTGAAAACCAGTCGTTACATATTATTAAGTTAAAGAATATAAAAAATAAAGAAAGTGAGCCGAGACAAATCTGTAAATTAAGACAAATAAAAAACGGATGATGGGCCAGTCTGTCATGCACAGAGCCATAAACAAACACCTCAGCTGATGGAGGATTTAACGCTTATTATTAGTAGTTTTATACATTAATAAATATTGTTATTGGCATTGAAGTGAGTCAAAATAACTTCCACTTTTGCCTTTCAGTCTTTACCCTGATCGCTCATTTAGTTCTCCCAGCTGTCTGTACACTTCACCTTTTGTGGAGTTTTGTGGCCGTCACTGAACGTGAATGAGCTGTGTCAGGAACACGCTCTGCACCTTATGGCTGATCAGCATACGCACGCGAGTACGAAGGAAGTCAGCGTTTCCAAAACTTTTGTAAACCTGCAGGAAAATTGTAGTTCGGTTTGGCGAACGCAAACATTTACACACAACTTCACTAGAAACTGATGAATGAGGCCCAGTCTGAGCACACGGACAGAACCAGGAACTGTTCTAAAATGCTCAAACAGGAAGTGGGTACTAACACATATCCTCTGTTCCCCCAGCAGGCTTTGTGCCAGGGGTGGAACCTGAGTCAGTGATTGGTGGAGTAAAAGAAGTGGGAGGAGCTCAGCCTCAGTTTAAATGGATGATGGAGGCAGGGCATCCACTTTGCCCCTCCCCTCCTGATCCCATAATGCTTAAGAATGGTATGATACACACACACACACACACACACACACATATATATATTAAATACAATATCAAAATGTTTATTTTTGTGTGTGTGTGTGTGTGTGTGTGTGCAGGTCACTTACCAGGTCCGATGAAGCTCAGAGGCGACTCCTCATATCCCCACTATGATCTGGTGGGGGTGGAGAATATGGGTGTGGCCTCTCCAAATCTGATTGACAATTGGCATAGAACCCCTGGTGGCAAATTAGGCTCCGCCCCTAACACCACCACCTGGCCGCCAGGTATAATGCACATGCACAGTTATTTTTCTAAACAGGAAGTTCTCTCTTAGCTGCATACATGTCTGACTTTGAGTGTGTGTGTGTGTGTGTGTGTTTGTTTGTGTGTGTGTGTGTGTCTGTGTGTGTGTCTGTGTGTGTGTCTGTGTGTGTGTCTGTGTGTGTGTCTGTGTGTGTGTGTGTGTGTGTGTCAGAGTTTCAGCCCGGTGTTCCCTGGAAAGGTGTTCAGAGCCCTGAGCCTGACCCAAACCCCTACAGTGGAATGCTGGGGGAGAACACGCTCACTGAAACTGAACACCACTTACTGCAGGATAACACAGGTACACACACACACACACACACACACACAAATGAAGGGGGCGTGGTCTCTAACTCTTCATAACTAATGCTTTTATAGATTAAACAAATTAAATCTGTCTCTTTGTCAGAGATGAACACCGTACTGCCTTCACCTGGTGCCTGGCCTTACTGTGCCTCCGACACACACAACTCAGGTAACACACACACACACACACACACACACACACACATACAGTGTCCTGCAACACAAACACTGCTCTGATGTTTGTAGCTAAATTCCCAGCGCTGGCCACCACCTGGCCTCCTGAGCCAATTGGACACAGGACCAATCGAAACAGCTCCCAGCTGCCCCGCCCCCCTCCAGGCCTGACCCATCAGAAACAGTCTCCGTGGTTAGGGGTGGGGCCTCGCATGCCCAGAGGGTGGAGCTCAGAGAGGCAGAGCCAGGAGTCTCCTTTTGTCACAGGTAATGTTTCCCAGTTCACTACAGTGGTTGTGATGATGAGGATGAACGTCGGAGCTCAGTCATGTTGTTTTGTTTTTGTGGTGTGGTGTTCCTTTCAGAGAGCTCCTGGAGTGGTGGATCATCTACAGGAAGTTCGTGGCTACTGCTGAGCAACCTCACACCACAGGTAATGAAGAATGTGTGTGTCTGTGTAGATCATGGACATAGCTCTGTTTAGATGAATTAGAAAAGCTGTATGATGAACACCATGACAATGTTATGCGTGAAAACGGTGTAGAGAAGAAGAAATGGCGGGGTGGCTCCATGAGAGTGCTCCTGGGTGGTTCCTCGGTGCTGGGAGATTCAGCAAGCTTCTTCTAGATAAACTTATGCCATTTTATGATTGTGACTCTCGTGTCTCCTGTGAGTTTGACTGTTCCTCGTCCAGGGGGAAAGGCACTGGAAGAACCAGGGTTATTCCAAACACCAGTGGTCCTCCAACTTTCCTTTATTTCATCAGTCATCAGCTCATTATGATGCTATTAGTTTTACATTTTTAATTTATGCTTTAAAAAATGATATGTTTGGAAAGACACTTTCTGTGAAACACACTTACAGGTATGCATTCTGTGTTGTATGTTCTCTCTCTCTCTCTCTGTCTCTGTGTGTGTGTGTGTGTGTGTGTGTGTGTGTGTGTGTGTGTGTGTGTGTGTAGATCGATAGCTCCACTCTAAAGACAATTTGCCTGCAGCACGGCCCACTGATGACCTTTAACCTCGGCTTGGCTCCGGGCAGCGCTTTGATTCGCTACTGCAGCCCGGACGAAGCGGCCAAGGCCCAGAGTGCACTGCACATGTATACCTCATCACCTTTAACCTTTGACCTTTAATCTACTTATCTGAACATCTCAGCAGCCATAGTCTCTTCTTATTAGTACTAGATTATTAGTCAGTTTATTAGTACTGGAATATTAGTACTTTTATCAGTACTGTATAATCAGTGGTAGATTATAATACTACATAATTAGCAGTCTCATTAGTACCAGGTCATTAGCATTATGGTTTTAAATTAGAATAATTACATCATCGTCTCTCTGTAGGTGTGTCCTGGGTAACACCACCATCTTGGCCGAGTTTGTGAGCGAGGAGGACGTGGCCCGTTACTTCACACATTCCCAGAGCAGAGAGACAGACGGAGACGGAGAGACAGACAGAGAGATGGAGAGTGAGACGGGTGGAGGACGGCAGGTGAAGCTCGGCTGGGAGAACCTGGACGGAGCCGGACTCTCTCTGTTTAACCGGTGGAGCCACAGCCGAGAGGGTGGGGTCTGGGGAGGTGTGGCATCTGGTTACCACAGCAACAACCTATGGGGTTCTCCTCAGGTTGAGGACGGAGGGCCTGGCTTGTTGCCGGGCAACCTGTTAGGGGGTGGGGCTGACACTTTGTGATGAGAGAGAGCTGAGTGATGATTTAAACACACACACACACAGATGTAAGTTCAGAACATTTGTGTATGAACACTGGACTGGGATTCTCTGTGTTCACACAGGCAGTGATGTCATCACCTCACATCGTCTGATTTGCTAGTCTGAGTTTGTGACTTGACTCTACTTACAGTTGCCATGGTTTCACTGAAACACACACCCATAATGCAGATTTATTCAGACAGTAGGTCTGAAGGAATGAGGGGGGAGTGGGGGGTCTTGAAGTGCTCTTTAAAGAGCGTTTCAGCCCTGACAAACATTACACGTTTTTGTGTAGTAGCTTCACAATTTAACCGAGGAGCCAATAGAGACGTGAATCCGGAATGATTGACAGGTGTGCAGGTGTTTTGAGTCTCCGGCCGAAAGAAGCCCTGATGCACTGCTTTCACTTTCTGTCACAGGAAATGGAGATTTTTGAGTTCATTGTGAATGTGAATGAAATATAATCCATCAACATATGTCTGGTTTAATTATCTAACATTTAATAGGTATATAACTTCAGTTAAATATATTCATTAGGGACGTCACAAACGGTTTTCGTCTGAAAGAGAATAAAAAACATTAAACCCGCCTACAACGCAGTGTGAAATCCAACACTTTACATAAAGTTGAAGGTAATTATAATTTAAATAGTTATATAAAACTCTTTGTTTGCTCTGCTCTCCTGCACTGAGGGTGGTCTCCATTTACTGGAATATTTCTGCACGTTACGGTTTGTGACCTGTTAGAGACAGGATGTAGAAAAGGTGGTCATCATTAAACATTTAAATCCTACTGGAAAAATCGCTCTTACTAAAAGAAAGCATTAAAATTTTTACTTTTATGTACAAAAAGCTTTATTTAAAACAAAAAAACCTTTATTAATGAAGAGGTTAAAAGAATTAGAAGTGATCTAGTTTAATCTCAGAAACTGTTAGGACTGAGTCTGTATAATACTGAGTTTACAGAAACGTCCATCATTGTGATACAATACAACTAATTCATAGTAAATGTTTATTAGATTCTATAAACTCCATGAGATTAATGAAAAAGGACTTCAGGTATTCATGACTTTCACATATTTCACTACTGATCAATAATTCTGTTCTTTATGTTCACTTACATCATTTTATATTTCCATAAAATTCTTTTTCTGTTCTCAAAAACCTTTGACGTGAGGCTGATGGAGGGAAGGTTTGAAACTCCTGGTTTAATGCAGGTCGTATTTCAGTCGGGGTCAATGTGTCACTTTTATTTAACCAGGGTTCTAGGGAAACTGTAAGATTAGAAAATGTATTTAAAAAAAAGATGAATGTTACAAAGCACTAAACTAAGACATCGTCTGTACAGCTTCCCTTCTCATTATCAGTCTGATAACTGTACCTAGCCCCGCCCACTTATCTCTATAGTGGTTACTTCACCTCTTGTCTCATTAAATCTGTACATCATCTGGCTGGGGTTTTTTTTTTGGTAATCACATCACTGCCGGTGTGAAGACACCTTCCATTCTCACACTGCTTTACACCAGGTGTTTAGCCCCGCCCACTGCATTTAATCACTGATTAGTTTTCACTGACTCCGCCCCCTGAAGGTGTGCCCCTAAATCCTGACCAGTAGTTGTGACCGTGGCGTGCTTTTGTGTGAGTGTGTGTGTGTGAGAGAGAGTGAGTGTATGAGTGTGTGTGTATGTGTGTGAGAGAGTGTGTATGAGTGTGTGTGTGAGTGTGTGTGTGTGTGAGAGAGAGAGAAGGCCTGCATTTATAGTTTAATATGCATGTGTGCACTTTACTGTCGTGTGTGTGGCTGCTTTACGAGAGTGTATGTTGTGACCTGTACGTACTATGTACTCTACACACTGCTGTTTTCTGCTACATGCTGTGTGTGTGTGTGTGTGTGTGTGTGTGTGTGTGTGTGTGTGTGTGTGTGTGTGTGTGTGTGTGTTTAGTGTACATTCATGTAGCCTTTTTTAATCTGCAATAAGAGCATTTTAAATACACAACTGTTTGACAGCATTTTTCCGTGGTTCACACGTGTTTAAACAGAGGTGATGTAACTGTTTATGTATATCTTTGTGTGTGTGTGTGTGTGTGTGTGTGTGTGTGTGTGTGTGTGTGTGTGTGTGTGTGTGTGATGTACAGTGTGTGTCCTGTATGGAGTTTTTACAGAAGAGTTATTTAATAATAGACACACATACAGCAGTGTAATAAACACTGAGACTTTTGCTTGAATTTGTTCTGGTGTTGTGATTTAATAATGAACTGTAGCCACACTGAAACAGAGTTAACACACACACACACACACACACACGGTGTATTTCCCTCTCTGTATCCTTTAGTTATGGCCTGAATGCCACTTTCACCCCGTCTTGTCATAACTAACTTAGTCACTCTTCATATTTTATATAAATTTTTTTACACTGTATTATTAAATTAAATTCAGTTTTATTTGTATAGCGCTTAGTGAATATAACTTTATGCAATGATAAATAATTCCATTCTATAACAACTACACGGTCAAATAGTGCAGTTGTGTAACCAGGAAAATTCATTACAGTTTTTATATGAAGTCTGTTTTGTTGAACTTCTCCACTGTTCACTGATGGAGACTGGAGTGTAAAACTGTAGTCCTAAAGCCATCATAGTATAACTGTTCATATGAATTGAGGTCCAAAGCCATTGGTCCATTGCAGTTTGACGCAGTAGTGTGTTGCGAGGTGCTTATATTATGATCAATACCCAATTTACACCAGATGAAATGATCTGAATCTAACTGAATCTAGAATGGACACAACCGCTGTTCTCAGAGGATCTTCCAGGTTATCAAACTATACAGTGGGGGGGGGGGGGGAAGTATTCGATCCCCTGCTGATTTTGTATGTTTGCCCACTGACAAAGAAATGATCAGTCTATAATTTTAATGGTAGGTGTATTTTAACAGTGAGAGACAGAATAACAACAAAACAATCCAGAAAAACACATTTCAAAAAAGTTATAAATTGATTTGCATTTTAATGAGTGAAATAAGTATTTGACCCCTTCGACTTAGTACTTGGTGGCAAAACCCTTGTTGACAATCACAGAGGTCAGACGTTTCTTGTAGTTGGCCACCAGGTTTGCACACATCTCAGGAGGGATTTTGTCCCACTCCTCTTTGCAGATCCTCTCCAAGTCATTAAGGTCTTTTTCAGTGCCCTGGCTGAGGGAAGGAGGTTCTCACCCAAGATTTGACGGTACATGGCCCCGTCCATTGTCCCTTTGATGCGGTGCAGTTGTCCTGTCCCCTTAGCAGAAAAACACCCCCAAAGCATAATGCTCCCACCTCCATGTTTGACGGTGGGGATGGTGCTCTTGGGGTCATAGGCAGCATTCCTCCTCCTCCAAACACGGCCAGTTGAGTTGATGCCAAAGGGCTTGATTTTGGTCTCATCTGACCACAACACATTCAGATGTTCACTGGCAAACTTCAGACGGGCCTGTACATGTGCTTTCTTGAGCAGGGGGACCTTGTGGGCGCTGCAGGATTTCAGTCCTTCACGGCGTAGTGTGTTACTAATTGTTTTCTTGGTGACTATGGTCCCAGCTGCCTTGAGATCATTAACAAGATCCTCCCGTGTAGTTCTGGGCCGATTCCTCACCGTTCTCATGATCATTGAAACTCCACAAGGTGAGATCTTGCATGGAGCCCCAGACCGAGGGAGACTGACAGTTTCTTCCATTTGTGAATAACTGCACCAACTGTTGTCACCTTCTCACCAAGCTGCTTGGTGATGGTCTTGTAGCCCATTCCAGCCTTGTGTAGGTCTACAATCTTGTGCCTGACATCCTTGGACAGCTCTTTGGTCTTGGCCATGGTGGAGAGTTTGGAATCTGATTAAACTGATTAGCAAACGTGTGACTTAAAAGTACACTATACAGCCAAACACCTGACCATCACTTCTATATGTGCTTGTTGAACATCCCATTCTAAATCCATGGGGAATAATATGGAGAGTGTCCCCCCTGCTGTTGGTCGTGCACCTGTTAAAACGTTTTGGACGTGCGCACCCTATCCTGTTTTTTTTATTGACCTGTTTTTTGTACTGCACTCCATTGGATTAGACTCTCATGTGATTAGAGTGAAAGCTTAACAAGATAATGAGGCAACACTTTTGAATTCACTAAAGAAGAATACGAAATAATTCTTTTAAAATATTTTCTTTTTGAAGATGTGCCCACTTTTTTCTCGGAAAAAGGAGATCCCAAAAAGACACTTGACTATCTCTTGAATATAGAAACGAAATTACTCCAGCATGCAGTGACATTAAGTGATTGTCTGCAACAGAAATGGATTCCACCAAGGGCTTAGAATTCAAAAAGGATGGGATTTAATAATCCTGTTTTTTTTTAGTGATAAGTGGTGTGAGATCACCAACAAGTGCTTGTTTGACTTGATGGCCTCATGATTCAAGAGAAGACCGATCAGTTAACCAGTGTTCGTAATGAAATTAAAGCTACTCGTGAAGATCTAGAGAAGACAATCACAAACAAAGAAAGATTGAAGGATATTTTGGTCAAATGTGAGGAAAGTCAAAATAAACTTGAATCTGAAATTAAAGCAGTTTAAAAAGAAAAAAATCCACAGAGATGCAGATGATTATCGTCAAAATAGAGATTATACTTGGAGAAGCCCAAAAATCACCCGTGGTGGTTGGCAGCATACCTTTATATCGGATGAAACTGCGTCTCTGACATCTGGTAAAGATACCGACCATGTTTCAAAATCCTCAGTACATCCTTGCTTCTCTGTTCCTGATGGTAACTATAGATGTGGACAGTGTGCACAGTGTAATTTCACAACGAAATGTTTTTTGTTTTGTTTTTTTAGCCATCCTCATTCAGGACAACAGATGAAAATAAAGGAGTCATTTCATGCAATATTAAAAATGTCATTTATATGATTAAATGTCCTTGTGGTTTGGCTTATATAGCAAACACTCAGCAGAGTTTAAAAACACGGATTGCTGAACATAGAAGTAACATAAGTTTAAATGACCAAAAGAACCCCATTGCTGTCCCCATAATTTGTCTACTTTAGGATACATGGGGATTGAACAGGTTAAGATATCGATATTAGTTCCAGTGAAGGGAAATTGTAATGCTACAGCACACAAAGGCCTTCTATACAATTATGTGCTTCCACGTGCCACATAAAGGTGCACATACTTTCGGTCATATAGTAGGGTGACCGTATTCGGGTTTTCCAAATAGAGGACACTTTTTTATTTCTATATAAATAAAACTGGTTTCACTCTTCCCACGTTTTACATTTATTTGGAATGCAAAAACTCCCTCAGCAGCAGTCACTGCATCTTCTGTTTTACCTGGTCTCAAAAAGTAGTCCGGTAATTTAACTGATGAACTCTTAACTTTGGCTGACACTTTATGCTTTGTAGAGATAACGTGGGCTTCTAAATCACTTGCACCTTTATTCACAACTGACACAAGTGCCAGCTTTACATGTCAAATATTCTGCTTCCCATTTATCTGGACCAGGGCGAAAGCATGGGGAATTTTTTGTGCAGTTCCTCTGTACATTTGCACTTTTGTTGGACATTGTTTTGACTCAGGAAAGCTTCATTTGCTGCTATTATAAAGCAACTCTTTGACGCCGTACACAACAGCACTTCACGTGTTCGCTGAGAGAAGGCTAACGGCTGAGAGGTAGGAATCGTGTGTTTGTTCCTTTTTTGTCTTTGCTTCGTTCATGTGTTTTTCTTCCTTTTGCATTGCTAACCTATGGATTACTTCTCTGTGTATTGCTACCCTTTTTCTGATGGATTATCTCGTTTTGGATTATTGTTTTTCGTTTGATGGATTATGGTTTATTTTCTGTTCCTTTACTTTTGAATACTAAGTGTCCCTAATAAACTGACGTTTCCCCTGCGCATGCATCCTGACTCCGCCTCCTTCAGTTTACGTGACAGTCATGTTGTGGGCTATGTGCCGTTTGTAAAACATGGAGCACAAAAGCTAAATAAACAAAAGTTAAATAAAAGTTCCAAAGAGAATAAAATCTGTACAATATACACATGGCAAACTATGGCAGTAATGTAAGGTGTAAAGTGGCCATGGTGTGTAAAGTGAGATGTGAAGTAACTCGGGGACAATGGGATTTAAATTAGCTACATTATGGGAAACAGACTGCAGGTGAAAACTGCTCTTTAGTCTTTTTGCCTGTGATTGGATCCTACAGCATTTACCAGATGCCAATATAGAGAACAGATAAACCGCTAAATGAAGCTTCATCTGACCCAGGCCTGCCGGAGAAAAGGGGGCGAGCTGGCATTTGACCTGGCACTTTTCAAACTACTGGGGTGGTGACCTCACCCAGAACTTCAGGCAACAGCAGACAGGTCTGACTCGGTTGAAAAACCAAAACCTCCAGTTCAGCTGGGGGGTGGGACATTTCTCCTAAAGAGGATCTCCTATGAGTGATAAAGAGTTTTAACTGCACTTTGGTGCTCACTGGTGTTTAATAATCGTGTGCTGAATCAGTATTGCTATTGTTCCAGTATTTTAAGTGACATATGAACATATTCTATATTCTGAATCGATGTGTGTGTATCATTAATAGCTCAAATTATTATTAAATATCATTAAACGCATCAAATTTTGCCCCAGCACTTTTGGAGTAGTGGTGCCACCCCTGATCTGACCATCAGTAGTCTGTAGTGTAGCTCCAGAGAAGACCTAGAGAATGTTATGTGTGAATGAGAGAAGTGGTTGTGTATAGAGAACACAATTCTACACACATCAACTTTTATCTGTACACCTACACAAATAATAACACTCTCTTACCCCGAGTATAAACAGAGAGGGAGCAGCAAAAAGCACAACCACCGTCAGGTTCAGGACATGTTCAGTTTTACTTTCATTATCATCAAGTCACGAGTGTCGAAGTTTCATTTACACTTCACTAAAAGGTGAGTGTTTATTCCTGCACTTTGTAGAGTTATACAAATGTTTTAAGTTACTTTTTTGTGCACATAAATTTGATCCTTTACAACTTTAATAACGGAAATGTCTGCAGTTGTGTGCACTTTTTCGCAGTGTTCAGTTTGTATGCCAGTATAGTTTGCAGGATTGCGGTACACCTGTAATACATTTCTGTCTCGCTGAAGAGATTTACAGACTGTTTAGAGGAGTGAAAACAGGTAGTGTTGAGACGGAAAAGACACACAGAAAGATGGAGATTGCAGTTGTTCACCATATACCATATATCTGAGTGTGTAGAAAGGCACTATAAAAAATAAACTTATTATTATAACAAAAAAGAAGAAATAAAAGGTTTATAAGCTCTGCACTGTCATGTGTGTACTAATCGAGATGCAGTGGACCTTTTAAATGACTTTTTCCCCCCAAGCCACCCTCAAAGCTGGCACATAAAATAAGCAAAAACATGGCTGGTTAGTGACTCGGACTCGAGTCGCATTTTAATAGACTTTAGACTTGACTCAACAAAAAGGACTCGTGAATATTTTAAAAAAACAACTCGAGTCTTTTAACCTTAACTACTGACATCATAAAGGAAGAATCTGTATGGTTTTATTATATCTGCGTCACATATTTCCCTGTGTCATGGCAGAGCGGACTCTTATCATAGAATTCGGTGAGGAAGAAAGCTGTTTTGAAAACCAGTGTACACACAGAAGAAAAGTATTCCGGAAGAAAGAAGAGAACGGATGTTGAGTTTTATCATCATTGGTCAACATTTAAGTGATTCTTCTTCTCAGTGGTCAAAGACGATGGGCCGATCAGCTGAATAGTGAGTTGCACCACCTAGTGTGCAGGTGTAAAATGCATTCTCGGTCAGCGCCACCTATCGTGCAGGTGTGAATTAGCCGAAGGCGTTCAATCGTTTTGCGTTCGGTGTGAAAGCACCTTTCATTGCCAATTCACTTCGCTTGGCTTTATTGCGTCGTGCTCAGTGTGAAAGGTCCTTTGTAGATGCTGAAATATCATGATGACTTGCACAGAGAATCCAGCAAGAATCTGTTCCATTGCTCCACTGACCATACATATATATTATATACATGAATAAAGTTTTCCTAATGTAATAAAGAAAGTATCTGATACTGTGTGAAGTAAAATATTATTTAGACAACATGACAATTATGTGGTAGAGAAAGTTTAATAATGTGCACACACTTAATTATAAGCATTATAATTAAGTGTTTTGTTTTGTTTTGCTTTGTTTTGGTTTTAGTTCTGCTGGGTCAAATACCTAAATTTAGGAGTCTGTACTAATTACAGTTCTTATACTTACAATGCACAGATATTATAATCAGCTGTTCTAGAGCTAGTGTCGTCAATTACTCATCTACTTCAGGATTAGATCATAACATTTTAGCTTTACACCCATATTACTTCTGGGTGGTTATAGGTATGAAATGTTTTATAGTTTTACATTATAACAAACATACTGTAGATGAAATCCAGGAATGTTCCTCCACTTCAAAACGTTTTCCTGTCAACTTTAAAAAAAAATCAAATAAAATAAATATTTTTTAAAAAGTGCACCCTAACCGTCCGTTGGCTCTGTGGCTTAATTACAAGCATAAATAAATGACTGGGTGGCACTAGGTGTAATAATGGGCATTTATATAGTAGAGGAGGTCCAACATGGGGGTGAATACTTATGCAATACACTTCGAACAGTATTGGTAAGACATTCACTCACATCTGTCTTATCCAAAGAGTGCAACAGTTCTCAATGTTTTAATTGTGTAATAAAATAGTGCATTTTAAACATTTACCAGCTGCATCTATGTTTGGACTAAAGCGGTGGTCACACTACTCTTTTCGCTCCGTTAACTTCCATTCATACGCATGCGAATGCTGGAGACTGGAAAAGCATTGGCTGTGTCCGAAGTGGTGTACTACCCTACTATATAGTAGGTGAAAAGCAGTACACCAGAGGGGTAGTATGTCCGAATTCTCAGTAGGTGAGAAATACCCGGATGGCGTACTGCTTCCGGTGAGATTTTGCAGTGTGCAACCGATGGACAATGCACGAGTCAAAAATTCCCATAATGCAACGGGACTGGTGCAGATGAGCTCAGGAAAAATACATTGGGGAAAAAAACAACGCATTGGCTCTTTTTATGTATTAAACTGTGAATAAACAGGACTTGTTTAACAATACCCGAATAAACTGTTAACTTGTTGAAGGTTTAAACAAGAAAACAGTTGTCACAGGATTTGAAACCTTTTTTGTGATCTCCATCATGCCTTAGCCGGCCAAGCTAACGGCAACGAGTTTACCTCAGCCTGTTAACACCATAGACATATAGACGCCGCATTGGACGCTGGATCGTGTGTCAGCGTCACCCCCATATTGGTCCGGGCAACAGTAATAAGTCTTAGCTTATATTACAGTTTATATTATAAACTAAACTGTCCATAATCGAGATTTTCATCTGTACTGCCGTTTTTCTCCAAACCCACTTTTATAACAAGCTCCTTGTTTTGGCTGAGCGACTGACATTTTGTGAATCTTACTCTGTAGTTAGTTAGTAAATGTTTTACCAGATCCATAAATGATTAACTTATGATTATCTTTGTAACTGTCTGTTTTGGCGTATATCTATCATTTTTATTGCTAATAAAATATAGAAAGCAGACTGACTGCCAGTGTCTCATTTGATTTGTATTTGCTGATTTTGTTCCATTTTGGTACAGTGATGGTCAGTATAGTCAGTATTAGTGCTTAAAGAGCACAAGAGAAGCTGAAAAATGAGGTTTGAGATCAAAAGATGAAACTGAGATGATAGATCAGAATTTCAGCTTTCATTTCCTCATATTTACATCTAGATGTGTTAAACAACTTAGAACATGACACCTTTTATTTGAACACACCCATTTTTCAGGTGATCAAAAATATTGGAACACATGACTGATAGGTGTTTCTTGGAACATTGTTAGATTGACTGTTTAAAGAATTAATAGCAGGGATAAAAGCAAACCATTTTGAAGCTGAGAAAAGAGGGAAAATCAATCAGAGGCATTGCACAAACATTGGGTATTGACAATACAATAATGTGAAATGTCCTGACAAAGAAAGAAACCACTGGTGTACTAACAACCAGACATGGAACTGGTCAGTTAAGGAAAACAACAACAGCTGATGACAGAAACATTGTGAGAGCTGTGAAGAAAACCCCCAAAACAACAGTCAGTGACATCACCAACAACCTCCACAGGGCAGGGGTGAAGAAAAAGACTTAGAGAACAGAAATATAGAGGCCACACCACAAGATGCAAACCACTCATCAGCAGTAAGAATCAGAAAGCCAGATTGGAATTCACAAAGAAATACAGAGATGAGCCACAAAAGTTCTGGAACCAAGATGAACCTCTACCAAAGTGATGGAAAGGCCAAAGTGTGGAGAAAGAAAGGATCTGTTCATGATCCAAAACATACAAGTTCATCTGTGAAACATGGTGGAGGTAGTGTCATGGCTTGGGCTTGCATGGCTGCTTCTGGAACAGACTCACTAATCTTTATTGATGATGGAACTCATGATGGTAGCAGCAGAATGAATTCAGAAGTTTACAGGAACATTTTCTCTGACAATTTACTTCATCAAGCAGCAAGACAACGATCCAAAACACACTGCCAACTCAACAAAGGACTTCATCAGGGGGAAAAGTGGAAGGTTTTAGACTGGACAAGTCAATCACCAGACCAGAACCCAACTGAGCAGCATTTCACCTCCTGAAGAGGAGACTGAAGGGAGAACCCCCCCCGAAACAAACAACAACTGTAAGAAGCTGAAATAAAAACCTGGAAAAGCTTCACAGAAGAAGAAACCAACAGTTTGGTGTCAGTGAGTCTCAGGATTGATGCAGTTATTATTATTGATGTAGTTATACGCAACCAAATATTAACTGTTATTTACTTTGATTTACTTCAAAACTGATCTGTTCCTTTACTTTTGCTCACCTAAAAATTGAGTGGTCTGATACAAAAGGTGCCATGTTCTAAGTTGTTTAACGCATCTAGATGTAAATGTGAGGAAACAAAAGCTGAAATTCTCGTCTATTGTTTCATATTCATCGTTTGATCTCGAACCCGAATGTCTGCAGTGTAGAACTGGCCTTGCTGTTCCAATACTTTAGGAGGGGTGTCCATGTTGAGTGATATTCAGCATTCACTCTCCTGCTGTTTTTAAAAAACCTACACATTGATACATAATAGAGGCATATCATGTGCTAATGCTGATCTGTAATCTTCTCAATAATCACTGATACACATCCCTCAGGATCTTATAGTCAGCTTGAGGAAACACGCCTCACGCGCAGAAAAGAAGCATTCCCATAATGTCTCCTCGCGGGTTAAAACCGAAACTAAATGTGTAGCTACAGTAACAGGTTTTAGATTAATCTGATTCACACATAGACCTCATTATAAATATGTGTTTGTTTGTTTAAATGAAAGAAGCAGGTTATATTATCTTTCTTTACCTGAAAGCGACATGTTTGTGTTATTTGAACGCTGTTTATTCTTCAAACGAATCCCCGTGTCAGAGTCCTCCAGATCAGATCAGATCAGAACTTCCGCTCCCTGAAAGTAACCTGAGCGCCCCCTGGTGGTTTCACCCTCACAGTTCACCTACAGGAAAATTCAGATCAGTCACTGCAATAAACTCACAGTACTGCAAATGTTATGATTAGACTTTATCTGATATTTTGCATAATGCACGCCATTACAATATATAATTTATATACACTACCCATAGTTTCTTATCCGTTTCTGTCGCGAGCTGTTTTAAGGTTTATAGCGGACTACACTTTCAGAAAGCAGATTCAGAGCACGAGCTCGTCTTGCTGAGATGTTTCCATGAACCCGTGTTATCTTCATCTAACAGTTTAATATGTCTCGAGTTAATCAGTGAATTTAAATGTTTTAACAACAATAACGGAAACTTTGTTTGCTGAAATGTGTGGATTGTTGCGTAGTTACTTTTAATGGCGTTTTAGCAGGTTTACTTTTCTAAAGGTGTATGTTTACAGTATGTTTACAGTATGTTTACAGTATGTTTGTTTTTACTGAATTACGGAACTCTATTACTGAAGCGCAAGTTTTTACCCGGAGATATTATAAGGACCAGACAACCGGAAGTCAGTGTGAAGCAAGCGGAAGTTTACTTATCCTCCCGGCGTGTGTGCGGTGTTGAGGGTAAATTTCGTCGCAGTTTATTTCGTTTTCCGCCGTTTAAGTCGTCGATTGTGAAGGAAAAATGTCTGATAACGAAGACAAGTAAGTTACTTTATAATTAGTTTATAAATTTAAATCCGGAAAATAATTTTAAAAGGATTAATAGTGGGTTAGTTTTACATGAACATGGCGTCCGTGTGTTTCACAAACTCACTGATCATCATTATTTTATATTATACAGTATTTTAGGTGATAAACTTGTGAGAGAATAAACCCGTGTAGCGAGGGAATAAACCCGTGTAGCGAGGGAATAAACCCGTGTAGCGAGGGAATAAACCCGTGAATAAACCCGTGTAGCGAGGGACTGGAGCAGTTTTATTGGGTTCTACTGTACGGAGGTGTGGGATATCTTCACACTGAGGATGGGGATTTGTGTGATTATATGTTAGTGATGTTCACTGATGAGTAGAGCTCAGACACTTCTGATGATGTGGAAATGTAACATCTGCACATGATCACAGTATCATATCTGTGTGTGTGTGTGTGTGTGTGTGTGTGTGTGGTTAACAGTTTTGATGATGGAGATTTTGATGATGTGGAGGAGGATGAGGGGCTGGACGACCTGGAGAACGTGGAGGATGTAAGATTTATTCCCAGTCCATGGTTCAGTTGAGTTATTAATACTGACAAAACTTACTATTCATCATACTCTCAATTCACAGTGAATGATCAGCTGTGTGTGTGTGTGTGTGTGTGTGTGTGTGTGTGTGTGTGTGTGTGTAGGAGGATCAGGAGAATGTACAGATCCTCCCTGCAGGAGAAGGACAGCAGGCCAATCAGAAGAGGATCACGACACCGTACATGACCAAATACGAGAGAGCCAGAGTTCTGGGGACTAGAGCACTACAGATTGCGTAAATACACACACACACACACACACACACACACACACACATATATATATACACACTGTCCAGTTTAATAGGAACACCTGTACATCTGCTCATTCATGCAATTATTTACATTTATCTCAATTAGACAAGATATCTTATGTAGACACTGTAATCTGATGGAGATTAGCGATTGCAAAGTACTGGTAGGAGAGAGTGTAGCTAGACAGCATAGGATGGTGGTGTGTAAGATGACTCTGGTGGTGAGGAAGATGAAGAGAGCAAAGGCAGAGCAGAAGACAAAGTGGTGGAAGTTGGAAAAGGAAGAGTGCTGTGTGGTTTTCAGGGAGGAGTTGAGACAGACTTTAGGTGGTCAGGAGGTGCTTCCAGATGACTGGACTACTACAGCCAAAGTGATCAGGGAGACAGGTAGGAAGGTGCTAGGTGTGTCATCTGGAAGGAGGAAAGAAGACAAGGAGACTTGGTGGTGGAATGAGGAAGTTCAGGAGAGCATCCAGAGGAAGAGGTTAGCTAGGAAGAAGTGGGACAGTGAGAGGACGGAGGAAAGTAGACAGGAATATAGGGAGATGCAGCGTGAGGTTAAGATAGAGGTGGCAAAGGCCAAACAGAAAGCTTATGAGGACATGTGTGCAAGGTTAGATAGTAAGGAAGGTGAGAGGGATTTGTATCGGTTGGCGAGGCAGAGGGATAGAGATGGTAAGGATGTGCAGCAGGTTAGAGTGATTAAAGATAGAGATGGAAATGTGTTGACAGGTGACAGGAGGGTGAGTGAAAGATGGAAGGAGTACTTTGAGGAACTGATGAATGAGGAAAATGACAGAGAGAAGAGTAGTAGAGGCAAATATTGTTGAGCAGGAAGTAGAAAGGATTAGCAAGGGTGAAGTTAGGAGAGCTTTGAAGAGGATGCAGAGAGGAAAGGCGGTTGGTCCTGATGACATACCAGTGGAGGTATGGAAGTGTCTAGGAGAGATGGCAGTAGAGTTTTTAACTAGGTTGTTCAACGAGGTCTTAGAGAGTGAGAGGATGCCTGAGGAATGGAGGAGAAGTGTTTTGGTGCTGATTTTTAAGAACAAGGGAGATGTGCAGAGTTGTGGAAACTACAGAGATATTAAGCTGATGAGCCATACAATGAAGTTGTGCGAAAGAGTAGTGAAAGCAAGCCTAAGAGGAGAAGTAAGCATTTGTGAGCAGCAGTATGGTTTCATGTCAAGAAAGAGCACTACAGATGCAATATTTGCTTTGAGAATGTTGATGGAGAAGTACAGAGAGGGTCAGAAAGAGCTGCATTGTGTCTTTGTAGATTTAGAGAAAGCGTATGACAGGGTGCCAAGAGAGGAGCTGTGGTATTGTATGAGGAGGTCTGGAGTGGCAGAGAAGTATGTTAGAGTGGTGCAGGATATGTATGAGAGCAGTAGGACAATGGTAAGGTGTGCGGTAGGTGTGACAGAGGAGTTCACGGTGAAGGTGGGACCGCATCAAGGATCGGCTCTGAGCCCCTTCTTGTTTGCGGTGGTGATGGACAGGCTGACAGATGAGGTCAGACAGGAATCTCCATGGACTATGATGTTTGCGGATGACATTGTGATCTGTAGTGAGAGCAGGGAGCAGGTGGAGGAAACTCTAGAGAGGTGGAGGTTTGCTCTGGAGAGAAGAGGAATGAAGGTTAGTCGCAGCAAGACAGAATACATGTGTGTGAATGAGAGGGATCCAAGTGGAACAGTGAGGTTACAGGGAGAAGAGAGAAAGAAGGTGCAGGAGTTTAAGTACTTAGGGTCAACAGTCCAGAGCAACGGGGAGTGTGGAAAAGAGGTGAAGAAGCGTGTGCAGGCAGGTTGGAATGGGTGGAGAAAAGTGTCAGGTCTGTCGTGTGATAAAAGAGTACCAGCAAGAATGAAAGGAAAGGTGTACAGGACAGTAGTGAGACCAGCGATGTTTTATGGTTTGGAGACTGAGGAAAAGACAGGAGGAAGAGTTAGAGGTAGCAGAGCTGAAGATGTTGAGGTTCTCTTTGGGCGTGACGAGGATGGATAGGATCAGGAATGAGTACATCAGGGGGACAGCACATGTGAGATGTTTTGGAGACAAAGTTAGAGAGGCCAGGTTGAGATGGTTTGGACATGTTCAGAGGAGGGAGAGTGAATATATCGGTAAAAGGATGCTGAGGTTAGAGCTGCCAGGCAGGAGGCCGAGAGGAAGACCAAAGAGGAGGTTTATGGATGTAGTGAAGGAGGACATGAAGGTAGTCGGTCTGAGAGAAGAGGATGCAGGGGATAGGGCTAGATGGAGGCAGATGATTCGCTGTGGCGACCCCTGAAGGGAACAGCCGAAAGGAAAAGAAGATCTCATTTAGACAAGACAGATCTTACATTTTAAACAGGATACAGCTGAGCAGTTGAGGGTTAAAGGTCTTACTCGAGTATGGGATTTAAACTCACAACCTTCTGATCAATGCCATAATTACTGAATCATGTGATTGGCTGATGGAATAATTGCATAAATACGTACCAGTGTTCCTAATAAAGTGACCAGTGAGTGTATCCATTCTCTCACACACACATTCAGTTTTGATACACACCACCTCACTGTATCGATATTATCACTTTAAGCCAGTAAGAATTGAGTGACGTCACTTCCTGTCCACACAGGATGTGTGCACCAGTGATGGTGGAGTTGGAGGGAGAGACGGACCCTCTGCAGATCGCCATGAAGGAGCTCAAGTACGTTTCTCACACACACACTCACACACACACACACACACACACACACACACACACACACACACACACACACACACATAATACCATAATAATAATAATTTATACTCGACATTCAAACAGTGTGTCTCGAGCCTGGTGTGTGTGTGTGTGTGTGTGTGTGTGTGTGTGTGTGTGTGTGTGTTCTCTCAGAAGTGTAAATCAGCTGATTACGTGTTAAAATCTTACTGTAGTTTATATTTATAATATTTAGTAAATACAGTTCTTCAGTAAAGTGACACTGCTGATGGTGTGTTTGATCCTCATTGTTTTCCGCTACTGTTTCCACTCACCACCAGAGGGCGACATCACCCACACACTGAACCGTCTCCATGGTTACTCAGAAACCCCATAAAGTGTTTGCTGTTAATATTTATGCACTGTACACCTTGAGACAAACACTTTTTTTCCATGAATTCATTTTATATTTGATTTCTCTATACATACTGACTATTTTAACTAACTTGTTTATTTTTAAATATATATATTTTTAACTTTTCTATTTTTAATACTAAGTTAGTGTTGATTATGTATCTGATCTGTAGTGTATACAAACAGTAAAACATCACGATTTCTGCCTGTAATTAAATATAATAATCAGTTAAAAATCTGTTACTATCATCCTGAAGTTGATTGTTTTCCTGTAACAGCATGTCCCCAAGTGTTTTATTCCTCTTACACCACAGTGACTTACTAACTCACCTTCACCGGCCTCTCTTTAATCTCTCTTAAAGTTAATAAGACAAAAAAATCACAGCTTGTCAGCTTCACCTCTGACCGTTACAAAGCGCTGACACTGGAGACTCCTTCCATACATGTTACATAAACATCTCCTTACTGACGTTACAAACTTCCCTGTGTTGTTTAACAATTACACACATTTGTCTTTTTAAATTAGTGGAGCCATTACTATAGAAACGATAACGTATTAGAGCAAGCGCATTAATATAAACCTGCGCTACTGTCAGAGCTGCTGATACAGAGAATTAATCAACACCTCCTGACCAATCAGAATCCAGAACTCAGCAGATGAGATTTATAAAGGTTTGAACGTGTTGTCTGGTTTACAGTAACACATTCTCCTTTTTCCTTTTCCTGTTCAACAGGAAGTGTGGAACACGAGTTTGTATTAGAACACTGAAACATTTATTCTGGTGTTCAGACGTTGAGGTAGTGTTGAGGTAGTGTTGAGGTAGTGTTGAGGTAGTGTTGAGGTAGAGTTGAGGTAGTGTTGAGGTAGTGTTGAGGTAGTGTTGAGGTAGTGTTGAGGTAGAGTTTAAACCTTCTTCACTGTGTGGTTTACAGAGGCAGAAAAATCCCCATCATCATCCGGAGGTATCTGCCTGACGGGAGCTATGAGGACTGGGGCTGTGACGAGCTTATCATCACTGACTAACACACACACCCACACACCCACACACTCACACACACACACACACACACACACACACACTCACACACGCACACACTCACACACACACACACACACACGTTTATACAGTCTCAGTGTTCTGACTGGGAATGAAACACCAGTGAATCTGTAAACAGCAATTAAAGCTAAAACACACACGTAAACGTAATCATCAGCAAGGGTCTCTGTATAAAATAAACACACACAAACAAATAAACACACTTACACACACACACACCCATCAGTACACACCTTCCTGTACAATGGCCTCAGTGTGTGTGTGTGTGTGTGCAGTGAGTAACTCTCTCCACTAGAGGCAGTAAAGTCACGTTTTCATTGTGAAGTGAATTTTAGTTTGTTTTATTAATGTAACACAATAAATATTTTTTTTGTATAAAAGATATCTGGAGCCATTATGTTTTGTTTATCTCGATTAAGAGCTCAAATGTTTTAATAAAGCTCTAATTTCCTGGAGGAATGTTGAAATAAATGAGCAGTGGATCTGGTGGTTGTGAATTCTGATTCTGGGCTGTTTGTCATTAAATCTAGACAGAAGATCCAGAACATCTGAGTGTAAATATAAAGTTCCTGAGATCTTGAATACATCTATAATATAGATCTGTTTAACTGAACATGCTTTAATATTTAATGAACTACATTTCTAAAGCAGTGCTGAAGTAAATGGATTTCAGTCATTTCCTCTCTCCACTGTTTTAGATCAGGGTCTGATTGTTATTATTTAAATCTGATTCTGAGGTTTCTTTTAATCTGAATCTGTCAGTTTTAGATCAGATTTATAATGACTGTACAGAGAATGTAGATCTGTGTTATAAATCTGAATCTGTTTATTTGGAATGTGGATAAAGTTGAAGTAAATGTGACTATGTGTAGTAAGTGTTCGCTTTATTATTATTATTATTCAAAATTATCATCTATTTTCACGGGTCACATTTTGACGTAGAACCACTAAACTCTGTAAAGTTGTAGCTCGTGTATGGGAAAAGTGTGTTTGTGCTTTTGGGAAGGATTGTTTTTCCCCTACAGGAAAAATACACTGAAAATGTTTTGTGCTTTTGCAGGATTTGAGTTTTCCTTTAAACAGCTGTACTGAGGACAGTTAAAACTCCACCTACTAAACCCTACCAACCAACCAGTGGTAGCAACCAGCAGAGTTTCCTTAGCAACCAACTAGCTACAACCTTGCGACCACCTAGGATCATATTGGAACCATCTAGAAACACCATGGCAACCACCTGGGACACCAGAACACCCACATAGCAACCACCTAGCAACCAACTGAAATATTATAGCAACCACATAGCAACACCCTAGCAACCAAATGGGTTAGCATAGCAAACACCAAGCAACACCCTGTAATTATAATGATAATTGTACATGTAGATCTGGTCATTATACATTTGGATCAGGTTATTGCAAATGTGGATCTGGTTGTTGTACATGTGGATCTGGTCGTTATACATTTGGATCTAGTTATTACAGATGTGGATCTGGTCATTATACACTTGGATCTGGTCATTATACATTTGGATCTAGTGGTTGTACATGTGGATCTGGTGATTGTGATTGTTGATCTGTTGATTGTAAATCCAGATCTGGTTACTGTACGTCTGGATCAGTTAGTCTCTGGTTTGGATGTGATCATTTTGGATCTGCCAGGTTTAAAACTGGATTGGGTGGATTTAGTTTTTGTTTAAGATCTCTAGTTGGTTGTTTGATATCTAGATTAAGTGGTTTTAGATCTGGATCTGGTCATTGTACATGTGGATCTGGTAGTTTTGATTATGGAAATAGTCACTTTGGATCCAGTAATTGTAAACATGCATCTGGTCAGTGTAAATCTGGATATTACTGTTTGAGGTTTGGATGTGGTCATTATGGATCTGGCAATTTTATATTTGGATCTTTTTTTTTTATTTGGATCTGTTGGGTTGGTATCATTTCTAAGTGATGTAAAATGTGGATGTGGTCATCGTAAATGAGTTGAGACCTGGCAGTTTGTGAATTGGTTTTCATTTGGTGGTTTTTGAGCTGAATCTGGTCATTTTTCTTGGTCTGGATCTGTTTTCACTCTTTCGCTGTTGATTTAATATTTTTTTACATTTTTCCAGAGAGACATGCTGTATGTGATCAGCATTTTCTAATTAATCTTAGTTAATTCTCTGATCTGGGAATGAAGTGGAGAAACAAGACCTATTAATCCTCCAGTACCATCTATCTCCTGCTTGTGGATCTCTGTAAAGCTGCAGTCTCCCTCCTCCCTCTTTCTCCCTCTATCCCTCATCCCTCGCTTCATCTCTCTCTCTCTCTCACTCTGTGTCTCTCTCTCTCTCTCTCTCTCACTCTCTCTCTCTCAGAGCTGAATGGTTCTCTTTGTTTAGTGTAAAGTATCACAGCTGATTAAATGAAGGGAATTAGAAATCAGGCTTAGCCTCTCACACACACACACACACACACACACACACACACACACACACACACACACACACACGCTTGTTTGCAGGAATGTGTGTATAAAGTGCATGAGGCTGTAGCGGTGTAACACTGCGACGTCTCTAACAGTCTGACTGCTGTATCTAAAAGAAAAAACACAGTATATCACAAAATATTGATTGTGTGTGTGTGTGTGTGTGTGTGTGTGTGTGTGTGTGTGTGTGTGTGTGTGTGTGTGTGTGTGTTACATAAAGCCAGCAGTTTTATTTTTCATAGAAAAGAGGACTGAGTTTTATTTAGTATGTGTGTCGTTAGTTTCTACTGGAACACATTAACAAAAAACTCGTACACAAAACAACGTGTAACACAAAAAAGTCACTTAAAAGGAAAACGGAATAAAAACAACAATATAAATAAAACAAGCTCCACCTACTGTGTGTAGATTCTCTAATATTTTGTATATTTTTTGTATATTTTTAATATATATGTAATCCTACTGAATATAGACGAATGAACACTAAAGTTAAAATTAGAAAAGAATTTTTTTTAAAAACAAGAGAGTGAAAATATTAACAATATGTCCATGTAATAAATCATTAAATGTTCGTAGTCAGAGTAGAGGAAGGCACATCATGTGAGAGGGTGCTCCGCCCACCAGGTACAAGCTCCACCCCTCATGCATTCTCTAGTTGTATTTCTGTCATTTATGAAAGAGATGTTCATTTTAACATTATAAATTCGAGAAAAAAAAATCACACAAACATCTAAATGAGTTTCAGTGTGCTGTAGGCACTCGTGGTTGGCGTTTCACATCCTCTCTCGCTGTTTACGATAAAACAACGCAAAGTCGTTTAGGAAATGAAGACTGTTACAGTATTGTTATCATATCGACACGTCGGTCCACCGTGCTAACGTTAACATATATACACAAACTCATTTCATCACCAACATGCAGTTCAGTGGTGCTCATGATCACAAAAAACATCAACAGTCAAGGATTACAACAACAACAACAAAGAAAATGGCCTCGTTTTGGTTAATAAGAAAGAATTATTAATTCATCATCATAATAATAATAATAATAATAATAATAATAATAATGTTTAAATGTGCAGGTAAAAATGTCCTTCAGAAACACTAACACTCAAATTCCATTCCACATGAGCGATGAAAAATGTCCTGTTTAATTGTGTGTGGGTGTGTGTGTGTGTGTGGGTGTGTGTGTGTTTGTGTGTGGGTGTGTGTGTGTGTGTGTGGGTGGGTGGTTGCGCATGAGGAGGCTTGTTTTATTTGTTTTTTGTTAGCCCCACCCACCTGTGTGTGATCAGCCACAATGTAAGTTAGACAAATATTCATCATCGTCATCTTCATCAGTTAGTCTCTTTGTGTGTGTGTGGTGTGTGTGTGTGTGTGTGTGTCTGTGTGTGTGTGTGTGTGTGTGTGTGTGTGTGTGTGTGTGTGTATTGCTAGTGGGCTGTCAGATCTTTTTCCCCATTAAAGGTGTGATCTGTGTGTCTGAGACAAAATCATTATTGTTATCATCATCATCATCATCATCATCATCATCATCATCGTCGTCGTCATCATCATCATGTCTCTTTCTGTTGTATGTGTGTGTGTGTGTGTGTGTGTGTGTTTGTGTTACGGCCGGGTCAGGGTGGTATACACAGGCTGTTCCCAGTGGGTGGGGCTATTCCCAGGGGCGGGGTCAGTGATGGCAGTGTAAATGGGCCTCTGGGCGGAGCTCATGTAGGAGAAGGCGGAGTAAAGCCCTGACTGGCCGGAGTGTGTATAATATGATCCAGATGCTTGGTGATCTCCATATTCGGCAAACGGTGCCGCCCTGGAGGCCAAAGAGGGGAAGGCAGAGCCATAATGAGGCAGGCTGAGAGGTGTGTATGTGACATGAGCTGATGCTCCACCGCCTGATGTGGAAGCCCCGCCCACCGAAGCGTCAGCATTACCCGAGAAATGCGTCTCGCTCTTGATCTGTGGTTTCCCACCTTCCGAGCTTAGCTGCTGTTTCGACAGCCAGTAGGAGTAAGGAGAAGGAGATGGGGCGGGGCAGGAGGCGGAGCCTGATCCTGATGGGTGGTGCCCATTAGGTGGCAGGTACTGGTCAAACTCGTTGACATCAAATGGCTCCATGTTGGCCATCACTTCATGGCTGATCTCGCCGATGTCCACGTTCACGAAATCCAGGTGCGGTTTCGAGGAAGAGGAAGAAGATGAAGAGGCAGAGCTTCCATCTGCCCCCACTCCCATCCCTCTGGCCCCACCCTCTCTCTTCCCCTCGCCTGATTTGCCACCCTGGAGCTCTGTTTTGGGAGTAGTGGGAGGAGTCGGGGGGCTGTGGTTGGAACCTAAACATGGAGTGAAGGAAAGATTTAGATCAGAGGCTCTACAGTTTGTGTATAAACACACTGTGTATGTGTATATGTATGTAGTGTCTCACCTGCAGGGTGTGTGTGGTGTCCATCAGAGAGGGGAGACCCTGCCCCAGCACCATGCCCCGCCTCCAGGTGGAGGCTTTTGTAATGTGATTGGCTGTGAGTGACATCACCTTCAGAGTGGGCGTCGCTGTCGGTGCTGGATCCCGGCTTCCCGTTCTTCCGTCTCCTGGGCTGGTATTTATACTCCGGATAATCTTTCTTATGCTGCTTCCTCAGACGCTCCGCCTCCTCGATGAACGGCCGCTTATCATTCTCGTTCAGGAGCCTGACACACACACACACACACACACACATTATGTTGATATATTTGCTCCATCGTTAGTGAACACCCTGTATGTTTGGTCTGTGCTGTGGGCCAGTAAAGGGATGTGTGTAAATTTATAGTTTCCAGAGAATCTATTCTAGAAGTTCAGTTGTTTTTGTCTGACAGGAACATATTGTTCTAAAATGGTACTGATTTGTCTAAATGCTTTTAAATGTACATCTCTGTCCTTCTTATTAAGTGGAGGAGTGGTGTAGGAAAGGAGATGATTGTAGTGCAGTTCATTGGTTATTGTTCCTGCTGCTTTCAGCTCGTCCTGCAACTCTTTTCGAGTGACTGATGGCTTCTCTCTTACCTTCCTTATCATTGGTCTGAAAGCGGTGTGGTGTGAGATCTCATGTGGTGCACCTGTCCAGGGACATCATTTTGTTTTGGCTTTTTTTCATTCTAGTGTAGTTTAATAATGTTTTCCCTCAGGACGTTATGAATGGCAACATCGTTTATAAAGACACCAGGTGCAACTTGCAGAAGAACATTTTTTGCAGTGTTTATATCTACAACTTGATTAATTTTTATGTAATCCTGACATATACATATTGTATATTTAATATAGAGTCCACATACTTTTATTCTCTATACATTTCGTTTTTTAAACATATCTTTGTTTATTCTTATGAGTACATACTTTTTTGTTCACTTATTTCCCCTCATTGTTGTGTACAGGACATGTCCAGTAGAGCAGCTAAGTCCCTTTACAAACCCTCATTGTTTTAGGAAAGTTGTGCTGAAAGCTGGTATCAGTCTGACCCCAGAACAGTGGTGTGTTACAGTCTACTGATCAGTGCAGGACAGACAGTAACCCCGGTTACAGCTCGACCTTTGACCCCACCAGGGGCAAAACACTCAACAATTAACACATGCTGCTAAAGAGTTTAATTACACAGACAACATGACTGTGTTACTGTGGAGAAATCAGACAGACAGACAGACAGACAGACAGACAGACAGACAGGTCCTCACCTCCACAGTTTGCCGAGAGTTTTGCTGAGCTCAGCGTTGTGTAGATGAGGGTACTGGTCGGCGAGTTTACGGCGTGCGGCCTGAGCCCACACCATGAAGGCGTTCATGGGCCTCTTGACGTGCGGTTTGCTCTTGCTGCCCGTGTTGACGCGCACCGGCATGGGCACTAGCGTCCAGTCATACCCATTCAGCACCTGACTGACCGCCTCGCGGATCCCGATGGGGAAGCGCTCGTCGTCGTCGTCTGATTTCACCGAGACTCCTGCGTGAGACAGTCCTGCCCCGTCCTCCTCTGCCCCGCCTCCTGACACCAGCTGAGAGTCTCCTGCGTGACCCACCCGTCCCGGAGACACGGAGCCGCCATCGTCCGAGACTCCGGGACTCAACTCCACCTCCGACAGACTCTGCTCTTCAGCCGACATCTTCTACACTCACCAGGTGATCTGACCTATTCACCACAATGATGAGTAAATCTCTCCCTCTCTCTGACCTCTGACCTCTTCCTCTGGAGTAAAGTCTACTGCACAGTGAATATTTTATCTCTCTTTGTAGCCTAATGAACTTTAATTAGGATGATACGTCCATCCAGGTTCCTGATGTGGTTCTCCTGGTGCTGTGTAAAGGAGAGTCCATCCAGCAGCCAACTCTCACTGACCTACAAGGAAACACACAGATATATATATTTATATATATTTAGGTAAAACATTATTTAATTATGATACATTTTTAATGATATGATATTTTCTAATGTTCTTGGAGCACTACCAAAAATGGCTGGTTCAAGAATCATCCAAGAAAAGGAAGTTTGTTTAATAAATAATAAACACTGTGTGTCATGCTGTTATAGAAAATTAATCAGCTGCAGTGTTGGTAACTGTTACTACACTCCATCACACCACCCCAGTGACCAATCAGAGTGCAGGATTCAACAGGGCTGTGGTGTATGGATTCTATGTGATTTTGATTCAGAGAGAGATGAAGACTGAGTAATGTTCATCATTCCTACACGGTGGCGTCGACCTGCCGCCTGGGTGAGGTGTGTGTGTGTGTGTGTGTGTGTGTGTGTGTGTGTGTGTGTGTGTGTGTGTGTGTGTTATTCCAGGCTACTGTGAAAGGTTTAGCGGTTATTTCAGGCTCCCAGGAGAGCACGAGAAGCACAGCACTCCACTTCATGACGGCTAGACTGGATAAACACACACACACACACATACACACGCACACACATGCACACACACTTACCACGCCCATTCAGGAGTGCTCAATCAGACAGTGTTCACGAGTTTGACATACTGGTCAGTGTTTCCCCAGCACACTCACTTACGCATGTACACTACACACACCCTAACACACACCCATATTACCTTAATGAAGGGTGTGTTCATAAACTGATGTGCAGAATCAGGTGTGTGTTGGAACAACAAACACACATAACTGCTGATAATGTTCACTATAACAGTGAAGTAAACAGCCCTGAAGCATGTGTGTGTGTGTGTGTGTGTGTGTGTTTAATGAGATGAGTAAAGTTAGACCAGGGTTCCTGTCATTAATCAGTAAACACACACACACACACACACACACACACACACACACACACACACACACAGGCGGAGCTGATCAGTAATTACAGCTGGAACAGTTCCTGCTCTCATCCAGTCACCATGTGTTACTGAGCACAGAGCTCACGTTACTGCTGTCTACTGTTCAACACAGAGAGAGGGGAGGGGGGGAGACACGGGGTGAGACACAGACAGGGGGAGACAGAGACAAGGGGAGAGAAAGAGACAGGGAGAGAGAGAGAGGGGGAGAGGCACAGGGTAAGAGAGAGACAGGGAGAGAGAGACAGGGTGAGAGAGAGACATGGTGAGAGACAGGGTGAGAGAGAGACAGAGTAAGAGAGAGAGACAGGGAGAGGCACAGAGTGAGATAGAGACAGGGTGAGAGAGAGACAGAGTAAAAAAGAGAGACGGAGAAGCACAGCGTGAGAGAGAGAGACAGGGTGAGAGAGAGACATGGTGAGAGAGACAGGGTGAGAGAGACAGGGTGTGAGACAGACATGGTGAGAGAGACAGGGTGAGAGAGAGACAGGGTGTGAGACAGACATGGTGAGATAGAGACAGGGTGAGAGAGACATGGTGAGAGAGACAGGGTTAGAGAGAGACAGGGAGAGACACAGGGTGTGAGAGACAGGGTGAGATAGAGACATGGTGAGAGACACAGGGTTAGAGAGAGACAGGGAGAGACACAGGGTGAGAGAGACAGGGTGTGAGACAGACATGGTGAGAGAGACAGGGTTAGAGAGAGATGGGGAGAGACATGGTGTGAGAGACAGGGTGAGAGAGAGACATGGTGAGATAGAGACATGGTGAGAGAGACAGGGAGAGACACAGGGTGAGAGAGAGACATGGTGAGAGAGACAGGGAGAGACACAGGGTGAGAGAGACAGGGTGAGAGAGAGACATGGTGAGATAGAGACATGGTGAGAGAAACAGAGTTAGAGAGAGACTGGGAGAGACACAGGGTGTGAGAGACAGAAAGATAGACAGCTGGGTAAGAAGCATGTCTGTCTCTCTTAAACAGTTCTTTAATAACAGACAGTGGATCAGATCACAGACACGTCATCCAACACACAACGTTTAATTAAACGCATCAAAGCCTCTCTCTCTCTCTCTCTCTCTCTCTCTCTCTCTCTCTCTCTCTCTCTCTCTCTCTCTCTCTCTCACACGTCTGATGGATGAGGGTAAATTCTAACCCATATTAGGATGAGGGTAAATTCATGATCAGTTAATGATAGACTGTCACTGCTGTAATGACTACAGAGAACCTTTTAGGGTTCCTCCAGAAAAACTACACTGAAGAACTTTTTAGGGGACTAAACAGAACCTTCTCCCCTAAGAGCAGTCCCTCACAGGTACAGAACCTTCTCCCCTAAGAGCAGTCCCTCACAGGTACAGAACCTTCTCCCCTAAGAGCAGTCCCTCACAGGTACAGAACCTTCTCCCCTAAGAGCAGTCCCTCACAAGTACAGAACCTTCTCCCCTAAGAGCAGTCCCTCACAGGTACAGAACCTTCTCTCCTAAGAGCAGTCCCTCACTGCTATAGAACCTTCTCTCCTAAGAGCAGTCCCTGACAGGTACAGAACCTTCTCCCCTAAGAGCAGTCCCTCACAGGTACAGAACCTTCTCCCCTAAGAGCAGTCCCTCACTGCTATAGAACCTTCTCTCCTAAGAGCAGTCCCTCACTGCTATAGAACCTTCTCCCCTAAGAGCAGTCCCTCACAGGTACAGAACCTTCTCCCCTAAGAGCAGTCCCTCACAGGTACAGAACCTTCTCCCCTAAGAGCAGTCCCTCACTGCTATAGAACCTTCTCCCCTAAGAGCAGTCCCTCACTGCTATAGAACCTTCTCCCCTAAGAGCAGTCCCTCACAGGTACACAACCTTCTCCCCTAAGAGCAGTCCCTCACAGGTACAGAACCTTCTCCCCTAAGAGCAGTCCCTCACAGGTACAGAACCTTCTCCCCTAAGAGCAGTCCCTCACTGCTATAGAACCTTCTCCCCTAAGAGCAGTCCCTCACAGGTACACAACCTTCTCCCCTAAGAGCAGTCCCTCACAGGTACAGAACCTTCTCCCCTAAGAGCAGTCCCTCACAGGTACAGAACCTTCTCCCCTAAGAGCAGTCCCTCACTGCTATAGAACCTTCTCCCCTAAGAGCAGTCCCTCACTGCTATAGAACCTTCTCTCCTAAGAGCAGTCCCTCACTGCTATAGAACCTTCTCCCCTAAGAGCAGTCCCTCACAGGTACAGAACCTTCTCCCCTAAGAGCAGTCCCTCACTGCTATAGAACCTTCTCCCCTAAGAGCAGTCCCTCACAGGTACACAACCTTCTCCCCTAAGAGCAGAAGGTACTATATAGGTGCAGACCATTTACCATTTATATATAAAGAGGGATATGTGGAACTGATATGAGGACATGATGATGTACATATATATATATATATATATATATATGTCCTCATATTAGTTCCACATATCACTTTATTCACACATTAGTAGTTTCCATGGTTACGCTGTGCTATAATCTGGTACTCATAGTAAACAAATACTATCAACTACAAACTATCATGGTTCTGCTCTGTACATGGAATACCACTGAGGTTCTGCAGGTAATTCTCCTGCTCACACTAACACACACTTCTACACACTAACACACACTAGCACACACTTCTACACACTAACACACACTAACACACACTTCTACACACTAACACACACAAGCACACACTAACACACACTAACACACACTTCTACACACTAACACAGACTAGCACACACTAACACACTTCTACACACTAACACACACTAATACACACTTCTACACACTAACACACACTAGCACACACTAACATACACTTCTACATGCTAACACACACTTCTACACACTAACACACACTAACACACTTCTACACATTAACACACTTCTAAACTCTAACTCACACTAACACACACTTCTATACACTAACACACGCTTCTACACACTAACACACACTAGCACACATTAACACACACTTCTACATGCTAACATACACTTCTACACACACTTCTACACACTAACACACGCTAGCACACACTTCTACACACTAACACACACTAACACACACTTCTACACGCTAACACACACTTCTACACACTAACACACACTAACACACACTTCTACACGCTAACACACACTTCTACACACTAACACACACTAACACACACTTCTATACACTAACACACACTAACACACTAGTACACACTAACACACACTTCTACATGCTAACATACATTTCTACACACTAACACACACACTAACACACGCTAGCACACACTAACACACACTTCTACATGCTAACATACACTTCTACACACTAACACACACACTAACACACTTCTACACACTAACACACACTAGCACACACTAACACACACTAACACACACTTCTACACACTAACACACACTAACACACACTTCTACACGCTAACACACACTAACACACACTAACACACTTTTACACACTAACACACACTAGCACACACTAACACACTTCTACACACTAACACACACTAACACACTAACACACACTAACACACACTAGCACACGCTAACACACACTTCTACACACTAACACACACTAACACACTTTTACACACTAACACACACTAGCACACACTAACACACTTCTACACACTAACACACACTAACACACACTTCTACACACTAACACACACTAGCACACACTAACACACACTTCTACATGCTAACACACACTTCTACACACTAACCCACATACTAACACACACTTCTACACACTAACACACACTAGCACACACTAGCACACAGTAACACACTTCTACACGCTAACACACACTTCTACACACTAACACACACTAACACACACTTCTACACATTAACACACACTAGCACACATTAACACACATTTCTACACACTAACACACGCTAACACACACTTCTACAAACTAACACTCACTAACACATACTAACTAACACTAAGACACACTTCTACACATTAACACACTAACACTAACACACACTTCTAAACACTAACACACTAACACACACTTCTACACACTAACACACTAACACACACTTCTACACACTAACACACTTCTAAACACTAACTCATGCTAACACACACTAACTCACACTAATACACACTTCTACACACTAACACACTTCTAAACACTAACTCATGCTAACACACACTAACTCATGCTAACACACTTCTACACTAACACACTTCTAAACACAAATACACTAACACACTTTTATACACTAACACACTTCTAAACACAAATACACTAGCACACACTTCTAAACACAGACTCATACTAACCCACACTAACACACTTCTACACACAGACACACTAACACAGACTCTAACTAACATTAACACAGACTCTAATACCCACTGTAACACACACACAGACGCACACACACTGTCTCTCTAACACACACTAACACAAACTGTAACACATGCATAACCCTGCCACCCAGTGTCTGTGTATCCCCACTTCATATCCCCACACCGTGTGTGTGTGTGTGTGTGTGTGTGTGTGTGTGTGTGTGTGTGTGTGTGTGTGTGTGTGTGTGTGTGTACCGAGGTCTCGCATGCGCTCCCACCCTCCCTCTCCCGAACAGAGCTGCTCTTGTGCCTTCATAAACTTACACTCAGGTCTTTTTCCCCTCAATGCACACATTTCAGCACAAAGCCGCCATTTTCCTGGAGTTTACAGCAGAAAGGGTCCGAGTGATGGATCACGTGACACAACAATCATCCGAGTTTAACCGGAATTACCGCGAGCTCGCGCAGAATTATTAGGCTACATAGCTTCTTTTTTTAAAATAATTAATTATTAGGTACAAATAAACAATAAAGACGGTGCTTATGCGACAATTTGTTTCTACACAAGATTCGTGTGTGTGTGTGTGTGTGTGTGTGTGTGTGTGTGCGCTCGAGCGCATGTTTTCCGTCGCCCCTATTTGTCCCCGTTTATAGTCACGCTCCGCTTAGCAATAATTTGCCCCTAATTCCCTCATGCCATAACACACACACACACACACACACACACACACACACACACACACACACACACACACACACACACACACACACACACACACACACACACACACACACACACACACACACACACACACACACACACACACACACACACACACACACACACACACACACAGAGAAGTAATACTGCTGTAACTCAAACTCTTTAAAGCGCCACAGTTTACACTCCACTGTACATATACAGGTTATAAACAGGTTATACAGCGACATTAAACACGCGCACTCATGCCCTCCTGCCCCCGCGCGCCGTTTCACAGGACACACAGCAGATAAACAGGGTTTTATTTGGGAAGAGATAAAGTTTGTCCCGTTCACTGTGATAAACTCGCCACACGAGATTCAGCGGTTATGGTGACGTCATAACGTGGAGTGTGTAGTTAGTCACACACTGAGAAATATAATTATTCTAAACTATTCCTGTTTATTGTAATCACACTAATTATAAACTCATCAGCCGCACGGCCGCGGGTGGAGTCGGTGTGGAGTCGGTGAGGAGTCGGTGTGGAGTCGGTGAGGAGTCGGTGAGGAGTCGGTGTGGAGTCGGTGAGGAGTCGGTGTGGAGTCGGTGTGGAGTCGGTGTGGAGATCAGCTGGAGTAGGAAACTTCTAGTGATGATCTAAAAACTTTAACATTATTCATGGGCTCCAGCGCATTCAGCCTTCGCATTAAAGTCTTTCACTGCAGAGGAATAATAACCCCTGCATTTCACAGCAATTATGTTTAACTACACAGTTAATATCTTGGAGCATAAATTAGTTAAATTCAGTTAAAACCGCGTTAGTGATTAAAAAGCTGATCCCAAACAATGCCGTTAAATAGCAACAATAAATAAATAAATAAGCAAGTAAATAAACAAATAAACACTAAATATCCGAGCGTTTCGGTTATCAGATTTCTGAAAACACAAGTTAGACACTCAGATGGAAGGAAGGAAGAAATAAATAAATAAATAAATAAATAAATGCCCGACTTCTCGTTTATGGAAAGTTTTAAAACACCCTACACGCGCACTGCTCTGCCTCATTATTAGTTTATATTTAATTTTATTTCCGCATTTGACTTGTCCATAAAAGTTTGTTTGCTAGTTTGAGTGAAGTTTCTAATCTCTAATTAGAGGCATCATCATCATCAACAACAACTATAATAATAATAATAATAATAATAATAATAATAATAATAATAATAATATGATGATGATGATGATGATGATGATAACGAGAAAAATAGTAATAAATGTTTTAATAAGACTAAAACATATTTTTTCTTAAAAATCACGCGATGTGTAAAACACGAAACTTCATAAAAATAAAGAAATAAAGATTTTCTTACTTCGTGACGGCGCTGGACCGGAATCACGGCGTGCGCGCGCGTGCGTGTGTGCGTGTGTGTGTGCTATCCTCCGCTCACGCACACACTTTCTCTCTTTCTCTCTTTCTCTATGTCTCTCTCTCACACACACTCTCTCTCTCTCCCTCCCTCTCTTTCTCTCTCTCTCTGAACGGCTCGCGCTCCTGCGGCTGTCCGGAATGAATGGCTGCTCTGTGTCGCGCGCTCAGCAACTTAAAGAGCCCCGTTGTGTGAGGAGAGAGAGAGAGAGAGAGAGAGAGAGAGAGAGAGAGAGAGAGAGAGAGAGAGAGAGAGAGAGGATGTAAAAAAAAAAAAAAAAAAAAAAAAAAAAAAAAAACCAAGTGAAACGCGCACGCGCTGTTATCTTGTTGCTCGGCTCGGCGCTGATTGGCTGCTGGTGCAACTCCACAGTAACCAATCACAATTCCTGAAAAACACCGAGTAAACGTCCTCAGTGTCGGGTTTTAAAACACACAAACATCCATCACCGCGCAGTTTTCATTTAAAATCCGATTGTGGGGGAAAATCAACTAACGAATTGTACACACTGTGACGTCATGTTAGCTGGAATCACTTTATTAAAAAAAACCCTTCGTTATAGCACATGAATAAGCACTAAATAACTAAAATAATTCAGTATTAAAATCTCGTGTTTTAAAAACCAATACATAAATTCTTCAGTTTTATTTAATATAATAAGCTACATCACTAATAAATCATTTCATCTTTAAATTATTACTTTATTAAATCACTGGTTTCTGTGAGTTTCTGACTGAATAGTTCTGCTTCATGACCCTCTCCTGGTTCCTGTGACTGCAGTGTAGTGACTGATATAAGCGTTAATAAGAGCAGTAATAATACAGATATGACAGCGGAACACTTCTGTCTTTATAAGAGCTTTATAACATAATTTATAATCATCAGAACATTAACTATAAAACACTTTATTATCTCTGTCATTAACATCCGGCTTCAGCTCAGTCACATGGATATACTGTTTACATTTACTCCAGATGAGGATGGGTTCCCTTTTGAGTCTGGTTCCTCTCAAGGTTTCTTCCTCATGTCGTCTCAGGGAGTTTTTCCTCACCACCGTCACCTCTGACTGCTCATTAGGGATAAATTCATACATTTAAAATCTATATCCTGAATTTATATATTTCTGTAAAGCTGCTTTGGGACGATGTCCACTGTTAAAAAAGCTTTACAAATAAACTGAACTGAACTGAATTAAATGTAAATGTTATAAATGTAATAAATCATGTAGTAACTGACAGGTGAAAGATCTCAGGTGTAAACACTCACTGATTTAACTTTACACACCTTCACTGTTAATATGAGACTTTACTGTAATGTTCAGCATCATTTAACACATTTAACTGTAATACCGAGTTTTACTTCTTTTTTTATTAAATTACTCAATTAGACAATTATTAAATTGTATCTGTAAAATATTTAGTTTTATTTTAAGAATGTTAAAGGTGATATTCATATTTCGTGATATTAGTGTTTTATTTAACTAAATTATCTATAAACGAAAAGCATTTTTTTTCTTCGTTCTAACTGTGTGTGTGTGTGTGTGTGTGTGTGTGTGTGTGGGATTAATTTCTGGTGATGTGTTAATGTGTAAATGGTAACAGTGGGTTTATTTTTCCCATGATGCACTGCAGCAGGATCGATGCGATGTCGGTTTGATGGAGAAGTACTTTGAAGTTCTGAGGACATTATTGAGCTCGCGCTCACTCCAGGCCGGGGGGGGGAGGTGTTTTCTGGGGGTTGAAACCCTGGAGGTCACGCGGGGCAAAAATCCGCCGGGGTCTCGAGCCCAGCGGCTACAACGACACAGTAGCGCGCGCACCTGCTGCGTCCAATGAAACATTACCATGTCATTTTTATTTATTTTTAATTTTTAATTTATTATTATTATTATTATTATTATTATTATTATTATTATTATTATTATTATTATTATTATCAGTGGTGCTTTTGAAAATGTTATAGTTGTAAATTCGTTGTAAAATCTGTTTTTACTTCACCTACAAAAAAATAACGAACAAACCCCCAGTAAATCAGGTCATGTGGATCTTTACTGTAACAACTGGGATAAAAATGTCATGAAGAAAAACGAAACAAAACGAAACAACACGAGCGCGTGTCAAAAACTTATCTAAAAAGTAGATTTGTTTTGATTTGTTTTTGTTCTTTTTGTTTACATTAAATATGACAAGAATACTGTGTAGTGCTGAAGGATTAATGTTTACTAAAGAATAACAGAGATATTAATACTGTATTCAAATTAAAATACCTGAATCTACTGAAACTCTTTTAACTGAACATTATATCAGAGTTGAATTTATTACAGGAGAAAACATCATTCCATTAAAAATTAAACCAAATATAAACCATGTTTATAAATAAACGCGTAATATTTTACTGACACGTCTTTATTAAAGTTAAACGTTACTGTAAAGCTTTAATAGAGAAGAGAAGAGAGGAGAGGAGAGGAGAGGAGAGGAGAAGAGAGGAGAGGAGAAGAGAAGAGAGGAGAGGAGAAGAGAGGAGAGGAGAGGAGAAGAGAGGA
>CM042544.1:377269-384769 GCA_023630585.1 Cranoglanis bouderius
AAATCATCGTTTAAAACATATTCAGAACTTTGTTTAATTAAATGTATAAGAGCGTGTAAATGCGCGCGCCAGACCTCACTTCCCCCTAATCTTTATGTGACTCCGTTAATTACCGATTAACTCATAATATTATTAAACATGAATAATTATTACACACTGTGTGCTCGCGCGCTCGTGTCTGTGTAACGGACATTTCCTTTTTTTAAACGATGTATTTCTGTACAGTGAGTATTTACAGTATTTACAGTATTTACAGTATTTACAGTATTTACAGTATTTACAGTATTTACAGTATAGTGTTGATTTTGTACATTTTCTCTGATCACAGTTTTAGTTTTACAGAAATCTAAAAGTGCAGTCAGACTCATACAAACGAATTATTATTATTATTATTATTATTATTATTATTATTATTATTATTATTATTATTATTTTATTTTATTTTATTATTTTTTTATTATTACACAATGTGTGTTCATGTTGTGTAAATGCACTGAAATATGAAACCTAAATGATTGCGTTCGTTGCAACTGAGAAAAAATGTTACCGCGTATTAGACACATCAGTCGCGAAAAAATCACCGTCACTGCGGTGAAGTAAATAAATAAATTAGTTAATAAACACATAGATAAATCATCATCAACAACAACAACAACAACAACAGCAACAAAATAATAATAATAATAATAATAATAATAATAATAATAATAATAATAATAATAATAATAATAATAATAATATCATCATCATCATCGCACTAACGGCGCACGGAGTTTGTGTGTGTGTGTGTGTGTGTGTGTGTGTGTGTGTGTGTGTGTGTGTGTGTGTGTTAAAAAACACATTTCACGTAAATTGTAAAATTAATTCTAATAATTTCTTTTTCCAATTTTCTTTTAATTATTACATCTTGATCACGTGTTCATTAGTTCAGTATACTGTATGAGTATAAATGTGTTAGTGTGTGTTCATGTGGTCACATTTATTCAGTGTTTATAACTACAGTATTAACATTACAGCTTTATTACTGCGTCACATTTACCCAGGATTCATGTGAAAACACTACTAACTAGCCTATTCTATTAGGGGTGTATGTGTGTGTGTGTGTGTGTGTGTGTGTGTGTGTGTGTGTGTGTGTGTGTAGAATGTTATGAGAACATGAGAACAGTTAGATCAATAATAATATAACAGTGATTAATCCAATGTGCTGATAAAATAATTGTATTCCACTGTATGTTTTTCTTTTACATTTATATACACTACTGATACACAAACACACAACTAAACAACAACACTGTACTGCACACCACCACAACACTGTACTGCACACCACCACAACACTGTACTGCACACCACCACAACACTGTACTGCACACCACCACAACACTGTACTGCACACCGCCACAACACTGTACTGTACACCACCACAACACTGTACTGCACACCACCACAACACTGTACTGCACACCGCCACAACACTGTACTGTACACCACCACAACACTGTACTGTACACCGCCACAACACGTAAACAAACAGTTATAACTAATAATAAAAGCCCAATAACATCAGGATAGAACTCCGACTGTGCAGCTGTACTTGTTTGTATCATAATTGTATGCGTGTTCCTGTGCCTGTGTGTGTGTGTGTGTGTGTGTGTGTGTGTGTGTGTGTGTGTGTGTGTGTGTGTGTGTGTGTGTTAACATGTGACCGTGCTGTGGTGATGATGATGTTGTTCAGGAGATTCTCGTGAGCGCAGGGGTCATGGGGTCACCATAAACTCACGCCATGAGGGTCTCATGACAGGATGGTACAGTCATCTCACACACACACACACACACACACACACACACACACACACACACACACACACACACACACACACCTGATCTACCTCAACATGGTTTACTGTAGGAAAATGGAGTGATCCCAAAAGGTGAGGAAAAGAGAGACAGACAGACAGAGAGACAGAGTGATAGAGAGACAGACAGAGAGACAGACAGACAGAGTGATAGAGAGACAGACAGAGAGACAGACAGACAGAGTGATAGAGAGACAGACAGAGTGATAGAGAGACAGAGAGACAGACAGAGTGATAGAGAGACAGTCAGACAGACAGAGTGATGGAGTGATTATCATATTTGGTGGAGAATGAAAGGTTGCCCTTTTGTCCGTTCCGTAAATGGAGGAGAAAATTCCTCGGGGAATTCCTGAATTCAGATCAGGAGAGAGACAGACAGAAAGAGAGGCAGTGAGACAGAGAGTGAGACAGAGAGTGAGACAGACAGCGCCTACATGTGGGAAAGTAAAGGGCAGGAATGAGAAGGGTGTGGACTGGATGATGACCTAATAAGTGCGTTGGGGCACTTGAGTCATTATGTTCCAGAACTTTCTGTGTGTGTGTGTGTGTGTGTGTGTGTGTGTGTGTGTGTGTGTGTGTGTGTGTGTGTGTGTGTGTGTAGTGATCAGGTTTGATTAAAAATCCTTACACATTGATTCTCCTTAAAATATCACAGTTAAGACACCTCCTCCAATCTCCTGCTGTATTTATCCCTTTCACACACACAGTGTCCACTACAGTGTCCACTCACTGAACTGACATTTCTACTCATATAGGTTGTACTGATTCCTCCAGACCACCAGGGGGCGAGTTTAACCTTTAACCTTTCCTTTGTCTCTATATCGTTATATATGCTGGAGTAGATTAAACCCTGTGAGAGTGCAGAGTGTTCACTACACTACACAGACATATTACACTCTCAGAGTTTCACTCATTTCATTCACAGCAGCACAAACAATACTGTTACCATGACAACCCATTGCTAACAATACCTAAGTTAGCTAGCTACATTAACACACAAGTTCTAGGACTTAAAGTTTACAGGTAACACTTTCCTCATCTCTAATCTCAGACCACTGGTCCGAAGCTGTGGAGTTTATTTAGTGACATCACAAAAGGAACTCAGACTTAGCTCCGCCCTCAAAATAGCCAATAAATCTCAGCGTGTTAGCATGTGCAGGACAGGAGGACACTGAATCACACACATAAACACATACAGATCCTGGATTAATCAGATCCTACACCTCATCATGCAGGGGTCATATTGTAATGTTACAGAAATAACGTACCTGCAACGTTCTACTAACATCTGCTGTTTCTACAACATCTTTTTACATGCTATAGACCAAAACATCCTGCAGCTTAAACACCCAGAAATGTTCTGCTAATGTAAACTTGACAGGACATTATGTGGACATCACAGGACATTGTGATACCTTCACCCCTGCCCTGTTGGTTGTTGGTGATGTCATTGACTGTTGTTTTTGGGTTTTTCTTCACAGCTCTCACAATGTTTCTGTCATCAGCTGTTGCTGTTTTCCTTGGCTGATGTCTTCAGTGTCTGTTGCTCAGTACACCAGTGGTTTCGTTCTTTTTTCAGGACATTTCAGATTGTTGTACTGGCTATACCCAATGTTTGTGCAGTGCCTCTGATTTATTTTCCCTCTTCTCTCAGTTTCAAAATGGCTGCTTTTCTCCCACAGACAGCTCTCTGATCTTCATGTTGGTTTATCCTTTTTAACAACAAATGCAGGTGAAAGCTAGGGCTGAAACCAAGAGTAGACATTCAGAGCTATTAATTATTTCGACAATCAGTTTAACAGGACACACCTGGGTAACAAGAAACACCTGTCAGTAACATGTTCCAATATTTGTAAACACTTGAAAAAATGGGTGGGTTCAAACAAAAGGTGCCATGTTCCGAGTTGTTTAACACGTCTAGATGTAATTATGAGGAAATGAAGCTGAAATTCTGATCTATCGTCTCATATTCATCTGTTGATCTCAAACCCAAATGTCTTCAGTGTATAGTGAAGAACTGGCCTTGCTGTTCCAATACGTTCAGAGAGGACATCACTAAAACATCCTACAGCCATAACATCCAGACAACTTAGTATTGTTAGTGGGGACAGGTGTCTCTCTCTCTCTGTCTGTCTGTCTGTCTGTCTGTCTCTCTCTCTCTCTCTCTCTCTCTCTCTCTCTCTCTCTCTCTCTCTCTCTCTCTCTCTCTCTGTCTGTCTCTCTGCACCTGTATCATGAGGACTGCAGGTGTGGGAACGTTCTCTCTCTGAGCCCCCACACGGATAGTCCCTGTGTGTGTGTGTGTGTGTGTGTGTTTGTGTGTGTGTGTGTGTGTGTGTGTGTGTGTGTGTGTGTGTTTGTGTGTGTGTGTCTGTGTGTGTGTCTGTGTGTGTGTCTGTGTGTTTGTGTCTGTGTGTGTGTGTGTGTGTGTGTGTGTGTGTGTGTCTGTGTGTCTGTGTGTTTGTGTCTGTGTGTGTGTGTGTGTGTGTGTGTGTGTGTGTTTGTGAGAGAGAGAGAGAGAGAGAGAGAGAGAGAGAGGTGAGCTCCTGCCTGAAGTTAAGTTACAGGTTTAAAAGAAGAATTATCTCGATGATGATGATGATGATGATGATGATGATGATGATGATGATGAAGACTCTTCGTGCAGGTGTGTGGATGTTTCCAGTCCAATTCTGATTAAATAACTGATTAGCCTGACCGATCATTAGAACATTCTTCACTAGAACGTATGTAAATGATGTTTTTCAGTGAAAGAGATGGGACGTGTGTGTGTGTGTGTGTGTGTGTGTGTGTGTGTGTGTGTGTGTGTTGCGTGGGTCTTGGTGAATATTAATGACTCGAGCTCATTAACATGTCAGCCCAGGCCATCTTCAAAGGGTTAATAAAAATAATTCAGCATTCCGTGACCCTTCGTGACCTGGCGCTTCTCTCCATCTTTTTAATAAATCCATGCAGCTGCGCGACGTTTAAATGGGTCCCCCTCTCTCGCCTTCCCCTGCCTCTGTGACCATCCATGAATCCGGCCTTTGTGTGGAGTTTCCTATCCTCCACCACTCCTTCTCTCTCTCTCTCTCTCTGTGTTCTGGGGGTAGGGTGGTGGAGCAGGGTGGCAGTCATGGTGGTGGTGGTGGTGATGGGGGGTGAAAACTTGGACGGAGGTCCTCTGCAGCTGGGGAAGAATAGAAAGAGAGAGAGAGAGAGAGAGAGAGAGAGAGAGATGGTGGGATGAATGGCTCATTGTACTGGCCGGTGCGTATCAGTGCTGAGAGGCTGAAGGAAAGAGTCCAGTTACTGCAATTGTGTGAGAGAAACATCTAAAGGAAACTGATAGGGGAGAGCTTAGGGCTTACACCAGGGAGTTTAGGGCAAAAACAGGAGAGAGCGAGAGAGAGAGAGAGAGAGAGAGAGAGAGAGAGAGAGAGAGAGAGAGAGAGAGAGAGAACTGCAGGTATTTGGAAGTCATCCTGCTGCAGGTGTCGTCAGTAAAGTTTATAATCATCCTGATCAATACATAAGGTTTATATTTCAACCAGTTTTTATGTTCATGTTTATTTTAATCCTCTTTGTAACTAATATCCAGAAACCAGACGCCCAGTATTTTCAGGACACACCCTCTTCGTAAGAATTAAAATATCAGCCCCTGTCGAGATTTCCAAATTCTTAATATGACCCAGGATTTTGTCGTCCCTGTAAACAAACAGCCCGTATTGTATATTTCTGTCGGTTCAATTCACTGCACGATTCCACAGTGGAAAAGTCTTACATCACAGAAGTCACATTCTGTTTAGTCCATTTTCCAGCTTGATTTATAACTCAGAGAGGGGACACTCCCCACAGTTGGGGGTTAAAGGTGGAGTTTGAGGGGCCAGCATCAGCTCTCCCAGCGTTCCACTGACTGACTCTGAGCTGTAACCACCGAGGCACCACATTCACACACTTAAACCTTCAGGGTTGGGTTCTAGAGTCAGGTTTCAGAGAACTACAATAATTAATTGTGTTGTGTGCAGCTGTGGATCCCCTGATTAAACCACAAAACATATAAACATCTCTCTGCGCATCATGTGGGCACATCAGCAATGTTATTAATTCATTATTACACCACAGCTGCTGAATTCTGGATTGTGATTGGTCAGAAGGTGTTGATTAACTTTCTATAACAGCAGCTTTGACAGTAGCGCAGCTGCAAAAGTTTATGATTCTTTACGGTTTCTCGGTATCATGTGTAACAAGCTGCGTTTTTTAATCTTATTAACTTCAAGAGAGAGAAAAAAGAGGGGCTGCTGTTTACACAGTGATGCTTGAAAGTAGAATTTTCTACATTTCTGCATAAATATGATCTAAAACATCATCGAATTTTCACACAAGTCCTAAAAGTAGATAAAGAACCCAATTAAACAAATGAGACAATAATATTATACTCGGTCATTTATTTATTGAGAAAAATGATCCAATATTACATCTCTGTGAGGGCAAAAGTATGTGAACCTTTCAGCTTTCAGTATCTGGTGTGACCCCCTTGTGCAGCAATAACTGTAACTAAACGGTAACTGTTGATCAGTCCTGCACATCGGCTTGGAGGAGCTTTAGCCCGTTCCTCAGTACAGAACAGCTTCAGCTCTGGGATGTTGGTGGGTTTCCTCACATGAACTGCTCGCTTCAGGTCCTTCCACAACATTTCTATCGGATTAAGGTCAGGACTTTGACTTGGCCATTCCAAAATATGAACCTTATTCTTCTTTAACCATTCTTTGGTAGAACGACTTGTGTGTTTAGGGTCGTTGTCTTGCTGCATGACCCACTTTCTCTTCAGATTCAGATCACGGACAGATGTCCTGACATTTTCCTTTAGAATTTACTGGTATAATTCAGAATTCATTGTTCCATCAGTGATGGCAAGTTGTCCTGGTCCAGATGCAGCAAAACAGGCTCAAACCATGATACTACCACCATCAGGTTTCACAGATGGGATAAGGTGCTGGAATGCAGTGTTTTCCTTTCTCCAACCATAAAGCTTCTCATTTAAACCAAAAAATTCTATTTTGGTCTCATCCATCCACAAAACATTTTTCCAACAGCCTTCTGGCTTGTCCACGTGATCTTTAGCAAACTGCAGAAGGGCAGCAATGTTCTTTTTGGAGAGCAGTGGCTTTTTCCTTGCAACCCTGCCATGCACACCATGTTGTTTAATGTTCTCCTGATGGTGGACTCATGAACATTAACATTAACCAATGTGAGGGAGGCCTTTAGTTGCTTAGAAGTTACCTTGGGTTCCTTTGTGACCTCGTGGACTATTACAGGTCTTGCTCTTGGAGTGATCTTTGTTGGTCTCCACTCCTGCGGAGGGTAACAATGGTCTTGAGTTTCCTCCATTTGTACACAATCTGTCTGACTGTGGATTGGTGGAGTCCAAACTCTTTAGAGATGGTTTTGTAACCTTTTCCAGCCTGATGAGCTTCAACAACTCTTTTTCTGAGGTCCTCAGAAATCTCCTTTGTTCGTGCCGTGATACACTTCCACAGACACGTGTTGTGAAGATCAGATTCTGATAGATCCCTGTTCTTTAAATAAAACAGGGCGTTCACTCACACCTGATCGTCGTCCCATTGATTGAAAACACCTGACTCTAATTTCACCTTCAAATTAA
>CM042544.1:387269-389769 GCA_023630585.1 Cranoglanis bouderius
GAGGGATGAGGTGTGTGTGTGTGTGTGTGTGTGTGTGTGTGTGTGTGTGTGTGTGTGTGTGTGTGTGTGTGTGTGTGTGTGTGTGTTGGATGCAGAGAGAGAGGAATGAGAGCGAGGGATGAGGAGTGTGAGTCACTGGTGATGAAATGCAGAAAATGATGCAGAAGAATTCTCACCAGAACAAAAACCTCTTTATCACAAAACACGACACACAGATAACACAATAATCACCATGTCTTACTCATCTGTCTTTCTCTCTGTCTGTCTCTCTCTCTCTCTCTGTCTGTCTGTCTCTCTCTCACTCCCTCTGTCTTTCCTTTTATTTTAATTCCATTACTCCATCTCCTGTTTTGCTATTACTCTCATTTTCTACCCTCTCACTATCTTTCTCTCTGCCTGTCTCTCTCCCCTGTCTCAACCTTTCTCTGTCTCTCTCCCTGTCTCACTCTCCCCATCTCTCTCCCTGGCACTCTCCCCCCATCTCTCTCCCTGTCTCACTCCCCCTGACTCTCTCCCCCCATTTCTCTCCCTGTCTCACTCCCCCTGACTCTCTCCCCCCATCTCTCTCCCTGTCTCACTCCCCATCTTTCTCTCTCTCCCCGTCTCTCTCTCTCAGTGTCTTGTCCTTTCTCAGAGTGGTGAACTCTCCCCTCAGGCTGCATGTGACTGAGAGTGAGACAGTTCCTGGGTCACGCTGTTCCACATCATAAATTATAATTATTCTGTAAAACTTTCCACACAATGAACAGAAGAGCAGAAAAGCGAACATGTGAACACTTGACTGCACTGGACTGCTCTTCTGATTTATATTATATCACTCCTGAGGTAAAGTGAACTCGCTGCTGTAGGTTTATCTCTCACTGTATTATTACACTGTAGCTCAGGACGGCAGACAGATAAACTGACAGAGACTCAGACAGTCATACAGAGGAAAAATGAGAACAAACCGAATAAAAAACTAATTATAATTCATTATTTTGTGTTGTGTCACTGCAATAAAATATTCAGTAGTTAGTTATGGTTATTAATGTATTCAGCACATAGTTATTTAAGTATTCAGTAGTTACTTAAAATTATTAAAATATTCAGTAGTTAGCTATAGTTATTAATGTATTCAGTAGATAATTATTTAAGTATTCAGAAGTTATAGTTATTAAAGTACCAAGTAATTAGTAGATAGTTATTTAAGTATTCAGTACTTAATTATAGTTATTAAAGTATTCAGTAGATAGTTTTTTTTAAGTATTAAGTAGTTAGTTATAGCTATATAAGTATTCAGTAGTTAGTACTTTCAGTACTTAATTATTCGTAATGATCAGTACTTAATTATAGTTATTTCGGTATTCAGTAGTTACTTAAAATTATTAAAGTATTCAGTGGTTAGTTATTTAAGCATTCAGAAGTTATAGTTATTAAAGTATCATATAGTTAGTAGATAGTTATTTAAGTATTCAGTAGTTATAGTTATTAACTAAATTATTAACTATTAGCTATAATATTAACTATTAATAACTAAATGGAACCCCACAGGTGTGTAATGTAAAGGATGTGATGATACAGCTGAGTGAAGGTGACTGTGATGGAGAGAAGGTTGTAAGCGCTAACCCAGGGTCAGATTACACACAAACATAAAGCTGAAATAAAATAATAAACTTACATTAAATTCAAAACTACAATCACACACTAACACACTAACACACTAATCATGATCTCTAACTCAGTGAGGAAATGGCGGCTCTCAGGAACACACAGAGTCTCTATATGTCTCTTATACAATAAATAAATCAGTTAAGAATAAATATGTATCTCTGTTCCTGGTTTTATATAATAATATAACTGTGTGTGTCCAGGTTCTGTTTATTTATTGAAAAGGAAAATTGTGTTAAAGTTGTAAGAGATATTTTCAGACATTTTATGGTTGTTTATGAAAACGACACACAGAGGAGACACACTGAGCTACCGCAGTAATATTCACTGAAATATCCCAGAATTCCACTGGGTTACTGTCTCACATTCACACAACACTAATCATCAGCATTTCTCTGTAAACACACACACACACACACACACACACACACACACACACACACACACACACACACATTTAAACACCACACTACTTCTTTACAAAGAAATGCATAAAATTATCAGAGCTATGAGATAACACCTGTGTGTAGCCCCGCCCCCCTCATTATAATATACACCGTATAAATTATACTCTCGCGGGATCGTGACGAAGTTTCTGTGTGTGTGTGTGTGTGTGTGTGTTTGTGTGTGTGTGTGTGTGTGTGTGTGAGACCGGAAGTGTATGACAGGAATACAAAGATCAGAAATGTGCATTGTGCGCGCAGGAGGTCACCCGTGACGGTCTGTCATTCCTCTGGGAAAGAGAACGACAGACAGACAGACAGACAGACAGAAAGAGACAGACAGGCGTGATGGCGTGGGAGTTGTGTGATTAGCTCGAGCTCTGTGATCCGTGCGACCCCACGTCATTAAC
>CM042544.1:392269-409769 GCA_023630585.1 Cranoglanis bouderius
AACCCTAAACAGATGATTTCAGTTAGCCAACAACATGAGCACCATGAAAATAAATCATAGTGTGTTGATATATAAGAAAATATAAACCTCTGTTACACGATCTAAATTAAACTGATCCTGAAATGCACTTCCTGTTCAAACTATCTGCTTAAAATATAATGGCTACAGATACACACACATATTTCAGGAAATGAAGTTATATCTAGTCCAAAATTCCACTCAGTCAATACTGAGCAAACACACAGTTCTGAAGAATGGAGATAGTTAGCGGTTCTCAGTTGCCAATTCAAAAACACCACATGCAGTGAGGTTCTTTGAGCTACATAATATGATGTGAACACAGCATATCAGGGGTAGATGGAGCTCACTGGTCCTGTCAGAAAATACAGTGCAGGAAAAGAAAAACAAAAGCAGGTAGTTTCATGACTGTGAGCCCACGAGCATCCAGCAGCCGAGCTCCAGCCATAAGGACGTTATCTTCAGGAGGAGAGAAAACAAACCAAGACGATATATAGAGTGGAGACTCTGAGACGGCTGGGTGTCAGTAAACATTTTCTCAGCAGTTCCTGAAACCAAACGTGTCAGTGTAATGTTATAGTTTCCTTTAGGTAACACCAGCAAGTCCACGAGGACAGTCATGATAACTGGGCATACCAAAATTCTACCTGAGAAAGTTAACATTGTTGTAATTTGCTCTGGATAAAGAGCTTCTGTAAAAAGATTCAACATTAACCTAAGAGATGCTGTTCCAGAGTAACAGGACCAACTCAGACTCACAACAGGATGATGGGAGGGATCACTATATCCCAGCTTAAGATGCAGAGCTCCTGGCTAATAAGGTGCTAATAAACTTTCTCCCATGTGGTACTTAAACACTTGGCAGAATCACACATACCTTTGCCACCTCCAGGAGATGTCCAAAAGATTGGATGCTCCTCCAAGAACTTTATCACACCTCTAAGTGATGACTGATCCTTCAATCCCTTTCTAAGTAAAACAGGGCTGTAGATTCATTGCCACAACGTTACACTGCGTTTACACTAAAAAGCTATAAGTCGCTCTCGTAGCTTGTCTCGTATCTTCAGTTGTCTGACGTGGACATCGTCTGTCCAGCTTTGTTTTGTTACAATGAGAAATTATATTAGCTTCTAGTTCTGAAGCTAATTAGTTAAAAACAAATAACGCACTAATCAGTGTGAAAATTGTTTGTTTAATTTACCGTAGGTGTTGGACAAGCCACAGGATTGTTTTCAGGAATCATTCGAGACGTTTGTTTGGATTTGTCATGACATTTCTAATTTGTATTTAATTGAGAACATTTCGGTTCAGATGTTGTGAAATCGCAGCTCCATGTCGGGCACCTACTCACAAAATGATGCTCGACTGTCGTTTTGTTGCTAATCTGAACACGTGTGTTTTCAGCTTGTTAGAGGGAGGAGTATACCTCCATCCCAGAAAGCACCAGAAGCCTGTGTAATGCTGTAATCCTGCAGATGTAGACCAAGATGCTGCTCAGATACTGCACTCATCCACTACTGCACACTCACACTGCAGGTACTTACAGGTAAAACTTTTTACCAGATAGGTGTCTCATCCTGCTTTAAGGAAGTGCTCCGCCTACAGAGTGCACACTATCAAGGGATAAAGGCGACAAGTGGTTAAGATGAACATTATAAAGGACAACAGCACATTATCAGGAATCTGACATTTAGGAAAGAAAACGAAAGGAAAAAGCAATGTGGGGGAAATACAGCAGAGGAAAGGAGGGGAGAAAGAGGAGAAAATAGATGGGAAAGAAGTAATAGAGTGGGTCAAAAAGCAGAGGAATGGGTGGGAAAAGAAGAGAAAATAAAATGGAGGGGAAGCAGCTCATTATGGTGGGAATTTCTAACCTGATTAAGATCCATGATTCAATTATATCACAGGAACTGTTTTTAAAGGGGGGGGGGGGGGGTGCTGAGATTCCACTACACAGCTTATGATAACCTCTTTATAATAATAATAATAATAATAATAATAATAATAATAATAATAATAATACCACAATGTAGAACACTTTACAGCTTTAATTCTAAAATAAAATATTTGATGTCATTATTATTAATGTTTATGTCATGTTATGAAATGCAACATATCCGAGACAGAATCTTTTCCAGATAAAGTTCTGAGCAGAGAGGTACACAGTTTAATAATAATAATAAGAAGAAGAAGAAGAAGTAATAAATAGAGATAGTACCCCTCTAGCACCATTCCAAATGACATTTTATGGTTATTAATAATTTCAGTATTTACAGAAACTCAAGATAAACTTAATTAACTGAATAATACAAATGTAAAACATAGACTTATATAATAATATAAATAAAATAAAAACAACAACAACAACTGGGATTTCTTTGTTTTTTTGTGATTTTGTTTTTGTTTGTTTGTTTGTTTTGGTTGTCTTTTTTTTATTAGTGCTGTGATTCATATGTATAACCTCCTGATAATCTTAATAATAATAAATAAATAAAATCCAGAACAGAAAGACCAGAATTTTTTTTTAAAAAAGAAAGAAAGAAAGAAATGAAAGGATTACTGATCATTCAGTCATCTAATCTTTCATGCATTTTCTGACATTTCTGTATGTACATGGTAATTCTGTGACTTCTGTGTGTGTGTGTGTGTGTGTGTGTGTGTGTGTGTTTTATAAGTGTATGTGCATGTATGGAGTTTGTGTGTGTGTTTTATAAGTGTATGTGCATGTATGGAGTTTGTGTGTGTGTGTGTGTGTGTGTGTGTGTGTGTGTGTGTGTGTGTGTGTGTGTGTGTGGTCGGTCTGGAACATGTTAGTCTGCACTGTCATCTAGCGGTTGAAAGAGAAAACAGCAGTTAATATCTCTCTCTCTCTCTCTCTCTCTCTCTCTCTCTCTCTCTCTCTCTCTCTCTCTCTCTCTCTGTGTGTGTGTGTGTGTGTGTGTGTGTGTGTGTGTGTGTGATGGACTGGCGCTCTTTGATGATGTCATCCTGTTGCTCCTCTTTAGCACATACAGCAGGACAGTATCTAATAGAAACATACCCGTCCTCACTGTATGCTATGAACTGGCCCTAGCTGCACTTACACACTTTCACCAGCAGGGGGAGTTATAGTGTTACACTATAACAGGATACAGGACGTGACACATGTCTGTGTTTGTGTTTGTGTTGTGTAATGTATAACCTCATCTGCAAGACACCTCAGATGATCAATCCCATGTAGTGTACACAGCAACATGGATTAATTCACAATGTTTTATAATATAAATATTTATTTTTCATATGGTACAGGAGGAAATAAAGTGCATCTGTAGGAGCTTTGAGGCTTCAAGTTACATTTCAGGTTTATCATGCTAACAGAGAGACTCGAGCAGGAAGACAATAAAACACAACACAACAAAAAGAAAAAGAGATCAAGCAAGAAATACACCAGTAAAGGATCAATAATCTCATCCTTTGTGCTTGTGTGTGTGTGTGTGTGTGTGTGTGTGTGTGTGTGTGTGTGTGTGTGAGATTATATATATCATTTCATTGTCTCTGGCTGCCTCACACATGAACACAATCTTACACACATTCATGTACAGCTGGGGATCAGATGATTTTACACTGACTAGTGAGGACCTCAGATTTTATCTGCATTACTACATTTGAAAGAAAACATAAACATGCACTGGCTTTAACACACACACACACACACACACACACACACACACACACACACACACACACACACACACACAAGGCATGTGCCAATGATCTGTTATACAATTTATCTTAATAAAACATTGTGGACATTTTCATTGCAAGAACCAGGAATGTTTTTCAGGAACTCACAAAACTCAGGTGTGTTTTAGTTCCTGAACCATAGTTCCAGTAACATTTCCAGTTCCTGCTCCATAGTGGGTACTTATTCTTGGATCAGGAACTGATGGGTGGAACCTGTCATACTGAGTATGTCTTATCGGTCAACATGAGCTTCACAGAATGACCTACACTCTTAGGAAGGTTTACATACAGTCCCCTCCAAAACTATTGGAACAGCAAGGCCAATTCATTTGTTTTTGCTGTAGACTGAAGACATTTGGGTTTGAGATCAACGGATGAATATGAGAATTGTTTAAACAATAAATAGCTCTGAACATCTACTTCTGGTTTTAGCCTTCAGTTTCACCTGTGAAGACTGCATTTGTTGTTAAAAAGGATAAACCAACATGAAGATCAGAGAGCTGTCTATGGGAGAAAAGCAAGCCATTTAGAAGCTGAGAAAAGAGGGGAAATCTATCAAAGGAAAGATCTGCTCATGATCTAAAACATACAAGCTCATCTGTGAAACATGGTGAAGGTAGTGTCATGGTTTGGGCTTGCATTGCTGCTTCTGGAACAGACTCACTAATTTTTATTGATGATGGTAGCAGCAGAATGAATTCAGAAGTTTACAGGAACATTTTGTCTGACAATTTACAGAGAAATGCATCCAAATTAATCATGAGGAACTTCATCATGCAGCAAGACAATGATCCAAAACACACTGCGAACTCAACAAAGGACTTCATCAGGGGTGCAAAGTGGAAGGTTTTAGACTGGACAAGTCAATCACTAGACCTTAACCCAACTGAGCAGCATTTCACCTCCTGAAGAGGAGACTGAAGGGAGAACCCCCCCCCAAAACAAGCAACAACTGAAAGAAGCTGCAGTAAAAACCTGGAAAAGCTTCACAGAAGAAGAAACCATTAGTTTGGTGTTAGTGAGTCTCAGGATTGATGCAGTTACTGCAAGCGAGGGATATGCAACCAAATATTAAGTTTTATTTACTTTCATTTACTTCAAGACTTATCTGTTCCTATACTTTTACTCACCTAAAAATTGTGTGGTCTGATGCAAAAGGTTCCATGTTTTATGGTGTCTAACATGTCTAGCTGTAAATACCAGGAAATAAAAGCTGAAATCCTAAACTCTCGTCTCATCTCCATCTTTTGATCTCAAACCCAAATGTCTTTGGTGTAAAGCACAAACTAATAAATTGGCCTTGCTGTTCCAGTAGTTTTGGAGGAGACTGTATTTTGTACGTATTTATTGTGCCACAGCAGTTGCACAGAAAAAAAATGTTTTAAGTGTAAAGTTGCATGTGCAGCTGGCTTAAAAAATTTACATCAAATTAACAGAACAAAGGAAAAGCAATGAAGAAAAACTAGTTCCCCAAAAGGTTCTGGGAAAACGCCCTTCTGACCATTTCCTCCAAAAACTGCAGGGTGGTGATGATATCGTAAAATGTTAAACATGTTGGGCGTGATTTGAAAATATAATATTGGCACATGCCCACACACACACACACACACACACACACACACACACACACACACACACCATTATGCCATTACATTTGCATGAGTACAAAAACAGATCACCAACATACAAATCCTTCCCCTCAGTTCCTTGGCTTTTTTTAAAATTCATTACAGCTGCAAGCTAAACAGAGTATTCTTTATAAAAGCTCAGTGCATGCGTTTAATCTCATTCCTGAATAAAAATAAATAAAAATATTTCACCTGAAGTGGGATGAATCAAAGTGCAGACAGAGTAAAGAGTTCATTCTCAGACTATTGCTTTAAATATTGCTTCCGCGGCTACATCCCATAATATAATTCCTCTGAAATCAAACCCCCTGATATCTAAAATATCTATGAGCATGGCCCAGGAGCGTCACACACACTTACTTTACTTTTAGTTTGTTTAGACCCTGTTTAATAGGACCAACACACACAGGTTCACATCTTATGTTGTTTTCATTTACATGGACAGGATATTAAGCAGAAACGACTGGGAATAATTTCTCTAACATTAGATATATAGATGTTATAACATCTTTAACATTAGTTTGTGTTTTAGCTTGTTAGATTAATGCTAATCTTTGTAGGAAAATACTGGTTTGTATTTTAATTTCTTTACTATTATGCTACTTTGTGGTTAGCTTGTTTAGTATAATGTTAGTTTATTTGTGCTAGTTTATTTATACAATAAAGCTAGTTTGCATGTTTACTATAAGGTTAGTGTTAGCCTGTTTTTTATGCTAGCTCGGTTTTAGCCCGTTTTTTATGCTAGCTCGGTTTTAGCCTGTTTTTAATGCTAGCTCGGTTTTAGCCTGTTTTTATGCTAGCTCGGTTTTAGCCTGTTATTTATGCTAGCTCGGTTTTAGCCTGTTTTTTATGCTAGCTCAGTTTTAGCCTGTTTTTAATGCTAGCTCAGTTTTAGCCTGCTTTCTATGCTAGCTCGGTTTTAGCCTGTTTTTTATGCTAGCTCGGTTTTAGCCTGCTTTCTATGCTAGCTCGGTTTTAGCCTGCTTTCTATGCTAGCTCGGTTTTAGCCTGTTTTTTATGCTAGCTCGGTTTTAGCCTGTTTTCTATGCTAGCTCAGTTTTAGCCTGTTTTCTGTAGTGTTAGTTTATGTTTTGCTATTTTACTGGAGTTAATAATGAACTGAACGAAGGCAACGCACGGTGTTCACATGAGCCGTGACCCAGAATATCTGGTGAGAGAAAATATTGGAATGGTCTTATAAACAAATTACTGTAAATATATTTTATTTAAATACTATGTCAGAGCTGAAAAATAAATGTATGTGGCACATGTGAATGGTTATGACGCCCCAGGCATGGATAACTCTAATCTATACAGTGTCCTAAAAGATAAAGTACCTCCTTAAATAAACAATGTTTTTCTGATATACAGTTTTGGTTCCCATCTTGTCCTGTGTGAATTTCCTCCTTTGGTGACGTTTCTTTTTATTTGTTTATTTGTTTATTTCCATTATCCCTGTTCGGATAAATGACTAAAATGACTTTGCATCTATATTTCAGAGTTTATAATCTCATCTTCTTCGATTGTGATCAGTCCTCATCACATGATCCTTCCAGTTCCAGTAAAGATTCTGAAGTGAGAACCACCTGGATCACAAGATAGTCACGCTTTTTATGTCTTCAGAAAGAATCTCAAGTGCTTCAGAGCGAGGAAATATACAAATTCAAGCAGGCAAATCGTTTCTATACACAGTTTACTGACAAATCCAAATCTCTGAAAAATGTGCAAAAATGCCAACGCAATAATCTCTTTTCCCTTCATCAACTTCATTTGAGTTAGTCGTTCTAAAACGAGGGGACAGTGTGGAACTCTTTTGGGAGACACCTCCAATTCCGTAGTGTCATATCTCTGATTCGCTCTTGTACGTCAGAGGATCGAGAGGAATGGATGTCTGAAGAATATCAAACTCCATCTGATTGTCCATGTCCAGCACACAGAGGACGTTGCTTCCAGAAGTTACTGTTGGAGTGTCCTGGAACATTTTCTGGAATTCTGGTGGAATACCAGTCGTGGTTAGCACTGTCAGATCCGTTTCTAGTGTAGATAGACCTTCCTCCACTCCGTTCTTATTTGTCCCTTCCTCATCCTCCTCTTCCCCAGAGTACAGAGCCACTTCATTCTCATAACAGAACGCACTGGGTGAGCAAGGTGGTCGCAGAAAATTTGCCCTGCGACTAATCGGCGTCCCAGATTGTGATGACGCTTTGGACGATTGATGGCTCGTTAACTCACTGAGCTCCTTAGCACTGCATGAAGGAGTTGAGGGAACTTCATAGGTCTTGTGGAAGCGAGCGTAGTCCACTTGGTAGCGATCCTGATCTTCATACACGACCGGCTCAAAGCGATGACCCCAAAGGATCTCATGGGAAAGGTATGAGCTTCGTGCTTGCGTGGTCATAGCAGTGGCTTCCACCATTCCCTCGAGAATCACGACAATCTCAAAGACATCGTTTTCCAGATCAGAGCGGCTCATGGCCCAAAGCGGCGAGTCTTCATCAATCTCATGGACGATTACAAGAGGTGAGACGAGGAAAAGACGGTCGGTTCCTTCATCATAACCCACATTCAAGTCCGTCTGCTCCAGCGGGATGAACTCGCCCTCCTCTGTTACTCTGGGTTTAATCATCTGCGCTCGGACGTGAGCTTCAACGATGTGGCTTTTCCGGAGATTTCCGACACGCCACATGAGGCACAGCTTCCCATCCCGCAGAGCTATAACGGCGTTTTGGGAAAACAGCAGCGTCTGGTTTCGCTTCTTGGGTCGTGCCATCTTGGCCATGATGGTACCGATCATGAATGAGTCAATGATGCATCCCAAAATGGACTGAACCACCACTGTTGCCACGGCAACTGGACACTCCTCAGTGACACAGCGCCAGCCATATCCAATCGTTGTTTGAGTCTCGATTGAAAACAGGAAGGCACCAAGAAAACCTTCCACGTGGAGCAAACATGGTTTCCATTCCTTCTGTTGCCCCTCGCCTGGTGCTCCTGCCCCCGGTTGCCACCTCACATGGTGATCAGGGTCAAAATCTCCATGTGCAAGGGCCACGCTGTAAAAAATCAATCCAAAAATCAGCCACGACACCATGAACACCGTGCAGAAGATGAGCAGTAGGTAGCGCCAGCGGATGTCCACGCAGGTTGTGAATATATCAGCCAGGTAGCGCTGCGATTTGTCCTCCATGTTGGAGAAAACAACGTTACATTGGCCATTTTTTTTAACAAAACGGCTCCGCACTTGGCCACGCCCCCTCGTGGAGATTTTCCCATTGTAGCTGTTCTCCATGTTGTAGCCACCTACGCTAGTTATGGCGCTGCTCATGGCGCTCCCAGGTGAGCTGTGGCCGTTGTGAAGCCCGAGAGTCGAGATCTTCAGCCTTTCCTCATCAGGAGAAACAATGCTGTATCTGTGGAATGACAGAGCAAGGAATTCTGGGTAAAAACAAAGAGTAAAAACAAATACTGTAAAATAAATAATGAGCTGACTGTAGAGTCTCAACTCAGACTGCTGTTAAAAAAGGAAAAGTAGAAAATGGAGGACAGAAAAACCCAGGATGCGACTGGGTGGCATTGTAATGGTGGAGCGAGGGATGAGACAGGAAGAGGACGAGTGTTAAGACATTGTCCATAATCTCATCGCATCCCGCTTGTTCTTTCCAGTGTCCCTCTGAAAGGGCACATAGTGACTAAGCATAGTACGCTAACTCCACAGATGCTAGCGGCTAAACCATGACTCATATTGGCCACTGCTAAAGCTAATATCCATGCTAACTCTAACGCTCCACACAGCTAACACTTTTTTATTTGGATTAAACTACCTCAAGATATACGGGCAAAAAACTCCCAACAAGAACCTTTTTGGGCCATTATTGTGTGTGTGTGTGTGTGTGTGTGTGTGTGTGTGTGTGTGTGTGTGTGTGTGTGTGTGTTAACTGGCCCTCTCCTCCAGAGAGGATTACCTGCGAAGGTGAGTTGTGTTTAGCCGTATGAGGAGGATTGCAGTCAGTGCAGATTTAGAGATTATAATCTGACATTTTCCCTTTCTAATACACACACACACACACACACACACACACACACACACACACACACACACACACACTGTGAATGTCCTTATTCATTATTATCCTTTATTTTGTAAAGTTAAATTTGAGTACTCTGTACACTGATAAAGACAAAACTCACTGGAAATCATAACGTTATACTTTTATCATGTTTACAGTGGAACGTTGTTCTGGTAACGTAACGTGGAAAACCTGATAATCTGCCCTAAAGTCACCATGATAATGCTTATATAAGTAATAAACCATGTGTGTGTGTGTGTGTGTGTGTGTGTGTGTGTGTGTGTGTGTGTGTTTTACAGTAAAATACTGAGTGACAGGGTGGTGTGATGAAGTGGAGTTTCTGTTACCACCCTGACGTTGATTATTTTCCTATAACAGCACGTCCCCGAGTGTTTTATTCCTCTTACACCACAGCAAACCAATGATTACATTTATTTATTCATTAAAGACTGACACAATACTTTTTATCTGTTTATAGTTACATTTAATGTTGTACAATGAGTTAGTTCCTGTTCTCACTTACCTTATAGCAGCTATAAACACTCGTTCCCTCACCAGCCCTCTTTACTCTCTCTCTTTATTCTCTCTCTTTATTCTCTCTCTCTTTATTCTCTCTCTCTCCCTTTACTCTCTTTCTTTATTCTCTCTCTTTACTCTCTCTCTTTATTCTCTCTCTTTATTCTCTCTCTCTCCCTTTACTCTCTCTCTTTATTCTCTCTCTTTACTCTCTCTCTTTATTCTCTCTCTTTATTCTCTCTCTTTATTCTCTTTCTTCAAGTTAATAAGACAAAAATAAAACACAGCTTGTCGTGTTACAGAGAAACCGCAAAGAAGCGTAAACTCCTCTGTCCTGAAGATGTCGGAAAACTTACAGTTACAGCTTTACCTCTGACTGTTACAAAGCGCTGACACTGGAGACTCCTTCCATAAATGTTACATAAACATCTCCTTACAGAAAACTTCACCACATCAACGATTACGCACGTTTTTAATCCGTTTATGTCTCGCGTCCACTGTGAATGACCTGTTACTATAGAAACGATAATGTATTAGAACGAGCACATTTATCAGTCTGTACAGGATTTCGCAGAGCTTTTATTCCTGGAAAACTACTTGAGTTGGTGAAATCGCAATCGTACAAAATTGTTTTGCACGGTCTTTCACAGTGATGTTTACTGGTAAATGAATCACTACTGTCAGAGCTGCTGTTATAGAAAACTAATCAACACCTTCTGACCAATCACAATCCAGAACTCAACAATATAATGTAACATGAATATATTGTCACAGCCTTAATTTACATAAAAACAGATGCACACTTACTACACACACACACATACACACACACACACACACACACACACACACACACACACACACTGTGTTTACCTGGTAGTTCTGTTGCTACTCATGCTTTTGGAGATCAGAAAGTGAAGAGAGGCATCAGGAAAGATTCAGAGATCTGGGATCGGCATCCTGAGAACCCAGCAGTGCGCACACACACACACACACACGCACACACACACACACACACACACACACGCACACACACACACACACACACACACGCGCACACACACACAGCAAATCTGCAGGGACACAGGGAGAGACACAATGAGTTCCTGAACAGTTTAAACAGTTGCACAGGCAGCAGAAAGCGGTTCTCCGGTAAACTTTTTAAACAGTAAGGTGTGTGTGTGTGTGTGTGTGTGTGTGTGTGTGTGTGTGTGTGTGTGTGTGTGTGTGTGTGTCTGTGTGTGTGTATGTGTGTGTTTGGCTGGTCTAAATCATGATTATTTGGGTCAATGTGAGGGTTAAATATAGTAATGGTAGAAATTTGCAGGAGGGAAAAGGACACAATTAGAAATGGTGGGGTAACGTCATCGTCATCATCGTCATCATCGTCATCATACACAGACCTCGCTCTCTTTAATGGAGAAATGGGGTTCACACACACACACACACACACACACACACACACACACACACACACACACACGGTCTAAAGATAGAAGAAAGCAGGACTACATAGTCACCGGTAAATTTCCAGACAGACAGACAGACAGCTGTATATATAGACTCAGTGGGCAGGGTATAATGGCAGTATTTTCAGCCTCCCTTGCAGCTAGATCATACAGGACAGTGCAGTAGGCGGGTCAGTGGGTGGGGCAGAGGGAGGGTGGGAATACTGGTGATATTAATGCTTCCCAGTAGGCAGCTCATACAGGTGGATCTATAACAGCTGCAGGCCAGAGGAACCACAGAATTTCATGATGTGTTGAACAGTGACCTCTGACCTTCTCTCTCTCTCTTTCTCTCTCTCTCTCTCGCTCTCTCTCTCTCTCTCTCTCTCTCTCTCTCTCTCTCTCTCTCTCTCACACCTACAGATTCTCCTGAAGAGGTGTGTAACTCCAGCAGGGAACTAAAGCTTCACCCACAGGGGCAAGATGGCCCCACACAAGTCCTCGTGTTCACGAGTGTCAACAGCACCAATCTCCTCACTTCTGATTCTGTTATAATTATAACACATATTTATTTTATAGTGTCAGTACAGTGATCTTCTCTGTCTGTGTGTCTCTCACTCTCTCTTTATATCACTGAGTAAAGGTAACTGTAGTAAACTCTGTTGTCCTCTTACTTTGTCCTTCACAGTAACTCAGGTTTTGGTCAGTGACCCCATTTAATTTTTCCTACATGAACTCAAACCTCTCGAGCACAGATGATGCTCACTACATGTTCCACCTGGAGGAAACCCATCCCACTGTCTCACATGAGCTGTTCCATCCACCCAATCCACCTACCCGTCCATCCATCCATCCAGTCCACCCACCCGTCCATCCAGTCCGTCCATCCATCCAGTCCACCCACCCGTCCAATCCACCTACCCGTCCATCCATCCCGTCCACCCACCCATCCATCCATCCAGTCCACCCACCCACCCATCCATCCAGTCCACCCACCCATCCATCCATCCATCCAATCCACCCGCCCACCCATCCATCCAATCCATCCACCCATCCAATCCATCCATCCATTTTCTGTAGCGTTTATCCTGCACAAGGTCATGGGGAGCTTGGAGCCTATCCCAGGGAACTCGGGGCACGAGGCAGGGGATTCACACACTACAGACAATTTAGAGATGCTAATCAGCCTACAGCGCATGTCTTTGGACTGGGGGAGGAAGCCACCGTGCCCCAACAAGCTGTTCATTTTACTTAATTTATATTTATATTGAATCTGAGCAGCTCCTACAGTCACCATCCTGTTTCTGTGGATGTCTCTGTTTAACTCTGTAAACACAAACAAAGGAGAAATGAAATAAAAATACAGATGTCACCCTAACCCTAACCCAGTCACCTGTGTGTCCTCTTATACCACAGCAATTTACCTACAATTACAATTTTTTATTTATTGAAGAATGACACATCATACTTGTTATCCATTTATAGTTATATTTCATTTTCTGGGAAACAGCAGCTATAAAAACTCATTCCCTCACCAGTCTCTCTTTATTCTCTCTCTTCAAGTTAATAAGGCAAAAAATATCGCAGCTTGTCATGTTACTGAGAAACCGCAAAGAAACGTAAACTCCTCTGTCCTGAAGATGTCTGATAACTTACGGTCAGAAAAGTTACAGCTTTACCTCTGACTTCAACTTCATCTTAGGACCAATACAAGCCGTGTTCATGCCGTCATGCAGCCAGCTGAGGGTCCATTTTATTCTCCTTGCTGAGAGCAGTATGGGAGGTGAGGCTGACTGATACACACTAGGAGTCAGTGGACACTTTCAGGAGGTACAATTGGACAGAGTCAATGAGCAATGAGAGGACTAAAAAAGTTCTGAACCTCTAATGTCCTGTATCACCACACACAGATCTCCTAGCCATCTAAAGTTGACACCATCATGCATCTGATATTCTCCCATTCCTGGATATTTCACTCAGCACTAGCCAGAGAACCCTGTCCTGAAAGCCACCACTGGTTCCTCATACAAGTGTTTGGTTCAAGGTTTCTAAAATATTCCAGTCATTGTGTATTATGTATTATTGTGTACAGAACATCATGTAATGTAACTCAGGAGCTTCTGAATAACAGATTTATAAAGTAACTGTACAGAACTGTACTCAGGACTACACTTTTTAACTCCTGTACTTAATTTAAAGTTTTGTCTTGTTGGATAAATCTAATCCTTGAGTGTAGAATTAATCTGTTGATATGAGTCTGTTCCTGTTTTCCATCTTAAACCACAACGACAGATTAAAGTGTCTCCTAATCTCTATCTTCTAATGATAATATCATACACAGCACTAAGACAGGTCAAACCTTGACCCTGTGTGTGTGTGTGTGTGTGTGTGTGTGTGTGTGTGTGTGTGTGTGTGTGTGTGTGTGTGTGTGCAATGACAGATGAAACATAAATGATGAACAGGATTAAGATGCATAAAAGTGTTTTTTTCATTTACGTTTGTATTCCATCATGGCTTTCATGGAATTCTGATCCGAACAGAATTATGGGATTGCGTTTATATCATGTGTCAATTGGTGGAATCATATAAAGCTAGGACATTGTTTCACATGTAAATGTCCACTGTCCGCTCTGTTACACTAATGTGACCTTGCACTGGAGTTGCTGATCGACCGCTCGACCTGTTAAAGCGCAGAGGGGGAGTGAACACGGCGTAAAGATAATTAGGACTGACAACATCTCTCAGTCTCTCTCTCTCTCTCTCTCTCTCTCTCTCTCTGTCTCAGACTCCGACTCTGCAGACTAGAACATGTCCACAAGCCTGAATGAAATCACAGACAGCGTGACATCATCCAGAGCTTAAGTGAGGATTGGTGTATTCCCAGTAACACATCGATTAGGATAATCACAAACCATGGTTTTACAGCTGAGCTCAGGACGTTTAGTTGAGCCGGAGATGTAGACTACAGAAACTGGGATAAAAGCCTCTTTAAAGCGGCCAAGTACAAACCAGAAAAGGAATTAGGGCTGCAGAACTGCGGTACCCAGAGACCCATCTTTTAATTTGGAAAGAAACACAAAAGAAGCATATCCATATTTTTTCCAAATGTCTAATTATATTTCAGTAGTGGAAACCCACCATTATCAAAGTTATTGCATCTATAAATGATGTCTGTTGGAGTCTAATGACAATTTATTATTATTATTTTTTAATGGCTTTCATGGGTGAAATTTTCAGAAATAAACTGCAATAAATAGCCAAACTATTTGACTCATTTAATGTGTCAAATTTTTTAATAAATCTATTCTGAGTGCTCTCTCTGTCTAGCCCTCTCTCTCTCTCACGCCACTTATAAAGCCCACTCACTCATTTTACTTTTTAAAATGACAGGAAACTAGGAAGGACTACAAATATCAAGCTCCTGATCCAGACTCCAGGCAGGTTTCCAGTGCGGGAACCTTTTCAGGAACCCGCAAGATGTTTCAGGAACTCAGGATATTTACTCACACTTCCACAGAATTATCCAAATTCCTGTGCTGTATTTCCAGAAACCTTTTTAGTTCCTGCTTCAGAGTGTTCTACAAACCATGATCTACTTGGGTGGAGCTTGCAGTAACTATCAAACCTGCATCCGAACATGTTTTATATCAGATGCAGCACAGGAAAAAATAACCAGAAAAGCAGACTATTTCCACCATGCAGTTGTTTTTGAATATTAAGAATCTCATGGCAAAAAGGTCACAAAATATGGAACTGTGCTGTCCATATTTGTGCACGAAAGCAAAACTAATATCACAGATTCAGTTTTATCACATAATCAGGTGTTTCAAAGTTAGTTGTGATATTATTTTCTATAATAATCATGAAAAAAATTGGTGAATCTAGATGGAAACACGTCTTCTTCAGTAAAGCCCTCCATTACTGAAGCATCATGCTGTCCAAGCACTGAGAGAGCTCTTCATCCAGTTGTTGGACCTTTTCATCACTCCTGGCTGCTTCTAAATATCAACCATAACCCATGAAATCCATTATTGATGTGCTACTTGATGAGGCAGAGGTTTGATCTTAGGGGTTATGAAGTCCTTTCAGAGACTTGAGTTGATATCTCAGAGCCATCACAGACCCAAAGGTCGATGTAAATTAGTTTGCCCGTGGATGATGTAGTAACTTTGGATCTACACTTGTCTGTTGCTGTATATGCTCGACCCTCTGGTAGGAGGATCAATGACTTTCTCACACAACAAAACACAACTCCAATAAAAATCCACTAACACTTAACACTGGCGTACCTCAGGGCTGTGTACTGTTACCTCGTCTTGGTTTTCTCCAGAGCACTGACTGGATGGATACCATTGGACAACATCAGTTTAGAATCAATTCCCAGAAGACTGTTGAGGAAACTGTGGACTTTAGGAGAAGCCCAGACCTTAAATCATTCACTAGATGTTTAACCCTCTGCAATCGACTGATGCATATCAACATAGCCTCAGGTCATGGTCCTGAAGATGCCAACCAAGATTTGTGTCAGTGGGAAAGTCTTTTAAACTTTTGGACACGGTTCAAAAGTTATGACCATAAAAGTACTTCCAAATTAGGCCCAAATTTGACCTGATGATGTGCTAGAGCACTGGCAGCACTTGGCCCAAATTTGGTCAGAATGTTTCTTGGACCCTCCGCAATCAGTGTGCCAAATTTCATAACTTTTTAACAGATAGTTCTATGAGCTGCCATAGACATCATAGCCAGAAGAAGAAGAAGAAGACGAAGAAGAAGAAGAAGAAGAAGAAGAAGAAGAAGGAGAAAAGAAGGTAGAATAACAATAGGGTGCCTACGCACCTTCTGTGATTTGCCCCCTAATAAAAAAAGAAATAAATTCTCAAATCTGCCAGATACACACTATTGCTTCATTTACTCAGATGCATTTATACTCACACTTTTTTACTCTTAGCATCTAAGAGTATAAAAAATGATAACTTCTAAAGTCTGAGGTTCTGCTGAAAAAATGACTTGAAAAACATTTTTAAGGTAGCATAATACAGCAAAACAATCTATGGCATAAAAAATACACAAATACCTTAGACTCCAAGGGGTTAATCCAAAGCAATGTACAGTTGACATAGAGAGGATCTCGATCCAAGCAACTTGAAGGTTAAGGGCCTTTTTGTAATGGTTCTCCAGCAGTCCTGAGATTTGAACTATGCTACCCTTCTCACTAAGTCCTAGATGAGGATTTACTTTCTGAAGTAATTAAAAATTTACCACAGTCAATACTGGTGCAGTGATACACTTTCATTATGGAGATCTCATCTCCTTGATAACTGTCTGGTTCACCTCATCCACCGTACAAGCCCAAGGCCAGGTTACAGCACATCATCCGATCAGCCAAAACGATAATCAGCTGTAACCTGTCCACCTTCCAGAACCTTCATATCTCCAGGACTTTTACATTTCCAGGACCGGGAAACCTTTTTCTACCCACATTTTGAAGCTGTTTTTTTCTAGATCAGGGTAAATTAGAACAGCAAAATGCAGAAAGAGCTTTTCCCCCCAGGATGGTTGGTATCAATCAACCTCTGAAATGTGTGGCGTCTTCTTATACACAAAACACTGTTCAAGAGCACATAGCTAATTATGCACTTACCTTTTACTTATATTGAAGGAGATAATATTATACTTGGTACAGCTGCTACTTAAGCCACCTTCTTCTATCTATTCCACCTGAACATGAACAATATTGAACATCTCTCTTGGAATAAATACTTTTTGTGTGTATAATTCTGTCTTTGTGTAAGTACTTGACTAAACAAATTTGTGGCTAATGAAAAATTCAAAGTAATTCTCATGTTAATGAGTAATAAATGATAACACATTCTGCAAAATGCTGAACAAATAGACAGATAAACTGACTATAAAACACTGTAGCTTACCTGATAAGTGTTATGAGATTTTTCTTCTCTTTCAGTTGTAATTAGAGGTTTCTTTTACGCTTCAAAATGATAAATCCGTGTTTAACTTGATCACAGATAAACATGCTGGACTGTCTGTTAATGTAAAATATATTCATTTGTTGCTTTCTCAGTAATCCGTTTGTCTCTGAAGT
>CM042544.1:412269-434769 GCA_023630585.1 Cranoglanis bouderius
AGACATTCTATACAATTATGCACTTCCAACTTCGTGGTCACAGTTTGGGGAAGACCCACATATGGTATGGGTGTGATGGTCAGGGGTGCACATACTTTTGGCCATACAGTTTATAATCATCATACATCCTGAATGAATCCTGATTATCATACAAGCTGGAGTGTTTCCTTATCCTGCACACAATTTTTAGGACGTCCTGATTTGTTGAGCAACAGACTTGCCTGGATCAGCAAGAACCGAGTCTATGACAGCCATTCTACAATAACACTGGAGGAACCTTAGAAGCTGCCTGTGGACCTGACAGAATCAGGACTGGAATGCTCAGATACAGCACACATGAGCAGCAGAAAGCACTGCTCAAGGTCTACAACCTCATCCTCATTTCAGACTGAGCGATATCAGAGGCATCGCTGTGAGCAGTAACCTGGGGCTGGACATCTTAAATATTTGAATTCTGACCTTCTTTACTCAAATTAATGTCCTGAGCAACAGTCAAATTGTCATTTCAGACTATATATACTGGCATTAGAGACTATATAATATAAGGTACAAATTGCTACAGGGGATGACATCTGCTCTGTGCAGATGACCTGCTGCTGCTGTCATTTGTGCAGCACACAAGACCGTACGCTTACCTCTGCCTCGTCATCACCACGTCAAGGAGTTTCAGCATCACAGTGAAGGCACTAAAGTTTAATAACAATAAAAAAGGAAATTCTACATAACTAATCTATTTATTCCAATTTGGTACAAATTATCTGGCATTGTAATGACTCCAAAGGAAGAGTTGCATCTCTTTCTCAGGAAGGGACACATGGATGCTTGCCATGAAGTGTGACACAGGGGACAGCAGAGAAAATGTGAAAGAATTTGAACAATTTTGTCTCCCTCTGCTGGACAGGAAAGGAGATGACCTTTATTTTACTGTATTTTTTGCTGGCTTAATGAGCTCCTATAAAACAAAGGATTTTATTCATGTCTGGATTTCTGTTCAAATTTGGTTTTGCGTCTCATAGTGTTTTTTTCCTGCCCAAACTCTGTTCAGGTCACGCTCCATGAGGAAGAAACCTTTAAAGGAACCAGATTCAAAAGGGAACCCATCCTCTTCTGGGTTGTCCTCCATTTCTCTTAAATATTCTGCCATTTCTGGTGTTGATTCATTTGGTGTTGATCATGATTCAGTCTTTTTTGTCCTAAGTCAGGTTTTTGTTGTTGTTGTTGTTGTTGTTGTTGTTGTTTCCTGCCTTTGAACACCATCTTTTTAGATATGCAATAGGGTGTGGGAATTAATGTCTTGTCACACTGGATTAAGGGATCATTCCGCCATTTTGGAAGGGTTACTTCTTTTGTTTACATGCAACAAATACATTCACACACACTGTGAGAGCTGAAAGAAATTGCTGCTTTGTGATTGTGGACTTATTGTGGATTGTGGAGCTAATCAAAGGAGAAGGGGTTGTTTTGTGACAAACTCATGGATAAAATTATTATATTGAAGGTGTAGATCCACCTTCAATCTAACCAAACAGAGTGGAGTAATGACCAGGTTATACAGTAATGCATCCTCTTACATTTTCAGACATTATTTAAATCCGTGCCTATCCTTCTAAGCAACTATTTCAATTATTTCACTTAAATCCATGCATGGTTTGCAAATTAATGGATTACAGGATCTGCAAATTTACCAAAAGCCAAAACGTAATAGCACAGTCATTCAAACCAACGTTACAGTTCCAGAGCCCTCACTGTTCCCCACAGCGATTTCATTCATGTTTGCTTTACTGTGTTATTGACAGTTAAATAAGCATATATTTTTTAACATATAAGCCTTAAATAAGCAGATATTACCTCTGAAACTTTGCTTTCCTCATTTAAACAGTCTTTTGTAGAGTTTTTATATCTCAGCTCTCACAGAACTGCTTCCCACCATCATGACTCGAACACTCAAACACTCAGTTTGTATACAATCTCATTGACTAGCTAGGATGGATATCTGACTTGATAACTAACTCTGCTGCCAAAATGGCAGATCATCCATAAGACACTACATCATGACATCATTTTCCCAATCCCTATATGAATACATGTGTATGTACTGTATCCTTGTAATGTCAACTCAAGCCCAAATAAAGAGACTCGGGCACTGGCACTGATGGTTTTGAACGTTCATATACACTCGAGTTCCTCTTTCAGCCCCTGATGTTTCTCCATGTTCTCACAATCCTTTTGGGCATTATTGTGATTCAGGACTGCCATATCTATGACCACTACCTGTAGTCTGATTGGTTTGCTATTACTCGTTAATGTGTCAGGATCTGGAGGTCCCACAGAATCTTAGTTTTGCAGAATAATCTTCAGAGCTTCACTGTACAGTCATCTTTGCACAGGTGTGGTATGTATTATAAATGAACAATTTATGCACAACTATGGAAGCCTGTTTTCACTGCTTCAAGAAAAACATAAAACCATTTATGAAGTCATAATAATGAGAAAGCTCAGAATTATGACAAAAGGCCCATTGGGATGGGATTAGTTCTCCATCGCTCCATTGAGATCTGGGGTAACTGAATCCTCTACAGGTGCTACTCTGTGATTTTATTTCAGCCAGGATCTGCAGTGTTTGTGCTTCTCTCTCTATTCAGACCAAAAAATATTATCTCTGTACTAAGACTGATCATTTCAGGCTCTTCTGGATAAACGTATCTGATTCTGCTTGAATTGTAAAATGTTGTGACTATAACTACACCCAGATACTACTGTGTTAGGAATGGGCAGTCAGTGGTTGTAGCATTTCTACAATTAACACTGGGTGTTATCAAACTGGTACATGATACTCAGTAGAGTAAAGTGGCTGCTTTGTTTAGATATTAGCTTATTTGACTTGAAATATTTTTTTTTTATTCAAACCTCAGTAACTGAAAACAAATAGGACTATAAATAATGTCAGTTTGGATGATTGAAAGTGCAAGAAAGGCTACATGAGTTGAATACTGGAATAGCTGGATTATGTTCAGGTGCCATGAAATTTATTTTACAGTAAAATGGGTCGGTTTAATAGATAGAGAGTGGATGTATTTTTCCAGAATATCAGAGCACAAAAACTGTGTTATGTCTTTAAAGATCCTGCAAAGCCTCATTACTGTGCTGCAGTTAAAACTATTGTTTAAGTGGCTATATAAATTCACTAAGAAGGGCGTAGGAAATATTGGCTTCTATACAACCTACATATAGTGCACTAGAATCTGTGGCCTACACAGGATCTGAAGTGAGCCATTTGAGATTCAGTGTGAATTCTACAATCTGTTGCATTATGTTTTTAATAAGGAGCCGTTTGGGTCCAGTTCACTAATTCCTGTATCAGTGCACTACATAGGGTATGAAACAGTGGATTTTTACATACTATGGGATTTTACATAACTATGCATATCAAGTGTGCAATGTGGGATTCAGTACAGTAGTCCCTATATAAATGAACTCAATAGGGGATGAAATAATGACTCCTAGATGCACGAGATGTTAAACAGGATAGCTATTTGGGATTTGTGAAATCATTCAGAGGGTATGAAATAATGTCTCTTACACCCTATGCAGCTATTGGCTGTCGTTAAATCCTGCATAAGATCATTTTACACTACATGTCCAGCCTTACTGAGTTGTACAAACTAGACATGGTACCAATCCAATACCCAGTATCAGTACCGGGCTGATACCAGCAAAAAATTGTGGTTAGGATATTGGAGAAAACGAATCGGATATCGGATCCTGTAAGGAATGGTAAAGATTGGAACTGGATTTGGAAAAGGAATTTATTTTCAGAACTGGAAATGTTTACATGTAAAAAGACGAGTGGTTTTTCTTTTGTTAGGATTGATTGTGTTATATTTATACTTTTGTTTTTTTGTTTTTTTACTCGTTAACTGTTTACCTCAACACCGTACATGATAATGTACATCTACACCATACACGAAGGATAAAAAGAGCAGTTTTAAACCGATGCTAATCAGTTTGAGTGTTCAGGTTTCACTGTGAACACACTCTACAGCACTGTTTACATGGTGTCCTGTCCCTTTAAGGCGCGAGGGTTCAAGTTTTTCGTCCCGGGTGAAGGAATTCCTCCGCGCGCGTGAGGGAGGGGGTTCCGTCAGCCACGTCACCTACCCGACTTCACGCGCAGGCAAGCTGAGAGAGAGAGAGAGGGGAAGAGAGAGAGACACACTCGCGCAGAACAGACTGTTTTTACAGAACAGCGGAATATATAACGAGCTTTACTAATAGCACGCGCTTTATTACTCCAGAGAGGCAGCAGCGGGGTCGAGGGAAAGTTTGCACGCGGAAATCTGTCCTCGAGACTCTCAGAGATCAGCTCGAGACCTCCTGCACAGCGTCGTTATTTATTATTTTGACATCCGTTTTGTTTTTTGTCTTTTTTTTAATTTCCGGCTTTTTTTGTTGCTTATTGACGCGCGAGGATGAACGTGTTCCGTCTGTCTGGTGACGTGTCGCATCTGCTCGCCATCATCATCCTCTTCATGAAGATCTGGAGATCCAAGTCCTGCGCAGGTAACGTTAACGCGCGCACTCCGGTCCGCTCGTGCATGAACCGACACGTCACTCTCTCTCACACGCACACACACACACACATACATACATACAGAGTTATAGGAGGTTTAATAGGCCGCGTCCTGAACAGTCAGCATGTAAGTGCACTAGTGTAGTAATGAGTGCACACTATGTAGTGCACTCCATGTAGGGAACCTATTGCATATGTGCACCGCAGACGTTATGAAATATCACCTCCTACACCCTGTATAGTGCTAGTGCACTTTATCTCTAATAGGGAGCTGTTATGAAGGTAGCAGGATGTATTCTCTGTAAGTGCACTACGTAGTGAATGAAATTAGTGTTTTAAAGTCCTGCTTAGTGCAGCGCCCTACTATATAACTGCACTAAAACAAGTACACTAAAACGAGTAGACGCTCCTAAGCCCCTATACAGAGTGTACAGTATACACCCTATATAGTGCACTATGTGTCCAATAGGGAGTCATTTGATATTTCAGGGTACAACACGACTTTTCCACACTATGTAGTGCACTAGATATCCGACAGAGACACAATTAGGATCCAGTGCTGTTAATGATGAGAGAGAAGAGTGAATAAGTGAGTGATAACTCACTGTGTGTGTGTGTGTGTGTGTGTGTGTGTGTGTGTGTGTGTGTGTGTGTAGGTATCTCAGGGAAGTCCCAGGTGCTCTTCGCATTGGTCTTCACCACCAGATATCTGGACCTGTTCACCGTATACATCTCTGCGTACAACACTGTTATGAAGGTCTCACACACACACACACACACACACACACACACACACACACACACAAATATGAAGGCATTTTTCCATTTTCAGATTCTCACTCTGGTGGTCTCCTGGTCTCTCTCTCCCCCCCCTCCCCCCTCCCCCTCCCCCCTCCCCCCTCAGGTGGTGTTCCTGGTCCTAGCCTATGCAACAGTGTATCTGATCTACATGCGCTTCAGGAACTCGTATGACAGTGAGAACGACTCGTTCCGGGTGGAGTTCCTGTTGGTTCCTGTTGCTGGGCTCTCCTTCCTTGAGAACTACGCCTTCACCCCACTGGAGGTACACACACACACACACACACACACACACACACACACACACACACACACACACAGAGACACAGGGCCTGACACGGCGCACTATGTAGGGCCCAATGTATAATTTGTTGTATTGTACGTTTCCATAGAAACCACTCTTCCAGGTCTGACAGAACCTGAGTGATTACTCTGTAATGAAGGACACTTCAACACTGTGAACTGTAGAAATGACGAGTGATAAATGATTATCCATTACAGTTTAATGTGTTTCTACTACAGCGCATTGTTCTGTGTGTTCATGTGAAAACACACACTCATTGTTTTTCTTGAGTACACACAGCTTTCCCTCCCTGTTTGTTCAAGTTGACCGTGTTGGTCAATTAAGCAAATGATTCAGGAAGTAAGTGTGTGTGTGTGTTTGTGTGTGTGTGTGTGTGTGTGTGTGTGTGTGTGTGTGTGTTGTAGGGATGGGATTTACATGATAATTTGCTATTTGAATTGGCGAAATACAGTACAATACCACAGATGTAAATGGAGTCTTGGATATCAAACCGCATACCGTTAGCATAAATAATTAGCAGTTTACACGTCCTATTCCACAGACTGAGCTAGCTAGCTAATTACAGCTGCTAAGGTCACTAGCAATTCAGCGAAATTTGAGCTGTTGTAGTGATGTCATATGACATCTGACCCTGACTGCCGTACACCCAAGTCTGCACGAACCAGAAAATTAGTTATGATGCTATAAAGTGAAAATCAGAATGATTCCTCGGACCAGTCCAGTGGCGCGTGTGGTCTGACGTTTCTTCAGTTCCCCGCTCACTACTTTAGTTCCTACCTGAACTCAGATCCTATTTACTGAGGCATGAAAATGGAAGAAAAACTTGTAATCATGGTTTCATCTCATCCTGTCGTACACCAACTCACATTAAATGTGTAGAGAGACACAGTTACTAGCAGAGGTCGTTGGTGTCTGTGGTGAGCGTACATAGCTAGCACAGTTAGCTCACCTACAGCCGTCGTGCTCTTTATTATTATTTGTTGTTGTTGTTGAAATCATTGTTTTGATTGCTGTTGTTGTTGTTGTTGTTGTTGTAGATCCTGTGGACGTTCTCCATCTACCTGGAGTCGGTGGCCATCTTACCACAGCTCTTCATGATCACTAAGACGGGCGAGGCCGAGTCCATCACCACGCACTACCTGTTCTTTTTAGGGCTGTACCGCACCCTCTACCTGGCCAACTGGGTGTGGCGCTACCACACAGAGGGCTTCTTCGACCAGATCGCCGTCGTCTCCGGAGTTGTGCAGACCATCTTCTACTGCGACTTCTTCTACCTCTACTTCACCCGAGGTGAGCACGCATCTCTAATTAGCCCTGCGTTAATCACATCACCTTCTACTGATCTGTATGGAACCACAACAACCATCTTCCTACAGATACAAAAATACGTCATTAACATTTTTGTGCTTCCTGGATAATAAGAATAATTCATGTTAATTAACACATTTGCAGAATTTTTTTTAAAAACACTAATGCACTCGCGCTCTCTCTCTCTCTCTCTCTCTCTCTCTCTCTCTCTCTCTCTCTCTCCTCAGTGATAAGAGGAAGTGGTAAGATGTCTCTGCCCATGCCAGTGTGAGGACCAGCCTTGGCTCCGCCCCTTATGTGTTTTTTTCTGTATCAGCGTTTTTCACTCCGCCAACCTCAACTCATTTTTTTCGTTTTAAAGGAACTACAATTATTGATAGTAACTACAAATCCCAGCTCTGGAGCTCAGCCCTGGAGCTCAGCCCTGGAGCTCAGCCCTGGAGCTCAGCCCTGGAGCTCAGCCCTGGAGCTCAGCCACCACGTCTGAGGAAAAAACAGAAACGTGCCTTAATGTACAGCGTAAACATTTTTATACATAAACGCCTTATAGTTACTCCTCAAGAAGAAAGCACACATGTCTTCCTCCAGCCTTTCACTGAGTGTGTGTGTCTGTGTGTGTCTGTGTGAGAGAGAGTGTGTGTGAGTGTGAGTGTGAGAGTGCGTGTGTGTGAGTGAGTGAGAGTGAGTGAGTGAGTGAGTGAGTGAGTGAGTGAGTGAGTGAGTGAGTGAGTGAGTGAGTGAGTGAGTGAGTGAGTGAGTGTGTGAGTGAGTGAGTGAGTGAGTGAGTGTGTGTGTGTGAGTGAGTGTGTGTGTGTGTGAGTGAGTGAGTGAGTGAGTGAGAGTGAGTGAGTGAGAGTGAGTGAGTGTGTGTGTGTGTGTGTGTGCTTTATTGGACTTTGTTGTTGTTGTTTGTTCTCGGGGTGCCAAGAAGGGAAACACTCTATATTTCAGTTTTGTTTTTTCTGTTGTTTTTTGAGTGCACGACCAAGAGCTGTTTTTATTCCATCAGAGTCTGGTCTAATCTGTCTAATCTGTACGCTCTCGCTAAAGTAGCATAACTACCCTAGCTCTGGTAGTCTCCCTTCTCAGTATTTAGTGTAGCAGTATGAGGGGTTGAAGCGTAGCACCAGGCAGAGTAACCAGTTATAATGGCAACTGGAAATGCTTTGAAGTGGTTGCTAAACACTTAGCTTAGCTAGCTTACAGTGCTAAAGCTCTACATGTATGGTGATGGAGGTGGAGATGGTGATGGAGGTGATGGAGGTGGAGATGGTGATGGAGATGGTGATGGAGGTGGAGGTGATGATGGTGGAGGTGGACTGGGAGACTGGGGTTTGTGTGCTGTTCTTGTTGTGTCTGTTTACATCACACATGTTTACATTATGCATAAGGAATATATCGGTTCTGAAATCGGATCTAAATACTGGTCCAGAGTTTGAGGTCAGCATCTGGACCAATCACCATGTTCCATTTCAGAACTTACACACTGGATATTTCTCAGTGTTGATGAATAGATTACTAAAGAGGTTTCAATCAGGGTCATTACATCAGTGGATCATAACTGATTGAATAAACAGCAGGTCGTGCACTCAGTGTGTGTGTGTGTGTGTGTGTGTGTGTGTGTGTGTGTGTGTATTGTCTTTTTTTTCATGTGTGGTCCACGCATTTCACAATCAGGAGTGTAAACACTCAGTATCCCTTCCAAAGACTCAATCTAAAGTGATCTTTTGAATTATTGTTCATAAGGAGAAGTGCTTTTTCTTGTTGTTTTTGTTTATTTCTGTGTTTTGTTGAGTGTGTTTTGTAAAATGGGTGTGTTTTGTCAATAAAGGATAGAATGGGAGTGTATAGTGGTTTTATATTTTGTGTGTGTGTGTGTGTGTGTGTGTGTGTGTGTGTGTGTGTGTGTGTGTGTGGTTAGCTCAGCAGCTGTTCTGATGAAGTGAAGCTAAATGAGTGCAGATGGATCGAGTTCAACATCACTGCACACTCCGGCAGAAAAAAATTTACCCAGAAGGCATTGCTGCACTGTGGTGAAGTTATTTGTGTAACGGGCAATAAAACACCTCATTTAATTGGATGTGTTGATATTTTATGAAATATAATTTTTTCAGTAATGATAATCCGGGAACAGTAGCAAAGCCTTTAACTGTAAGTGTGATGTGTGTATTTTACTCCACAGATATCTGCATTTCAGTCAAACATACTGCAGAGGTTCAGTGGGTTTGTTTATTTGGCACGATACAGTGACATTATAAAGAGAACAAAATAAAATAATTATGGAGTAGTGTTCTGTGTGCTCTGAAACCATATTGTGAAGAATTTCCCATTAATAAAATAATCATACAGTCAGGACTGAAGGTGTTGGGTGTAGATACACGGCTACAGTGTGGAGCGATGCTGGAGTGATGTGGTAATGGAACCGACTGGTGTGTGCTCACTGCAGCAGTGTTTTACGGTGTTTGTACAGCACTTTGCTCCCTTCCCTCATGGCCCCGCCCACCATTTTAGCAGCTGATGTCACTGAAAGGGGCGTGGATGCTAAAGCCGCTGCCCTCTGCACCACTTGGGTTTTTTTCCCTTTCCCTTTCCCTTTCTCCAGAACTCCAGAGCTCTCCAGCGCCCCCTTCCCCATGGCAGTCACTAACTCACACCAGAACTCATGCTCTGCTTTCTTCTTCCTCTCTTTATCATCCTCACCTTTCTCTCCTTTCTGCCCCTGCTCCTTTTCTCCCAGAATCCTTCTCTCACAGACATAACAGTTCCCCTCATTCCTCTCCACCATGGCCTCGATTTTCTTTACCAGCTCGCTGGCTTGTGCTCCGTCTTCATTTTTTGTGTTATCGAGCGTGTGAACCCTGCCCTCGCATAACCGCGTGAATTCCCAGAGTTCCCTGCTCTCCTGTAGAAAGCTCTCTGCCAGTTTGTCGTGCAGCTGGTCAGCGTGTGTGAGGATGAGGACAGTGTGCTTGAGGGCCGCTGAACCCAAAGCGGTGCCGATCCACTCCAGAGACATGCGCTCCTCCGGTGTTAGTTTTCCTGGTTTGAGGACTAACAGAAGTGCGTGAGGTCCAGGAGCGGAGAGATCCCCCATGCCACGCACCACCTCCGCACACACCTCCTCTGATGACATGCAAGTGTGGAAAAAACCTGGAGTGTCAATCACCTGCAGGCTCCGCCCCTCCACCTCGCCATAGCCTCGTACACACTGCTGAGTGATGGACAGCGGAGAGATGTCTCTCTGAAACACAGACTTTCCCAGAATGGTGTTTCCTGTGGAGCTTTTACCAGAACCGGTCCGGCCCAACAGGACAATCCGCAGATCTGCAACACGCACATTGTCTGAGGAGAAGAACACACACACACACACAGCATGAGGAGGATGATGCTGCACACTTCACTATATCTAACAATATTAACTTAGCATAGTATATTTAAGGTTATGTTTTTATACAGTGGTAATGTCTCAGAAATACAGTTTAGACCCTTAAATATCCTGATTGTGCCAATCGACACAACTCTCTGGGGCAACACAGGTGAAGCTAAAGTAGCAAACTCAATTGTATTACATCACTTCTTCAGCCTACTGTTCTGAATCACACCATTAAAGGTTTAGTAGCATTAGTTAAGATAGCCAGCAGCACTGTGCTAACATTAGTCAGCTAGTTAGCTTAGCTATGGTTACCTCTACTGCAGTAGCTAAAACTACCTACAGTATGTCCAGGAGGAGGTGTCCTGTTGTGTGGGGGCGGAGCTAATCTTTATGTCATAATAAAGACACTATAGATGTATAGATTCACTGCGTAGTAGACTGATATTGTGAATCACAGTTTTTTTCTGTGTATAGAAACACTTTTAAACATTACACAGCTAGACAAATGCGCTAGCTAACAATGGGTAATCTGTTGTGATGATGTCACAATACATATCAGGTGTGCAATTGTAAGATCACTCCACCCTTTCTTAATCAGTACATGCAACCAAAGGAATAATAATAATAATAATAATAATAATAATAATAATAATAATAATACTGAAGAAAACCAATAGAAACCATCACAGAAATTCTAATGGTTTCCACTACAAATACCATTACAAACCATCAGCTAACCATTAAAACCATTACCGTTATTGGTCCTTAATGGTATCCAATAGACATAACATGCCACCAATAGAAGGAAACAAATTACCAGTAGAGTAACACCTAATATTACCTGTAGTAATTACCTGTTGTTTTTTCTTCTTCAGCAAGAATAATAATTTGTGTTTTTGTTAATGCTAAGCCTTAAAAGCAGCTATGACCGAAGATGCACGTGGGATATAAGATTAGCACGTGTCACTGCAGACGTTATTTCGGAGTTGTTTATTATTCTGTTTATGTGATAAACTCTGCTGCTCGCTCTATACTGAGAACAGACTGTCCGATTTACAGCTCAGGGTGAAGATGAAGAGCAGGTCGGATTGTGTGCGCGTGCCCGTGTAGGCTGAATGCAGGTATTTCAGATCTGATTATTGACATGTATTTATTTTTCTTGCAGTAAACCTCGCGTGCGCTGAAATATGATACCGCATCGTCCTCCTCTGAGGGACACACGCACTGTATAATATAATACAATATAATATAATAAACCCTGCAGGATAAGGAGAGCCTGTCTCGCTCTCTGTCTGTCTCACTCTCTGTCTGTCTCACTCACCTTCGGACGCCTCGGCACGTTCCGATGATGCCATGATGTCACTCGCACACGCGCGCACCAAGCACCGGTGCACTGTCGGGTGAGCTCGCGCATCCTCTGAAAGTCCTGACCCGGTGACGTCATGGTAGCCGTGACTAAAAGTGACCAATAGTGTTCATAAGCATACTAATTACAGTATGGGTCCATCATCCCGGAGTGCGTGTATATAACTGTGGGGAAGTTTTATAGACAGTAATATTACTGTGAAAAGGATGAATAGTGACATGACATAACATCATAATTATTAAAACGGCCAATATCAATGAGAAAAAAATGTTGTGTTTGTATTAATGTAAAAATGATATATAATAATTTCAGTGCTTAAAATACAATAAAATATTATATTATATATTATTTGAATACGAAATAACATTTGTATTAATGTTAAAATGAAATATTTTGATAGGAAATATTAATGTTAAATACTGTAAGTATGATATGAAAACGTTAATAACGTTAATAAATAAGTATTAATGCTACTACAAATTTAATATTAATTGAAAAAATGCGAATTTCGGATAAAATCCATGTAAAAGCATAAATATTATGATATCAATGGAGGTTACATAAAACTTATATTTGTAAATTATATAAATTATATTTATAAATGTAATATATACTGTAATTACTGTAATGGATTTACAGTATGCGTGCATTAGTTTTTTTTGTTTGTTTGTTTGTTTGTATGTTTTTACAGAGGTTGCAGGAGAATTTTCTTAATTTGAATTAGGGTTTGTATTAATAATTTACACCAGGCTGAGGAACACTGCTCTTCCGGGTTGACGTTTACGCGCTTACGTCATCATTCGTATAAATAGATTCGCGCCCGAGGGGAGAGTCAGATCGGCACTCTCATTAAGGCTGTGATTGTAAGAGTCGTGACGTGAAGTGAAAATTTATTTAAACTTTAACTTAATGTGATTTCAGAGCCTGTATTTTGAAATAATTAGTAGTTTAAACCATATGTGATAAGTTAATATATTTCTAGGCGCTATTTAGTTTGCTTTTTGGTCGAGACGGTGAGAGACTTTAGCCCGTTAGCCAGTTGTGTGAGGTGACAGACTTTAGCCCGTTAGCCATCTGTGTGAGGTGACAGAATTTAGCCCGTTAGCCAGTTGTGTGAGGTGACAGACTTTAGCCCGTTAGCCATCTGTGTGAGGTGACAGACTTTAGCCCGTTAGCCATCTGTGTGAGGTGACAGACTTTAGCCCGTTAGCCAGCTGTGTGAGGTGACAGACTTTAGCCCGTTAGCCAGCTGTGTGAGGTGACAGACTTTAGCCCGTTAGCTAGCTGTGTGAGGTGAGAGGAAATTGGACCGTTATTTTTACTAAATAATGTTATCTATCAAGCGAAATCTGAGGTAAATATTAAGGCCAGTGTAACCGTCATCCTGTTTAAAGTGTTTTTATTTCCAGCAGGAAGGTAAGATGGCGACCGTAGACGTGGTGTATGAGAAGATTCACCACAGACACGATCCGCGGTGGTGCGCGCGCGCGGGAACCGGCCATGAAGTAGGAGCGGGCGCGAGGGCGAGCCTCAGGGTGTGTGTCGCGTGCGTCATCGAGCTGATGGACAGCCAGGACGTGTCTGTAATTATCCTCTATTTTTATTAATTTTATGAGTTAATTATTACTGTTAGAATGTAGATGATGGATTTAAACTGCTAATTATATTATATAGTTATATAAAGATTTAATTTAGTCCTGAGTAGAATTCTAGATAATATGAATTAGCTGACATTTAGTCATAGACGTAAAACTAAACTCGGAAAAACAATCGTTTGTAAAATAACCTTTTAGTACTAAAGTTCTTGTTTTTATTTTATTTTCTTGTCTTCATCTCCTTCATTCTTTTACAAAGCAAGATTACAGAAATATGTATATTCTTTAATAATAATAAAATGCTTTCATCTCTCACATATGTTAAGCTCTGTTCATGTGATGTTTTGTTCAGGAAATGCAGAGCTCCTGTTATTGAAATATATTGATTTAGCAATATTTGAGTCATTGAGAGTAAGTCAGTAATGGTATATTATGAGATTTAAGTGTTGTATAGTAGTAAATAAATCAGATGTATGCTGAGTTGAGTATACTCCAGTTAGTGTAAAGTGTCAGTACCTCAGTTAGTCCACTAGAGGGCAGTGTAGAGTTACAGACTGCATTATATCTGCACTACAGGAAGTACTGGATACTATAATGCTAAGTGCTGTTACATTCCTGATTAAGTGCTTTTCTACTCTTAACTATGTTAAGTGTTTGTAATAAACACGATGAAATGTAATTAATGTTAATTTTTTTAAATTTATAGTTGTGTTATTTATACACTACATTTACAATTCAGATAGTAATTATCTCTGAATTATCTCTAATTGTATTGTGTTTTTGTATCATGTGTCCTCAAACACACCTGATCTGACTCATCAAGAAACTGTTACAGGCTCTACAGTGGCGTCAGGTGTGACCTGTGGAACTGAGGTGTGTGTGTGTGTGTATGTGTGTAGGTTGTGCGTAAGTCAGTGGCTCTGACTGGTGTAGGAGAGCTGCTGAAGACTGAAGGAGTGATGAGGGAAATCCTGCAGCAGGATGACAGAGTGTGTGTGCATTTCACCTCCTCATTACTCAGTAAGACACACTCTCACACACACACACACACACACACACACACGACCCTCATTAATGTGTTTACATCCACCTACATAAAGCCGGATAAAGAGAAGATGTGATAAAGTAACTGAATAAATGAAGCACTAAAATTATCATCCACGTCAGAGCTTTAGTAAGTGGTCATGTCCTAAACCACAAAAAATATTATTCCAGTCCCTCCATGGGCTGTGTCCTGAACCACATGCTACCACATTTAAAGTGTGTGAGAATAGTTTAAATACTCTAATCCATACTATCCGCAGTTCTGTATGGTGTGTGATTGATATGGTGTTGCCTGTTTATGATGCAGCCACAGTGAGTGTGTGTGGTTGTCATGGTAACTAGTAATGCCTTGAGCATTAGTACACATAGTACACATGGCATGCTGTGTGGTGTGTATTTATAGCTATTTGTGTTGTATAGATGTGTTATTTGTGACACAGCCCATGACGATGTTCATGTTGTGTGTGTGTGTGTGTGTGTGTGTGTGTGTGTGATATATTGCTGCTCATGAGCATTAACAGTAGCTGATGGAGATGTGACAGTTCCGTGTGTGTGTGTGTGTAGAGATGCTGCAGTGTGTTGAAGATCCTTCTGTACTGGACAAAGTCATGCAGGGTGAGAGGAGAAGTGACGTAGGTCTAAAACTACACCCTATTCACGATTTAGTGCACAATGTTTGGGAGAGTGTCATGTACTCTACTGTAGAGTATCTACTGAATCACAACATTAACAACATTAATATAAGTGATAAAACATAGCTGGTGTAGAATACAAATAATGCCCTCTGTGGTTTGTAGGCAGTAGAACATGGGTTTGTACCCAGGGTCTATTTTTATTCTCTCGATCTGTCTCTCTCTCTCTCTCTCTCTCTCTCTCTCTCTCTCTCTCTCTCTCTCTCTCTTAATTTAATTCAGTTCAGTTCATTATCTATATAGTTTGCCAATAACGTTCCTCACTCTGTCTCCTGTTCCCCCCATTTTACTCTTAGTTTATAACATATAAAATATAGTATGTATAGATTGTAAATGTTGACATGGTCTCTACACTGCCACTGTCGCATCAATGTGGATGTAAATTAGGTGTGTGTGTGTGTTTCAGTTCTGGTTCAGCTGTTGTTGGATCTGAAGACAGAGCAGTTAGTGCAACACGTGATGAATGAGATCCAAACACAGGTGAGAGACAGACACGGACAGGGAGACAGACAGACTGATACACAGATAGACAGTGTGACAGGCAGGGAGACAGATGGACACAAAGACAGTCACTCACCACACAGAGAGAGAGACAGGCATGAGGACAGACAGACACATAGTGAGACAGACAGATGGGTATGGATAGAGAGACAGAAATGGACAGACTGACAGAAACACATGAACAGACACACACATGCTTAGACATACAGACAGATCCTCTGCTAGTATATGACTCATTTATTAAAAAATATATTTTCCCCCCTTTCTCTCTCTCTCTCTCTCTCTCTCTCTCTCTCTCTCTCTCTCTCTCTCTCTCAGCTGTGTGATGTGAAGTGGTTCCTGGTGTGTGTAACGTTTCTGGGTAAATTGCTGGATGCTGTTCCTGCAGTAGCCCACATTCTGACCACCTCACACTGTGAGAACACACACTCTACACATTCTCTCCCTCCCTTCTCTCCCTTGTAGATGTGCTGGTGTACTTGTTGATTTCTTATTTAAGAGTAATACTGATATTTATGTATTTACCTGCACATGTTTAAATGCTAAATGTTAATAATTTAATATATTTGATGATAAACCTTCTCTGTGTGTGTCTCCAGTGTGTGTGTTGGAGAGTGTGTGTGCGTGGATGGTGGGTGCAGATGAGGAGCTGAAGGCGGCGGTGTGTTACGTGTTCCGTGGTGTGTGGGAGTCGGAGGTGGTGCTTCGTTCTCTGCCACACGCACTCGGAGACAGAGTGTGTGTGTTACTGCTAGACACACTCGCACACGCCTGCTCACACCAACTCATCGTCAACTGCCTCGGTGTGTGTGTGTGTGTGTGTTTATATTAGATAAACACAATTGGAGTGTTTTTATTCTGTGGGTTTAATAAAGAGGTGTGTGTGTGTGTGTGTGTGTGTGTGTGTGTGTAGGGCTGCTGTTACTGATGCTGCGCTCAGGAGAGACAGTGTGTTTTCTGATGAATCGGGGAGAAGAGACACAGCATCCAGAGCTCCGACACTGTTCACTACCACTCATATTAAAGAGGGTACACACACACACAGTTTAAAGTGTGACCTTTCACATTAGTGTATTGATTATAATACAGTGTATATATATATATATATATATATATATATATATATATATATATATATATATATATATATATATATATATATATATATATATATATATATATATTTTACAGTATAAGAGTAATGGCTTAGACATTAACCATTATTCTTTCATCATAGACGAGTTCTTGAAGAGATCCTCATTCCCATAGCTACACCTGAATAATGTGTTTTAAAGATAAAGCACTAAACAGTTAAGACTTTTAATAGTTAATGCATTCCTTGAAAAAAAAAAAAAAAGAAGTACAACATTCAGCATAGCACTGACTTTTTAAAACCTGAACAGAAAACTTCTTCAGCTGATTGTGGTGTGTGTGTGTGTGTGCAGTTGTTGTTGAGTAGTGACGAGTCTCTGCAGGTGGCCAGTGTTCAGTGTGTGTGTGCTGTACTGAATCACTCCACTCAGTACTGCAGCTCCTTCATACACGACGACATACCAGGTATCACATTTGCTACACACTCAGCCAATCACAGTGGCCCATACTGAATTAAAGCCTGGAGAATGACTGTGTGTGTGTCAGAGTTCCTGTTCGAGCGTCTGAGCTGCAGTAACGACGTGCTCCTGTGGTGTGTGTACAGCTGTGTGTTGCTGCTGTGTGAAGACCCGCTGTTTTTCTCACAGTGCCACTCTATTTACGGTGAGCGTCCCGTCCTCGTCTGTCTCTTTCGTTTAGATTTTGTCAGGTGTCCAATCAGAACACGCCTGGCTACGGCAGCAAACTGTGTTCATGCTAAGGCCGGCTAAGCTCTGTTAAAATTGTTGTAATGCCATAAGCTGCAACTAATTAGTAATAAAATAATAGTAATAACAATACTCAGTCCTGCTGTGTGTGTGTGTTAGGTATTGAGTCTCTGGTGCGCAGTTTGAAGGCATCACTGAAGCTGTCTAACCTGGAAGTACCGAAACGGGGACTACAGCTGCTTACAGCTATACTGGAGAAGTAACACACACGCACACACACACACACACACAAGTGCTTGCAAAATACTGACATACACTCTCACCACATGTTCCTGAGTAATATGCTTTTTTGTTGTATGTCTGTGAATGCATTGTGTGTGTGTGTGTGTGTGTGTGTGTGTGTGTGTGTGTGTGTGTGTATGTGTGTTAGGCAGCCGGCAGGTGTGCGTCTGTTCCCGATTGTTCCAGCGTTTGTGGGTGTGGCTGAAGTGGTTATAGGGGGTGTTTCTTCACCCTGCCTCAGAGTAGCAACCCAGGCAGCACGAACAGCTTCTGCACTGATGAAGTACACACAGTGCACATACACGTACATGTTTTTGCTACATGACGGGGACCCGTTTCAGTTTAGTTTCAGTTTACACGCAGCCTAGTAATCCATTAAGAATCTTGCTGATAGCTCAGTCAGAATAAAAACTCTTAACCCAGGTGTGTGTGCTCAGTCCACTGCACGAAACTGGAGAGATGATGGTGGACTTACTTTAGGTAGACCCGTGTTTTCATAACATAATGTCACACATTTGGGATGCATCACTAAACTGTTCATTGGAGATGACTGGTGTCTATACAACACAGATTCAGATAGCAACACACTCCAGTGCTGGCTCCTGAAATACTGTCACAACATAGCAGCTGGAATCCTGGTAGATACAGGTACTGAGATGAGAGTGTAGGTCTGAGTCATGTTTCTGTGAGACAAAGACCATGCTTCTTTCCAGAAGTGGTTGGAGGCAACGAAGGACTTGATCCCCATTTTGTTGGCTTATCATTCATGTTTGATTATTCCTGTGTTAGCTTTGGAGGCCACCGTTCTCTCATCAACTGCATACTCTCTTCTTACGTGTTCCTTGTCACGACAATGTCAGAAGACAAGGCAGAAAGCTTCAGACAAGATGTGAATTTGTTTTCCAATAGTCCTGGATACTTAAGTGTTTATCAGGTGGCCAGAGAACTGATGAAGTCCATTGTATTTCTTGTCTATTTCCTGATTTGTCCAGCGATTTTGTTTGTGTAGTGTCTGATGTCCATGCCGAAAAATAAGTTGAATAAGTCCAATTTGGAGTGTGGTTTTAATGTGTCTACTTGCAGTCTGCATGTTCTGTGGGGCATAATCCTAGTGATGTCTGGGGCGGTGTCAGGGTTATTTTCCATGCCCCAGAGCTGTGGTGTGGCTGCTCATGTGGAGATCATGATTCTTGGGTTTGGTGACCACGTCCTCTCTGTGCATCTTAAGTGCTGCTGTTTTTGGCAGCTGTTCTTCACTTTGTATGTTACATGAAAATGACTGATATGAAACGTTGGTTTACAAAGAGAGACAGTAAGAAGAAAACCAAAGCAGGATATGTTTATAAGTAGTTTATTATCGTGTCCGCTACAAAAGGATCTTAGAAGAAGTCTTTGTCACATATACATAACAGTAGAGTGAAATTCTTTTCTTGACATATCCCAGCTTGTTAGGAAGTCGAGGTCAGAGCACAGGGTCAGCCATGATCCAGCGCCCCTGAAGCAGAGAAGGTTAAGGGCCTTGCTCAAGGGCCCGACAGTGCTGGGGCTTGAACCCCCAACCTTCTGATCAGTAACCCAGAGCCTTAACCACTGCCCCAAAATTGCCAAGCTGGTGTTAGCTACCAGTGATTGGTGCAATTGGTCTTGGATGGTGAAATCTCTACACCTTCCTGCATCTTTTTCATCTTCATTTGTACACAGAGCACAGGTCACATATTTGTGAACAAAACAATTATGCAAATTATGTCTTCAATATTCTCAGTACTTTGTGCTTCATCAAGCAAAAGCACAGCACGTGGAGAGCTTCTTTGTTGAAATTCAGTGCGGTACAGATAATTACCTGCAGGATGTGCCTGTAGTCTGTATTTACAATGAAATGCTTCTGTTACAGGATTTGATGCCAACAGCTCACATTGTGTTTCCCAGTTAGCCTCATGTTGTTAGCTCTTGCTCTTGCTGTTTAGCTATTGTTTGTAGTGTCTGGCCATCTCAAAAACCATGTGAATATTCATAGGTGCTTCACTGTTGGAAGCAGTTTGTACATTACTTCCTGTTAATAGGGAGGAGACTCATGCACATTTTGCAAAATATTGTTTTTGATTGTCTTAATGGCTCATAAACCATCCCTGTATTCACCCAACAGAGTGCCTTTCTCGGTGCAGTCAATAAATTATCCATTATCTGTTTTTGCTCACTAACGTGCTGTGCAAAGGACAAGCATTTGGCATTCTGGACAAATTTTGGACCTTGGGTAAGTAGCCTTGAGACAAAATATTTTTAGGTGATAATTTCACCATGAATGGAAAAAGCTGTGGAAAAGCCTGCTCTGTTCAGTCTTTATCTGTCATTATTATGAATGGATGCTGCCCTTCACCAGCTGCTACACTGTAATCAACCCTCACCCCCTCAGTTCAACACAGTTTCACACTCTGTCCTGCACATAGTCACTGAGGACAGCCTCCGTCTCTGAGACCTGACTGAAAACTGTTCAAGAATGTTGGTACGCTATTACATCCAACAAAGGGTTAGTGATTAATGTTCACTATGCCAGGATTATGTGCAGGGTTAGTAAAGTTGTAAATCTAATCAAAATCTAAATGATGATGAATGTTAGTAGGTAATGGATGTAGTGGTGGATGTAATTTCAATAAACCCCATTCATCCAACACCGATAAAGCAAACAATTACATGGTTAGTGCTTGTGCTATGAATGCACAGATTAGTTTCTCTGATGAAGATGATTCTGATTGGGTGTACTTTTCATTAATGTTGTAATGTGTATTAATGATAATGACACTACATTAATAACACAGGCAATGACGTAATAGCAGTAATTTAGCAACATGCTTTATTTTAAGGGGGGAAAAATCCATTTCAAGTCAAGTCACAAGCACCATGGAACAAACATGAACTGGGTTTCATCTAGTATGCCACACATCCCCCCCCCCTCCCCCGGCCCTAAAAACTTTGGCAAGACTTGTTCAGTTCAATTATTTTTTTTAAATTTTTTTTAAGTGATATAGTGCTTTTAACAATGGACATTGTCACAAAGCAGCTTTACAGAAGTCTGGATATAAAAAATTTAATTGATCTCTTTCTTGAGTTTCAATGGGTCACTAATTCAAAAGCTTCATTCTGCCCTTCAGTACCAAGGAGAATCATTCAGTTCACTGGTTGAGGATTGAGCCCCAACACACAGCAAGGCTGACTCCTGCCTGAACCACGCATGAGTTGAAAGCTCTCTTTAATCATCCCCACCTGTTTATCACTGATTATAATTAAGATGGTTCTCTCTGCCTCCCTGTGGTGTCAGGAGCTGATCTGGCTGCTCTCTGCCTCCCTCTAGTGCTGGCACAAGGCTAGGCTCTGCCTCTTTTTAGTCTACTTTTAAAAGGAGGGGTTAAAAGTGATTTTACAGCAGGTTTCTAACCATCCCAACCATAAATAACTGTACATGGTGTTCTCACTGCCTAGGCACTAATGTTTCTTTTTAGTGCATTTAGCAACAGCCACAAGGTCAATTAAATGTTTAGCCAAAGGCTGTTTTCTCAGTTATGTAATAAAATATATAGATAGGCTGGACAAATGTAATTGAGGTTACATAAGTCACTGATGATATAGCAATGTAAGTGTATGACTAGCGCATGCTAGTTTACTAATCAGCTAGCGAATGTTGCAAGGAAATCACAAATTGTTTTACGGTGATTGTTTAATAGTTTTCAGTTTTTCTTTAGTAGAAAAAGATTGCACATGCTAATTTGAATCTTTACTGTAACAGATTATAAAATATAAAAAGTATAGAATGTGAACGTGCAAGTATGAAGGCATAGTTGTGGCACATGCACAATGTACGCTTGGCTGTTCACACTCACATATACATAAAGTGTATAATGTTTTATTTTGATTTATGAGACTCACCTAAAATGAAGTACAACGTTGTCAACCAGTAAATTTAAACACTCCGTGTGTGTGTGTGTGCGTGTGTGTGTAGGATGCATCACCAGTCCACTCCAGTGCATTATGGAGCGTTAAAAAAGATTGTGGAGGCTTTGTCTTGCAAATTCACAGAGTTACCCTCACGGCCCATCTCACAACGCAGAGTGAGTGATTGAGTGAGAGAGAGAGAGAGAGAGAGAGAGAGACCATAACCAGAAAAGTAGAGAGAATGATGTAACTGAATACACAGTCATAACAGATTTGTGTGTGTGTTTTAGAGGTGTTTTGCGGATTCTGAGTCCAGGTCTCAGTCCACCAAAGCAGGAGCATATTTAATGCAGGCGCTGGTCTGCTTTCATGAGGCCTGCAGGTCAGTAACACACACACACACACACAGAGCAAGGAATGATAATGCGGAGTCTTACTGAATGCAAGTCAGAGACAACTTTCTTATGCTTAGCTCAGCATACTGTGGGAACATCAGGTGTGTGTGTGTGTGTGTGTGTGTGTGTGTTCAGACTGGTGGAGGAGTGTGTGTGTGAGGCCAGTGTGAAGGAAAGTCCTTTGACAGCAGCAGACCAACAGAATGAAGACACACTGGAGTCTGTGTGTGTGTGTTTGCTGAAATGCTGTGATACAGCGTACATTCCTACAGTTACTGTAAGTCACACACACACACGCACACACACAACGTGATGTTTATGTACATACTGAAGTAATAAACGTGTGTGTGTTTAGAGAGTGTGTGAGCGCACCCCCAGTCCTCGGGTTCTAACGCTCTTCCTCTCCAGTCTCTCTGTGCAGTTCTCTATCTCGCCTTCACTCATGCCTGCCTTTGCCAACAAGCTTGGTGAGAACACACACACACACACACACACACACACGTATACACATCAATCAAAGGTCAGCACAATTTTAGTATTCAAATTAGT